>CM060962.1:136002551-136602551 GCA_030765045.1 Tenodera sinensis
AGATCTTTCTGCTATACTGATTTGAGTCGCTAACTCATTTGAAGTATTTAGATTTTCCTTATTCCTGACCATTTCCGATAAAGTGAGGTGCATGAGCTTTTCCCCGTTAGATTATGCTATTTCACTGTATTTCTGACAGTTAAACATTACATGCTCAGGAGTATCTTCTGTATTACATCTAGTGCACATTTCAGAGTTGATGATATTAAAACGTTTTAAGTAAGTGTCATATGGCCCATGGCCCGTAATATAGTGTAATGCAGCTTGTAAGGGATTTAGGTGCTTTAGTCGTAACCTTTCTCGTATACTAGGGTAAAACATATAGGTGCGTCTCCCAGTTTGCAGCTTATCCCATTCTGACTGCCATAAGGATATTAACTCAGCCCTTATTTGTCTTTTAATGTAGCATCGTTTCCCTGTTACATATTCTATCTTTTGTTGATTGCTTTTCTTTAGCCAATAGTAAGCACCATATAGGCGAACCTGTAGATCTATTGGCCAGGTACCAGTGGGCACAAGAAGAGCCATAGTATAGGTCGTTCTTGCAGAAGCGACAGCGGTGGAGCGTCTGAGCTACGCACATTTCCTCTACTATAGCTATTTTCAGGTCATGAAGGCACAACGGGCTCTTATGGACCATGTTATTCTTATGGAAGAATCAGGTGCGCCGTTGCCAAATGTGCGTGTTTTCAAATGTGACTAAGATAAAGTATGAACATGCATTTCGGTGTAAAATGTGTCGAAGAATACTATGGTATGCACGATAAACCTTTTATGCAATTGTTCATTTTTTTAAATAATAAAATGTAAAATTCTGTTGAAAGCAGATTTTTTAACATCTTTCTCGCTCCGCACGTTTAAACATGGTTTTAAACCAAAATAATTGCAATGAAAAACTCTGGATTATTCGCTTGCTTTTATAGGCCACGTTAGTATTTAGATTATATCAATATGTCTAAACATATATTTTTTTTTAAAAAATAAAGTTTAAAACAAAGTGTTAAGATTCTTTGTTTATACAGTGGAAAATGTCGTCGCTGGCTAATTCTCGTTCTGTAAGTCCACGTAAAAACTTGCAGCGACAAAGTTGTCAAGGAAATACCGAAATTATTTTTTATATAAATATAAACAGTAACAAGCCATCCATAAATCACCATTTAAAGGCAAATGTTTTTAGCGCACAAAGAACGGCCAACAACACCCGGTTCTCCTGTCTTGCAGATGGTGGAAACCAAATGTGTGGCAGTTGAAGGGCCGATAAGGGATTGCACTTTAATGGAGGTTTTCAATAGGTTTCGGGAATTTGAGGTGTGAGCGAGTTTTGCAAGTTCTCTGGTAATCGTGTGCATTGCAGTTAAGTGATTAGTGCGCAATGGATCGCAGAAGAAAAGGCGAAATTATTAAAAGTGGCGAGCGAAAAACAATTCTCTTCGGGTGTTGAACCCATGTCCGATTAAGGTATCATATGTATTATATTTAGGTCAAATGTAAAGTGCTAACAGTTATTAAGAGAGTGCAAGAAATTGAGGCATATTACTAGAAATTAACTGAAAAATATATAATAATTTGAAACTGTCCTTGCAATAAATGGCATTTGTGGAATTATAAATTAAATATATACTGCATGGAAGTTCCATAAACCGTGTAGGTACATGCATCTTTGCAAGCATTCATAACAGGGGTTTTGCCAGAGACGGAAGGCATACGGGGAAACAAAGACACAACCTAACGGTATTTCCTTCCGGCCTGGGGTGTTAATGACATATAGGTAAGGGTTGTTCCCAGATGTGCGGGAAAATCTGCCGAAATTATTAAAAGTGGCGAGCGAAAAACAATTCTTAGGTGTTTGATGATGACAATAATAATAAATAATAAATAAAAAATAAAAAATAAAAAATAAATAAATTAACAACAACTAACAACAACAACTAACAACAACAACAACAACAACAACAACAACCACAACAACCACAACAACCACAACAACCACAACAACCACAACAACCACAACAACCACAACAACCACAACAACCACAACAACCACAACAACCACAACAACCACAACAACCACAACAACAACAACAACAACAACAACAACAACAACAATAATAATAATAATAATAATAATAATAATAATAATAATAATAATAATAATAATAATAATAATAATAATAAACCGGGCTGTGAGCAAAAACGTGGTAATCACAGAGGCGCAACATACGTGGCAACGCCGCGCTGATTCTCCATAAGAGCCATTGTGCCTTCATAACGTGAAAACTCCTTATAGAGACCGGCGGTGGGCACTTGACCTCTTTTAGCCTCGTCTCTCTTCGGCCAGACACGCCGAAGCCTCCAGCCTCGAGACGGCATTCTCGAACCTGCGCACAAAGGAGAACGGCAGTGGGCTTGTCCCTCTTCTAGCCTGCCTCCTGGAGGAAGCTCGTCTAGCCCTCCCAGCGACGCCAAAGTATAGTGTGCTGTCTAAGATGGCCCCTAAAGGGATTAACGATTCTCTTAGATAGCCACCAGGAACGCCAGCTTAATACCTGTGCATTCTCTTTATATGCAATTTCGGACAGATTGTGATAGCAAGTTTCCTCCCTTCTCCCCAGCTCACAAAGAGTGATGTCAACTGTTCTTGCCTTCGTAATTGTTTTGGGAGAACTACATACATTTACACTTCCCGTATTACGAATCGCTTTTTCTTACCAAAGTCTACATAGAGACAGTGGAAGACAATAGACGATAGATTTACTTATATGTCAAACTATCGCTACGGGTGGCCAAGGTCGTTAACGCAAGGGAGGTCCGAGTTACAAAACATGTCACGACCGTCCCTTCCAGGGTTCATCATCAGGTTCAGCAGTTCATCGTTCGACGTGTAGCGCTGCAGACAAGGGTTCAGTGGACAAGATTGTTTTCGTGCTCCTGCTGCGCGCTGATTGACGCTTGAACTACACTGCAGATTTCAACCCCAGTTGGTGATTGGCTATTATAATCAGCACGCCAATTGGTCAAGAGATTTCTTCTTCACATTGACCTCTCAACCAGGGAAGTTTTGTGCTTTTCTAGCACTTCTTTACGCGACAAACGTTACCGGCGGGTAGGGTAGCAAGGCCATAGCCATCAGTCGCAAGACTGGTACGGCGCCATTTGGTCCGGTCATCTGCTACCTGTGCTAGTAAGCGCTCGCCAAACTTTACACACGTTGATTTTTATGACGACCATGGCAAATCCCCTAACCAACGATTTTGGCAACATGACGACCTACTACCTCGAGGGAGGCAACATTTCGACCTTCTTCGGTCAAGATCTCATCAAGGAACCATCTCTCCCCTTGGCAGACACCGAAAGAAGTACGCTGCTCCATGAACGCAAGGCTCGGCAAGCTTACATTGCCCAAGCCGACTGTCAGCTCCTAGAACTGCTTCCAAACGAGAACGTACCACGATCAGATGTCACCAGGCTCTACCGCACGATGGCCGCACATAAAGCGCGAGTTGATGCCATCAATACTTTCCTCTTGCACCACGAGCAAGCGGTTTCTACACAAAAATGGCAAACCGTCCAGCCTAAGCGAAAGAAAAATGCACCCTCTCCTGTCGCTACCACTGCTCCTGTGGCCACAGCCAATAAATTTCAGGCTTTGACCACTACTTCTACGACGGAGCCCACGTCAGAAACCATGGACTGTATTGACAATCAAGACGACGTTCCAAAGGAGCCTGAGCATGCTAGTGCACCTCCAAGAGCAGCCAAACCACCTCCAATATTTCTGCGCCAACCAGAGGATGGTAGAAAACTCACCTCATTCCCTGGTCAGGAGGGCACCTATACTCTGAAATACATGCGGAACACGGTCGCCATCCTCCCTGCTGACCCAGAGGCTCATCGCCAAATGCGAAGATGGCTGGAGCAACAGAATATTTCTTACGTTGCCACTCTTCTACCAGAGGTGAAACGACTCCATGTGACGATCAAGGATCTCCCCCAATACATCACCGAGGAGGAGGTGAAACAGGAGCTCCTAACTAGAGGCCTTCCAGTGGCAAGTGTCAATCAACTACGCACTGTCCGAGGCCCCAACCCAGGCCCTCTACCCCACTTTAGGTTAGCCCTGGACAAAACTGAAGTTGCACCAAACATGTACCAAATCAACAGACTATTCTCTGCTGTCGTCTCTGTTGAGGCCTACAAGCCTCCTTTTCGGCCACAACAATGTCTCAACTGTCAGCAATTCTTCCATGGTGCCGACGCATGCAGACTTCCACCAGTATGCTCCCACTGTGGTTCCACTGGTCATCTTCGCCACAACTGCGCCAAAGTGGGAACGACCAAACCTACATGCGCCAATTGTGGAGCCGATCACTCATGCCGTTATGCCAAGTGCCCTATCTGGCAGAAGGCCCGGTATGAGTTGGAATGCAGCAGGAAGGGAACAAGGCGCTCCCCAGTGAATGCCCCGCCGAGGGTACCTAATCCACATGGCATACCCAAGGAAGCCTTTTACGGCGCTCGCTTCCCGGGGCTTCCAGCTCGCACTCCGGTAAGCTTTCCGACGTACTCCGCAGCAGTCTCGAACTCTAATGTCACCGCAACCATCATCCCAGACGAGCAAGACAAATCAGCATCCTCCCAGCCCCAACCCTGTTCTAATCCGCCATCAAAAACTCCGACACCTACCATGTCCCAACACTTGAACCAGCGGCTCCGTCAAGCCACTCCCAGTCCTCTACCAATCCGGAGGCAACCGCCTACCAAAGCTCCCATTGGTCCACATTCCAGGCCATCCGGTGGAGCGCAAGGGACGAATGCGGTCGCCAACATAGCCGCATTCAGTGAAGTTACTGACCGCATTCCAGCTCACCTGCAGATCAAGTTTGCCGCTGCCCTTATGGAGGCCCTTCTAAACTGGCCGTCTCAAACCACCCCTGAGATGGTCCTGATTCAGTCAGTCTTCCGTCAAGCCACTCCCAGTCCTCTACCAATCCGGAGGCAACCGCCTACCAAAGCTCCCATTGGTCCACATTCCAGGCCATCCGGTGGAGCGCAAGGGACGAATGCGGTCGCCAACATAGCCGCATTCAGTGAAGTTACTGACCGCATTCCAGCTCACCTGCAGATCAAGTTTGCCGCTGCCCTTATGGAGGCCCTTCTAAACTGGCCGTCTCAAACCACCCCTGAGATGGTCCTGATTCAGTCAGTCTTCACCTTCTGCGTCAATAATGGCTACTAGTCGTCCGCCTAGGAAAACCCCCTACAATCAACTGAAGATTTGCTACTGGAATGCAAATGGCCTCCACAGACAACTCACTGAAGTCTCGAACTTCCCAGCTGTACAGAAAGTAAACATCCTCCTAGTACAAGAGACTCATCTGTCACCTCACAAAAAATGCGGCCTGCCTGGTATGCAGTCATATCGAACTGACAGTGCGGATGGCAGAGGGGGCACAGCTATCTATGTCGCTCGCTCCCTTGCTCACCACCAGCTGCATATCCCAAACTCAAACCACCTGGAGGTTACAGGCTTAGCAGTGGAGAGCACCAGAGGACCCTTACACTTATATTCAGTGTACGCACCACCTAAGCGCCCGTTACTAGACACGGAATTGGACACCCTCTTTGCCTCGCCGGTTGCCACGATGGCAGTTGGAGACTTCAACGCAAAGCACTCCAACTGGAACTCCATCACCAATCATCGCGGTCGCCAATTATACAACTTTATTGCATCGAGAGGTATTCTAGCCCAAGCTCCGAACCAGGCCACCATACAGTATGGTGACAGATGACCACCAGATTGGCTGGACCTTGCGCTCATTCGCAACCTGCGGCCGCACCTCACACTCTTTACCATACCAGCGCTCTCATCCGACCACTACCCCGTCATTCTCTCCTTTCCGTGCAGTCTGACCAGCAAGCCCCAAGGGCTTTCCCAGCTCCTAGGAGTACCGACTGGAGCGCCTTTTCCAAGATAATGGAGGAGCTACAGCCTCCCCGGCACCAATGCACCGGCCCAGAAGACATCGACGCTCTAGTGGATCACATTACCAGGAATATCACAACTGCAGTGACACGGGCGTCTCCATCAACAAAGCTCTGCAGGTTTCATTTGGACCCACTACCACAGGCCATCCGAGATTCAATGAAGCAAAAGAACAGAGCCAGAAGGAAGTTCCTGCATACTCGCTCCCCAGCTGATCTGCACGCGTTTCGCCGTCTCCAGGAGCTTCTCAAACTCGAACTCAGAGATTACAGGAATGAATGCTGGGAGGAACGGATCAGTACTCTTAAACCTGAAGACAGCTCATTATGGCAAATGACAAAGAAACTACTCAACCTTCCCCGTAAAGATCCTCCCATGCGCCAAGGGCAGGTCCTAGCCCAATCTGCTAAAGAAAAAGCAGAGCTCCATGCCGCCTACCTGGAGACGACTTTCTCAGCTGCAGACACACCTGATCTCGATCACATTCAAACAGTGGTGCAGGAGGTTCGAACCTATCTCACTCAGCTGAGAGAAGAAAGGTTGCAAACGCCCACCACCGTTATGGAAGTGAAAGGCCTTATACGATCTCTTCGACCCTACAAATCTCCCGGCTTTGACAACCTGGCTAACGCAGCTCTGAAGGCGCTACCTGTTCCTTGGATACAGACCCTCACCATCCTATTCAATCATATCCTCCACCACGGTTACTTCCCTAAGGTCTGGAAACATGCAAAAAATCACCGTCTGTAAACCAGGAAAAGACGGCACCACACCCGAGAGCTACAGGCCCATTAGCCTCCTCTCCTCCATTAGTAAGCTAATGGAGAAGGTCATCCTAACAAGGCTACAAACCGTCCTCGAGAACCAGCACGTGGTGCGGCCGGAACAATATGGTTTTAGGGCGCAGCACTCTACACAACACCAGCTACTTAGACTGGTAGATGAAGTGTACACGGCTTTCAACAGAAGGCACTTCGTCTCTGCACTCTTTCTTGACATCTCCAGGGCCTTCGACAGCGTATGGCACGTAGGTTTACTCTCCCGGTTAATCCAATACCAAACCTTCCTACTTAATTCATCTCATCCACTCTTATCTCCACAAACGAACCTTCGCTGTGTCCCACGATGGGATAACCTCCAGGCCACGTCCCGTCAGAGCAGGTGTACCCCAGGGCAGCGTTCTTGGGCCCACGCTCTTCCTTTTGTACATCACTACTCTTCCTTCCCTGCCTCGATGCTCGTTATACCTGTTTGTCACTTCTACATCATCTCAACCCTGGATGGCTGCCCGCACAATCCAGCAATACACAGACCTCCTCACTACCTGGTTCCAACGATGGCGCCTCCGAGTCCATCCGCAAAAAAGCCAGGCCATTACCTTCTGTAGACGCCCCTTGGCAGACATTCCGCCCACACATCTTGCTGGTGCGGAGGTCGAGTGGAGAACCTACATTAAGTATCTCGGAGTGCTGCTCGACATGAAACTCACCTGGAAGGAACATATCAACTTCGTGGTTAACAAAATCAACAAAAGGATGGGCATGCTTTATCCCCTGTACAATAGGCGCTCCGTGATGTCAATCACAACCAAACTCCTCCTCTATAAGCAAATACTCCGTCCCGCCATCACATATGCCTGTGTCATATGGGGAGTAGCAGCCAATACCCACTTAGATCGTCTGGAAGTTCTTCAATCACGATTCCTCAGAATAGCCACAGCTTCACCTTGGTACATACCGAACAACGTCATTCGCCGTGACCTCAACATTCCCTCCCTCAAAGACCACATACACTCCCTGGCACGCATCTTCTACCAGAACCTCCCCAACAACTTTAATACCACGATCCGAGGTCTAGGTGAGTACGACCTAGACCCCGGAGAGAAATATAAACGACCAAGACTCGTCCTAGGACAATAGACTAACAGACTAAATCACATACAGCCCTGACATACTTAAAAAAAACTAGCACCCATTCTACCGTCATTACCCTTCTTCCCTATAATCCTTCACGGCCAGTAGAGGGCATAGCCCTGATCTGGCATAAGACTGAGGGTGGCCAAAGCTACCCTCTAATGTCAAGTCGTCGCCTGCCTGTCCCTTCCAGATTTCCCACAACCCTCAAAAGTGACAAATGCCAAGAAAGAACCTTTAACTTAGGTAGTGTCCACCGCCTGTGGTGCTGTATGAATTGGCATTAAACACTATAAAAACATTTCTTGCGATGTTTGACATTTTTAAGATCTACTTTACTGTCTCCCGGATAAAATACGTTGCGTAAACATTAACCCTAACTGATAAAGTATATCCACTTCCATAATGCAAACAAAAACGACTCTCAAAGCAAATGAGGCAGGCACCGCTATGGTTATAAATCCGACCCACTTCTTCCGAATGTTAATGCACTAAGTGTGTTCTGACGTCAATCTCTGCTTAAGCGAGCTACGTGTTTTAATATTCTACTTAAATAGGCATTCATTCATCAACAGAACTAATCTTTATTCATTATAATTGCCTGCTAAGGAGATTGGATGATTTTCAATTAAGAACACACTATCTGTGCCTACCGGCGATTTGAGCACTTTTATCAATGTATGATACCGAGTAGGTACTACTCCAGCTTGACCACAGTTGGTAGCGCGCTTGCCTATGGCGCGCAGGACCCGGGTTCGATCCCCGGTACCAGCATGGGGATTTTTCCCCGCTGGGAGGTCTGGTAAGGGATGCACTTAGCCTCGTTAGATCCCGGGGGGCCAATTGAGGAGCTACTTGAATAAAGTCGCGAAGGGCGCATAACTGGTCGAGAGGGATCGGGACGCTGACCACGTCCCACATTGAATAATGCACCCCACTCATGACACCTGTAGTGGGCAGAGCTGGGGGACGCAGTGGCCGGGCAGTAAGCCTTGGCCCGCGAAGGGCTGTTGCGCTAGGGGTTATTTACTTACTACTCCAGCTTACTGAGCGAGATGGCTCTGCGGTAACGTGTGAGGTTGTGGACTCGATTCTCGGCGACCCCCACTTTGACCATGGTTTTTCAGTAGGCGAATGATGGGGTGGTTCCTCTTCTACCCAACTTCCCTGTCCATTACCTTCGTCACAATCTGTCTTAGGGTTGTACTAGGCGTGCTGCGGCTGGGCGTTGGAGGTTTCTTCCTAGCGTCATTCGGACTGCTCAACGACCCGCCCTTCAGATGCTCATTCAACAGGCTCCCCTTAAGGGCTTGTGGGCGGACTTAAGCGGCGTCGGATGCGTTCACTCCAGGATCTCTCCTTCAGGGGTCGCCTTCGAAACACAAAGGGCCACATTGGCCTAAATGCGATGTTCTGCCCTGGTTTTGGGGGCTCCTCCGACATGCATGTTTACCTTTTACCACTCCACCTTAATCCAAGCGTAACCCAAATTCATAACCCACATTAGTTATTATAACTCTCTTGTGGACAACGTTGAGAAAATATTATAGGGCTTATTCGCTTGATAAGTATACAGTTTGCAATGTCTTGTCTTCAATAATAGCTTAATAGATAGTTTATTACTTTCTCTACTACGTTGAATATAGAGGAAGTATTGTATTCCACCCAAAAATACGATGCCGAAATTTCACCGAAAATATGTTTTGAGGCCCCCTGAATCCAAAAAAGCAATTTTAGAAAAAGGTCCGTCTGTGTAGGTGTGTCTGTATGTCAGTCTGTGGACAGTATAACTCAAAAACGAGAAGTCAGTTAAAAACCAAATTTGGTATTTAAGTTTAATGTCTTTCAAGGACCGACACGAAGATTTTGAAGAAAATTGCTCCATCCTAAACTACTCTTCACATAGAAAATTTTCCTTGAATTTTGATTTTCTTGAAAATGGCTAACGATTTTTATTAAAATGCCACATGTTTGAGATATTTTTATGACAAATGAAATGCATATCTTGAATTTTCTGGATATAGCCCGTGAAGTGCTATTTACTCTGGATGACTTTTGCATAACTGGTAAACCGTAAAAGATAGACCAAATCTTACTATACAAAAAATGTAATCTTCCTAAAACACAATTTATGTCCAAATACATTTTTTGCAGAGTGAAACATTTCGGAGATATTCTTTGTTGTTTGTGAGAGCTTTGGAGAACTTATACTTCTGTCAAATGGAACATCGCTATTCATTTTTTATAGGTTAAGCGTGCAAAGAGAACGGAATTTGAAAGCTTTAAAAGATTTGACTATCGCTCAAAGCCTACTGTATTCCCATATTTCCGTTGCACGTGGAAGAAAACGAGCAATAAGATAATTTCTGCAAATGCTTATCTCAACAAACACGAAGAAGATAGAGAATAAGTTCGTAAGAATGGTTAGTACAAGAGTAGAGAAAGTCATGTGAGTGAAACACATCAGACTTTTTTAGTTTCTTTGTAGTCCTTCTTGTATTCTTGTTTTGTATTTAGTCAAACTTGTGTAAATAAACTACATATAGCTATTGTAATTGGAGTTTTTCTCTGTTATAGCATAAACGGATCGATGGGTAGGCAGGCATGGGCGTCGCGAAGGGAGGGCAAGGGAGGGCCGTGGCCCCCCCTTGGAAATTAATGAACTTAATGTGCTGACTATTAAACTATTATTTTAATTATTATTTATTTATGCCAACAAACTTACTGTTGGTGTTTTTAAACACACAAGCCGTGTGTGGGCAAAGTGGTTCAAGTGTGTGGTTCAAATCCCAGTTGTGGCATTGAATTTTTAAGTTCCAGTTCTACCTCTTATTATTTTAATTTTTATGTAAAGAACAATTTCTATTTAGCGCAAATTTATACGGTTATCCGCAACAAATACTATAACTTTTGACAACAAAATAATGAATCAATGTTATCTGATTGCAAAATTCTAACATTTGCCCCCCCCCCCTGGAAAAAAGTCTGCCGACGTTCATGTAGGCAGGTAGGCAGGCAGGCAGTTGTAAGTACTTTATGTCCCGGATTTAAGTAACCTTTGTATGGTAATTATTATTTATTTATGCCAACAAGCTTACTGCTGGTGTAAGTCGCCCTTGGGGTATTTATCTCTGATGTGATATTCCCTTGCCCGCCTCGGTAGCGTGATGGTTAGCGTGTCTGCCTCACGTTCAAGAGGTCGCGAGTTCGAATTTCGCTTAGGGTAAGTTATCCGGGTAAGGTTTTTTTCCGAGGTTTTCCCTACCCTGAGAAGACGAATGTCAGATAACTTAAAGCTCCATGGACCTCGGGCTCATTTGAGCATCATTTCACCCATTTCATTTCATTCATTCGTCCGATATGATACAATGTTGGAGGACGTTAATTTAAAAAAAAAAAAAAAAAAAAGGAGATTCCCTTGTGCTCTAACTGGGAAAAGTACGTGTCAGCTGGGGAATTTAATGCCGTACTGGCAAGTTGGCCATGGTGGCTTAATGGTTAGACAGCCGCTCAATAAGCGGAAGATCTGTGGTTCAAACCCGGCTATGGCATTGAATTTTTCAGTTTCTGATTCAACCTCTTATACATCCTGAAAACTCACGGATAATCGCCGATATTTAAGGTAGGTACTATATTTTGTCGTGTGCTTTGGTTTCAGCGTATCGCGGGTTAGTTGCTGACGGCTTGTGTTTACAGCAAGTGCGGATCTAAGGGTGGAGTGATTATAGTGACTCGTACGATTTTGCAACTGAAATTAAGAGAAATTAGCAGCGAGTAAACATAGCACGAATAATATTAGAGGTAAGTTGGCAACGTGACCAGCAGAGCAACGTTTGCGCGGAAGTTTACAAAACTCAGGTTACACTACGTGGAATGTCTCTCCCATGATCTTCATTCCCCTTAGACCATGAGCTGGTGAACAGACAGTAGATATGATAAGTACTCGGCTTACAGCTTTCACGGACCTTCGATGTCGAACGCCGTACTTGCTAGGCAACTTCTCCAACACACGAGTCATACGCCTCTGCGGAAGTACCAGGTAGATGGAATTCGGGGCTCAGCGGCTAGACAAGTGACGTCATACAGCACTTCATGCCACACTTTAAAGTGAACACTCATTATAATACTATTTATCAGACACAATTTCAAATTGAATTCAAAATTGTATGCGTTCAATGAGATGTGCACAGCAAAGATATTGCGCTTAAGCTTGTATGTTCAACATTAGCCACACCATACACTTTATAGACAACCATTTCTTCTACGTCGAAAGGTACCACTTCTCCCATCTTAGAGTCCTCTCCCTTGAATATAAATTGTTATATTTTATGCAGTTGGCATTTCAAGGGAAGAATGCCAACACACTATTCAGATGAACAGCATTTCAGAAATTGAACAAACTGAAAACTTCTGCCGAAAGTTTACCATCCAATACACTACTGGTATTTCTTGCAGTGATTCATCGCATAAAACGAAGGGCTCGTCACGGAGGAAGATGATGTAAAAAGGATGGCTGTGTTTCCACTTCCTTAAAGGAAGCGGGATGCGATAAGAGATCTGGATCCTTGTTTAACAAGCCTGTCTTGTACAGCGAGGGAAAAATTATATACCTTAGATCTTAGCAGCGCATGCTTTTGGAATGGACTGTTGCTAAGGTCTAAGGTACATTTTCTCATAAAGAGCAGGCTAGATTTGTATGGCTACCAAATGGTCGACAAGCACGGTAATTCCGACCTTGTTCCTTTCAGAGTGTGAAGTGCTACCTATCGCCAAAAATAATAAGGAACAGGTGAACCACCTGGTATATCCCGACCACTAGCATGGCTAGTATTGGAAATCCTAGCCTCTTTAAAAGAAACGAAAAGTAGTGGGTTACTAGTGGTACGCGAGCGACCAAAGGGCTTGCGATTGTTCAGGATTGCAGATGTAATTACAAGCTCCTGTGAATTTTAGGCTATGCATGCCAATTGTGTATGTCCTCTGGTCTGTGGCCATTACTGCTTGCACATTTCTCAAAACAAACAGAATATGTTACTCAAATCAAACGTATAACACTGAACAACAGTCCAATTTTTCAACTAAATCAGATGTTTATTATGTAGATTTTAGCTTTGAACTCAATGCTTTAAGAAGTTATTTTTTTTTCTCCGACACCCACAATTTAAAAAATAAAGTCTGTTTTCTGGCCGTAAATGCTCAAAGTCCCGTCATATTGACTGACACAGTAAACTAGACGCTAAAAATGATAACTTTTTTAAATTGCTGCTTTAGTTAGCAAGGACCATGGTAGGATACTTTTCCTTGCACACTTTATTTTCTGCTTTGTGCTTCCTAAAATTAAACAAAAATAACATTTCCAAATATCTCATTTGTTCATTGTTCACCCCTAATATCTGCATTTATCTGAAGGAGAATACCAGTTTCATTCACAGCAGAGTCAGTGATATAATTGTTCCTAGTGAAAAGATGCGTAGTACCTATTACATATTAACACAGCAGAAAATATGTCGCAAATGTGTATCGATCATCCGGATAACTTTTGTGCGGTGAACATACGATTAAGTCTAATTTACAGAAGTAATGCGACTAATAGAAAGGGATTATGAATTATATTTCAATGTTAAAACTTGGTAGCCAAGACTACAGTTGGACTCCCCATATAGTTTGTGGTGATTGTGCCAGCCAGTTAATAAGGTAGTTAAAGATTAAATGAAAATTTTGTATGCCTTTTGGAAGTCCAATGGTATGGAGGGAACCAAAGAACAATAATAATGATTGTTATTTTTGCATGACAAAAATAACAGGGCTTAAGGGAAAAGACAAAAAGAAACTTGAATATACAAATGTTTCATCGGCCATTAGACCTGTTCGCAGTGATGAGATACCCACTCCCTATCCTCTCGAATCTTGAACATTAGAAGACGAGTCTCAAAAATGTGATAACACATTAGTTCAATCAAGCTCAGGATCAGAATTCGAAGACCCAGGTCTCAACAAGCATCATGAGGTAACTCAGTGACTTAAATGATTTGGTTAGATATTTCATCTTGTGTACTAAAGCATAACGTCGTTACGCATCAAAAAACCGCTATGTGACATTTTTTGGTGAAATTTAGTTATGTAGCACAAAATAAGCATACAGCTCTCTAGAATCGTTCCTTATAACCCAACATGTAGATATCCCTTAGTTTTTTTAATAAAAAAGTATAGAAATCGCTATGTGGAATACTTCAGAATTGATCCACTAATCTGCTATGTGAATAACGCAACACATAGCAGATTTACCGAATGTTCTTAAAGTAACTCTTATGTTACCTCTGGTACACATAGTGGATTTTTAACTGATAAATCCCAGAAATTTACTCATGCACCTATATACGCGGGTACGTTTTAAAGCTACAGCTAACAATGAAAACAAGATCATGCATTATTGGCCACTTACAATAGTGCATTGGTTAATGATGTCTAGCAGAAGAAATATGTTAGTGCAGCTATATAGCTCTTGGGGCTTTGGGTAAAAACCAGGAAGTTGCTGTTTTGCCAGGTAAGTAATCCAACGGAGAAGATTAATCAGGTTATGTAGCTTATGTTTTTCTCAGTATGAATTAATTATTAATTTGTCAATGTTAATTTCCAGATGACTACCTATGGTTTACCCCATGGATCCCGGTTCAGTTCCTATGCAATATGATAAACTGCTCTACCAAGTAATGCATGTTCTGTTTATGGAAATGAAGAAATATATGACGGTCACCTATCCGTTCTGGTTGTTACAAGTGAAAAAGAAGTTAACACAGTGACAGAAGTTGAGCTCAAATAAGAACAAAGAGGAAGGGACTAAAACAAATGAACAAAACTGAAGAATGTAAAAATAATCCCGATAATATAAACAAAAAGTTTAGACTATATGGTAAAAATATCAAGGGAGAAAATACAAATAAGTATTATGCTGTTGAAAGAGACGAACGTAAACTTTTTCCAATAATAACATGCTCACATAACCAAGGAAACCGATTAATAAGAACAGAGGAGTTTTATGTCTAGTGAAACTGACGAAAATCAGGAGAAAAGTTCATCAAACAATGTGGGAGTTTAGCTCATGGGATGAAAAGAAGGCGTATGTATGTGGATTAGTGAAGTTTCGTACAACTATTAAGAGGAGAGTAAGCAGAATTGTTGAGGAGCTGCCAAAGAAAATGTATGGCTACAACTTATTTGCCAGCAAAAGTCGGAAAGAAAGTCTAGAGCTTGCAAGAGCTTTTTCCTTGCAACTACAGACCTACAGGATGTATTTGACGAATGGGTAGAACCTTTCAATTCGTGTAATAATAGTGATAAGGCAAAAATTGAAGAAACAAGAAAACTGAAAAATTCGACCCAACAGTACGACACAAGCAGTTCATGGAAACTTAAATCAGATTCCGTGAAACAGTGGTTGGGGATAATTCCTAAAGTGTCAAGCCACTATTGTCGATCCTTTAGTACTTGAATTTATGTAGAACCTGATTCTAAATCTGTTAACAACATACATGGAATTTATAAGTTGTGGTGTGGAGAGAATGGGACAAAATATGTACAAAGGAAGAGGTTCTGTGATATCCTGGAAGAGAAAATTTCCGTGTTCAAGCCTAGAACAGATCAGTGTGATACTTGTGTGGCATTTAAAGAAGGTAATCTAACAGAGGATGAATTTAATATTCATATTAAAAAGGAAAGAAGCAGCTCGCAAAGCTAAGGAAAAAGCTGGATCTTGTGTGACAGAAACCACCCTTGTGTTGATTATGGATGTTCAAAGTGTATTATGCCCCAAGCTGTTTGTTTCAAAGCAGTACTATAGTCAAAAGCTTCAGATTCATTATGTCAGCACCTATGTACGTAAAAAAGAAAATATGTGCATTTATATTTCTGGCACGAAGGAGAAGGGAAAGTCTCAGCAAATGAATTCACAAGCTGTATAATTGACTTCTTAGAAAAGGAAACTGGTACTGCAAGCAAGCTTTTTCTAATGTCGGACCGCTATCTATATCAGAATAAAAAATTATACTTTTAAAAAACTAAAAAACGCTTTTATAACAAACCGAACTAAAAAGTAGAAAATAATTTAAGTTTGAAGAGTTTGTTCTGTAGCGATATAAACTCAATTAGTTCATTATATTTTAAAATTTTTTAATAAATTTAAAATAAATACTGATTTATATTAACAAAATAATAAATGTTATTGTAAAAACATGTGGGGTACTTTTTGGATGTTTTTATCCTATCTTTACTTTTATAAATAGCTACCGATGAACTATTTATAACATTGGATGTCAGAGCCCCCACGCTTTTTAACAATAACATCTATTATTATGTTAATATAAATTAGTACCTATTTATTTTAAACTTTATTACACAATTTTGAAATACAATGAACTAGTTGACCTTATTTTGCTATAGAACAAACTCTTCACACTTAAAAATTATGTCCTATCTTTTAGTTCAATTTGTTATCAAAGCGTGATTTTCAGCTTTTTAAAACTATAATTTATTTTTAATTTTTTAGTCTCAAATTTTTCTATTTAAATATTTTTCAAAATTTGTAATTTGAAATCTTTAAAATTTCTCAATTAAAACTTTCTTCCAAATTGCTTTTTTGAAAATTTTCAAATTATTATTTTTGGAGCAGTATTAGACTGCAATTAGTTTTAACTACACTACCAGCTGTTGTGGACTTCCTAGCCCTGATAAACTTCGATCCGCAATCGTTCCCCCGAAATTTCGTGTCCCTCTCAGGTCATCTCTTCGGGCATTTCTGTCTTTCAATATTTTGAAGCGATTTAATTCCTTTGTCCAGTGTAACTTGTGTCGACTTCTAAACTAGCAGCTGTTGTGGGTGTCTTGGCCCTGTGTGAACTCCGGTCCGCGATATTACCCCTGAGTCTCGTGTTCCTTTCAGCTCCTCTCTCAGGTCATCTCTTCGGGCATTTCTGTCTTTCAATATTTTGAAGCGATTTAATTCCTTTGTCCAGTGTAACTTGTGTCGACTTCCAAACTAGCAGCTGTTGTGGGTGTCTTGGCCCTGTATGAACTCCGGTCCGCGATATTACCCCTGGGTCTCGTGTTCCTTTCAGCTCCTATCTCTCTGGGCATCTACGTCATCCAATACATATGCATGTATTTAATTAAAGCAATTTTCATGATGCACGTAGAAATGTTCCCTAGCGACAACTAAGGTGTCAATTTTACTATTTTCTGTAAATTTGGCTTAGTGTTCTTTATCCTGACGACCCTGGTCAGGACATTGGGACTAAGCCATATTATTGTATTCTCATCGATCCTTGACATGTGTGCACATTTTCAAGTCAATCATACGACACATGTTGGTGTAAACCACTTTACATTATAAACTTAGCAAAGTCACTCTTTTATCCTGGTGATTTTGGTCAGGGCATTAGGACAAAGTCATGATGATATTGTCCTGTCTTTGGTCCTTGACACACGTGTAGATTTCCAGGTCAATCAGACGATTCAAGTTGGTGAAAACTAGGTTACATTGTTAAATTTAGCCAAGTCACTTTTTCATCCTGATAATGCTTGTCAGGACATTAGGACAAAGTCATGATTTCATTGTATTGTCATCGGACCTTGACATATTTTCAAATTATCAAGTCAATCAGACGACTCAAGTTGGTGAAAATTACATTGTTGATAAATTTGGCCAAGTCAATTTTTAACCTGAAGATCCTGGTCGTGACATTACAACAAATATGATATTATTGTATTGTCGTCGGTCCTCGACACGTGTGCAAATTTTCAAGTCAATCAGACGACTGTAAATTGTATCAATTACGTCGAAATATTCATTACATTGATAAATTTAGCTAATTATTTTTTATCCTGATGATCCTGGTCAGGACCTTGGAACAAAGTTATATTATTGTATTGTCTTCAGTCCTTGACAGGTGTGCATATTTTCAAATCGATCAGATAACTCTTTAAGTTGGTGAAAATTACGTCGAAAGATTCCGTTACATGCCTGCCCTCCCCCCCCCCCCCCCACACACACACGCATACTACTTGGCAAAGCCATGAGGCGTATCGGAAATAATGTGAAACTGCCCTGCTGTTTACGCGAGCTTAACGCACAAACACGGCGAGACAGGGTATGTATACTCTGTTCAGATGCAATCTTATCTTCTGGACAGCGAAGTCTCATATCGGCAGGTGCGAGAGATCATCTATTTGTGTTTTATCACGGACTATAAGCCGAGTTATATTATTTCGCTGTTCTAATAAACAAGATAAGAAGCGATCGTAGCGCTCGACAACCAAGGTCAATACGCCTCGTCGCTTTGTCAACTAGTACACACCCACACCCCCACCCACACACATACATACTTAGAGGTGAAGCTAACAAAGCGTGTAATAAGGTTTTGGTTAGTGCCTTGTCAGATGTTTCAACAAAATTCAACATCGAAATAGAGTAAATTATTCTGGAGAAAGGCACACAATGATGGAGGTCGACAGCCTCCGTTCTACTTGGGACCGTCTCTTCACTCCATCAAAGTACTCGTCTGCAAATTACTTACCCAAAATAGAAGCAGCCAGAAAAAATAAACCATATAAAATAGAGGTTCACACGTTTTTCAAAGATTATGAACATGTATCTTCCAATTACACTTCAATTCGTCCTGGCAAGAGGAAAGGGGATCAGACAGTCACTGATATACGAGGACTACTCTATAAGGAAGGTGAGGTGTTCTCCAAGATTAATCATTCTGACGAATGGCAGAGTGAGTGAGTGAGTGAGTGAGTGAGTGAGTGAGTGAGTGAGTGAGTGAGTGAGTGAGTGAGTGAGTGAATGAGTGAGTGGTGTTTAAGGGCCCGTCGACAGCTAGGTCATTTGGGCCCCAAGTCAAATTTAAAGGATAAAACACTCACTAACTTCTGGTTAAGAACTAAGCTAAAATACAAAACTAAAAAATGCTAAAAGAGTTAAAATACTAAAAAAGTTAATGTTAAAACCGTTAAAACACCAAAAAGATTAAAACGCTAAAAAGGTGAATGATAAAAAGGTGACGGTTTAAAATACTAAACACTAAAACAAAACAAATCTAATTGCAGATTTGTAAATCTTAAACTCAAAAGTCTAATAGTGAAAACACAAGTTATACTTGTTTGGCGAATCCAATTTCAGCAACGAACCGCAGCACCGTATCTACGGAGACTGGGTCGTCGCCTAGGATGGACCGCAGACTAAAACCCAGGCCAAGCGACTGGCGCATCGGGGCATATCGCGGACAATCAATTAAAACGTGCGACACGGAGAGTTGGACGTCGCACGTGACAGACAGGGGCCGGGTCACCGCGCAGATGGTGGCCATGTGTGGCGCGTGTGTGACCTATGCGTAACCGCGTTAAAATGACCTCTGCCCGACGGGAATCCCTACAAGAAGTCCACCAGGGTTTTACCGAGTCCTTAATTGTTCGTAATTGGGTGCTAGTCAGCTCTTCCCAAGATTTCTGCCAAAAGGAATAAAGATGGCAGCGGAAGTATCGCTGCACATCTCTAAAAGGAAGAGCACATGTGGAAAACACCGGCAAACGACATGCAGCCTTAGCCGCCGCATCTGCCTCCTCGTTGCCGGGAATACCCACATGGCCTGGGATCCATGTAAAAACAAACTGATATCCGCGAGAGACTAACTGTGAAACGAGTGTCTGGATTTTAATTATCAATGCTGATATGCCGGGAAACTGTTGCAACGCCTGAACAGCGCTCATGGAATCGCAGCATATAATGAAGCTGTCAGGAACCAAACTAGAAATAAAGAGTAAGAAATAAAAGATGGCAAGCAGCTCGACAGTAAAAACGGAAGTGTTGTCTGGAAGTCTGTACGTATGAGCCTCAGCGTTGTGGTCGGTCTGGGTGGCTCAGTTGGTTAGACGCTGACCTACTGTTCCCAAGGTTGCGGGTTCAAACCCGGCCCAGACCGATGGTTTTTAAGTGTGCTTAAAAACGACAGTTCCATGTCAGTAGATTTACTGGCATATAAAAGAACTCCTGCGGGACAAAATTCCGGCACACCGGCGACACTGATGTGATCCTGGCAATTGACAGCGTCGTTAAACAACAAAATAATTTTTTTTCCTCACCGTTGTACATGAAACTACACCCTGTACCACCCCCCACCTGGGACCCGTCGGTAAATACCGGGGTGCAAGCCCGGTAACGTCCCAGGAGCTCGGTGAATAGTTGGCGAAACACCGAGTTAGGGGTAGCCCCCGTCGCATAGCCCGAAAGCTCCAGGTCAAACCGCGCGCGCTGGAGTTGCCAAGGAGGGTAACGGCCTATAGACGATCGCGCTACATGGGGCATGCGAAGATCATGTGCAAGAGCACTTCACGGAATCTTATACCACTTGGACGTGAGATAGTGGTATTACGTATATAACGGTGGGCGAGGTCGGGACGTAAGACGCATTGGAACGAGGGATGACCGGGGTGAGCGGCCAACTGTGCCACGTAGAAACTGAGTAAAAACGAGCGTCGAACAGACAGTGGAGGTTCGCCAGAATCAGCATACAGACACGCAATTCGACTAGCTCGGAAAGCCCCAGGCGGACGCCGCGCCATATATAAAACAGCCGTAGTCTAGTTTGGACCGGACCAATGAGCGGTACAACCTCAACATTACCGTGCGATCGCCGCCCCATGATGCCCCAGATAAAACCCGGAGTATCCGAAGTGAACGATCGCAGGAAACACGAAGATGTCGAATATGGTGCTCCCATGTAAGTTTGCTGTCGATCTGTAGGCCCAAGAACTTAACAAACGGTAGAAGTGTGCCACGCAAATAAAGATCAGGCGGAGGGTGTACGCCACGAAGCCGATGGAAGTGGACACACTGTGTTTTGGTAGCGGAAAACCTGAAGCCCGTATGAAACGCCCACTGGGCAATGGATGTTATGATCAGCTGCAGTTGACGTTCAATATGCTCAAGATTATACGAGCTATAATATACAGCAAAATCGTCAACATACAAGGGCATCGGGATTCCGCTACGAACAGCACTAGTGATGCTGTTAATCGCAACGGCGAAAAGCGTGACACTTAGGATCGATCCCTGGGGTACACCATTCTCCTGGATCTTCTCCTCGGAGAGTGTGTTGCCTATGCGGACACGAAAACGGCGAATTAATAAAAAGTGAAAAAGAAAACCGGCTAAGTGACCGCGCAAACCATAACCGTGCAGAGTACGAAGGATGCCATAACGCCATGTAGTGTCGTAAGCGTTCTCCAGATCAAAGAAGACACCCACGATATGCTGCTTCATCAGAAAGGCATTTTGGATGTAACTTTCCAGGCGTGTGAGATTGTCTACACTGGAGCGATGGCGGCGAAAGCCGCACTGAGCATTGTTCAGCAGGTTATTCTTCTCTAGCCACCACACTAAGCGAGTGTTAATCATACGTTCTAAGGTCTTACAGACAACACTCGTTAAGCAAATAGGGCGGTAGCTAGAGGGGAGTGTCCGGTCTTTTCCGGGCCAAGGGATGGGGATGACAACACCTTCGCGCCAGGAAGACGAGAAAACCTGCTCACTCCAGATGCGGTTATAAACGCTCAGAAGGAAGGAGAAAGCCGCAGGTGGAAGATGAAGCAGCATTTGTCGGTGGATATCATCAGGACCAAGAGAGTAGTCATGGGCGAGAGATAAAGAATGCTCCAGCTCTGCAACGGTAAAAGGTACGCTGTCACTGCTGTCACTTTTAAAATCTAGGACTATCCGCTCCGCAGATTCCTTGATAGCTATAAATCCTCTATCGTAGCTAATCGTCTGGCTAGTAGCAGCAAAACAATCGGTAAGGGCGTCAGCTATACCCTTCTCGCTGGTATAATGCGAGCCGTTGGCGGCAAGACCGGGGATGACCGTCCGGCGACACTTGCCGTACATACGCCGAACAGCAACCCAAACCTGTTGAGCTGAAGTACGACGGGAAAGGGAAGAGGTGTAAGTTTCCCAAGAGCGATGTTTTGCGCTGCGCAGTACATATCGTGTTCTAGCGCGTGAGCGTTTAAAAGCGATAAAATGTTGTTCTGTTGGGTGTACAGTAAACACACACAGAACACGTTTGCGTGCTTTAATAGCCAAACGGCATTCCTCGGACCACTAGGGCACAGGAACGTGTCGTGGGGTGGATGAACCTCGAGGAATGCTGGAATCCGCTGCAAGCAAGATAGAGCAGGTAAAATATTCCACCATTTCATCGATGGTGTCAAAACCATTGTCATAAAGGTGAATGAGGGAACGAAATTTCCCCAATCAGCCTTGGAAATAATCCAGTGAGGATGTCGCGTTGCCGCAGGATGCTGGCACGATAGGTGAATGTTAATTGGGTAGTGATCACTGCCAAATAAGTCGGAAAGGACCGACCAATCAAGTAAAGGTACCAACGACGCACTACAGAAAGAAACGTCTAGTGCGGAGTGTGTACCATAGGCAGATGATAGAAAAGTAGGGGCACCAGTATTTAACAAAAGTAAACCGGACATATCGCAAACGTCTGCTACAAGGCACCCGCGAGCATCGTCAGTGTCGGACCATTAAGATCGACTAGAAAGAGGAATGGTGGCGGTATCTGGGCCAAAAGAGCTCGAAGATCGGTTTGTTGTACGACACTGACAGGTGGCAGATAGACATTGCTGTACACGCACCGCTACAGCTTGCAACGGTGTGCTAAGCGGGATGCTGGTGGCAGAGATGTTATGTGCCCCCAGAGGAGCAACACCACCGCTTGCTCGTCCGTTAGCTGCAGAGTCATGTCTAAATGCCGAAAAACCACGGAGGTGTAATGCGTGATGAGGATTCAAATGGGTTTCCTGTAGACAGACGATTGATGGAGAATGTTGAAAAACTAAATGCTGTATGTCCGGAGTACGTGCCCGGAACCCATTAACATTCCACTGGATTATTTCCATATTAAAGAGATTAGTGGCCAGTCTTTATCTTTTTCTTCATTTTTACTCTGGCGCACTTGGGACCATATACTCGACGTTCACCATTCTCAGGCGACTCCCCTGATGTGCGGGAGTCTGAAGTTCCCCTTTGGCTCACGGAGCGAGAGCGGGACTTCATCGAAGAGGTGAGGTTACTAGCTCGAACAGTATGCCTGGAACGAGGGCAGTCATCAGGAGTTGTGGCACTCGAGGACGGTTTGGGATCTGGCGTCTGCACTGCGATTGATATCACTGTAGGTGTAGTAGGACGTTGCGGAGGGGGATTCGTCGACCAGTCGGTTTGCGTGGAGGCATCCGAAGAGGGTACGTGTTGCAAACCGACAGTGGCTACAGGAGGGCGGCGTGCAGCTGCCCCATAGCCTATGGTGTTAGCAGACTTCAGCTGCTCAAAGCGCCGCCGTGCTTCTAGAAAAGTTAGGCGTTCCTTAACGCGTAGCTCCTGTATGCTCTTTTCATCGCAAAACTGGACGCTGACGAGAGCTTGATGGATGTTTCCCTCCATAGTTCACGCAGCAGGGGTCCCGAGTACAGGCGGTGTCCTCATGTGCTGCTAAACCGCAAAGCTCACATATCGCAGGATGCGTGCACAAGCTCCTAGTATGCCCGAACCTCTGGCACTGAAAACAGCGCATGGGATTCGGGACATACGGGCGTACTGCAGCGCGCTCATACCCACAGAAGATGTATTCGGGCAAAGTAGTTCCCTTGAAGGTGAGGAGCACCGTTTTTAAGGGAATCTCTTTTCCACCCTGCTTTCGGGGTAGGCGGTACGCTTGAATGACCCTTTGGTCTGAGAGGCAGGTGACAATGTCCTCCGTTGACAGATCATCCAAGTTGGAGGTGGTAACAACTCTCCTACACGAGTTCAATTATTTGTATGGGGCTACCCGGATCGGGTAGGAGCCCAACAAACTCGCTTTCAATAACTTTTGGGACTGTTCAGCATTGGAAGTCTCAAGCAAAAGCGTACCATCTCTCACGAATGGCAGATTCTTCCTCAAAGAAAACAGAGGAAGCCACCGAAGTGTAGCCCATTTACAATGAGCCCGTGAAGATTGAGAAGTCCAAATATGACAGTTTACAAGGTTTGAAAAGATTCATTCACGGACTAATCATTATTTTTATGAGTCTGAAGTATTACAATCAAAGTTCATGATTGTCTATGGGGTAAAAAATATGTTAAGTGTTTTAATTTGAGAATTGTTTCAGAGTTTCTAATCTTGATTTGGGAATAGGTATCCAAGTAGAGTAAACTGATCAAATTGTGAAACTGTGCACCTACTACTCCCACCATGATTGTTGTAAAATTTTCCGGGATGTTAACATTCAAAGTTCATAATAACCTTTGGTATGAACATGTACGCATTTTTGAAATTTGAGATTATTGTCATTTATAAAACTAATTATGAAACCCACAGGGAATTATGTATTCAATACGTTTATAGCTAAACATTCTTGTTTAATAAAACTGACCACTGTCAATTGTACAATTTTATTTTACCTTAAACCTAATTACTATGCCATATTAAACTCGGTAAAACTGCCTAATTATGTCATTTAAGACTATCAATGGATTATAGATCCATGGGTGTCGCGAAGGGGGGGGGGGGTAAGAGGGGCGGCGGTCCCCCCTTGGAAGTTGGTGAGCTGAATGTGCCCTCAATTACTGACTGAACTATTATTTTAATTTTGATGCACAGAGCAATTTTTATTTAGCACAAGTTGATACGGTTATCTGCAACAAATATTATAAATATTAACAGTAAAATAACGAATTAATATCATCTGACTGCAGACATCCAACATGTGCCCCCCTCCCACCCCCCGCCCTCCCGGAAGAAAGTCTGCCGACCTTCATGTATAGATCACACAAAACGCGTACACGTTATGTGATTATAAAGGCGCTAAAATAATCCGCTATGTGCCACAAGAATATACAAATATGAAATAAAATAGTATTGTTGCATCGGATTTCAATAATATCTAGCATAAACAATATAACGTCTGCCGTTTCACGTGTTTATGCAGTTTGCACGCAAATGACAGTTTGGATAAGATTGAGAATATTTGTCGCTTCTCCTGAAAAGTTAGATTTTTACATATAGCGGTTCTATAAGGCGCAACGACGATAAGGAGAACTGTTAGGTTCTGGATTAAGAGAATGAATTGGTTGCACAGAAATTAGGGCTGGGCAACTGGTGCTAGAGAGCGCAGACTGCTCACAGCCTTGAACTGATAACTATATTTATCCAGATGAATGAAGGCTCTTCACAGATGCTTCAAAATTAAGTTTGAATGCTGTGATGTTACATAACGATAATACACAATCATATTTACCCATTGGTCATGCAATATAAATGGAAGAAGCTTACAAAAATATGCAGTTACTATTACAAAACATCTGATGTGCTGCACTCACATAACTTTCTCTACTCTTGTATAAACCATTCTTATAAACCCTTATTCCTATATCTTCTTCATGTTAGTTGAGAAAAACATTTGCAGAAATTACCTTATTGTAGGTACAAGGAGAAAATTGGAATACAGTAGGCTTTGAGCGATAGTCGAATCTTAATTCCGATCTCTTTGCACGGTTAAGATATAAAAATGAATGACATGATCCACTTGACAGAAGTATAAGTTCACAAAAACTTGCACAAATAACAAGGAATATCTCTGAAATGGTTCACTCTACAAACGAAAATCATTCAGGTATACTGTGTGTTATAGTAAGATCTACATTTTTGTACAGTAAGGTTTTGTCTATCTCTTACGGTTTACCAGTTATTCAAAAGTCATCCGAAGTAAATAGGACTTCATGTGTTATAGCCAGAAAATGCAAGATATGCATTTCATTTGTCATAAAAATATCTCAAATATATGAGATTTTGATCAAAATCCTTAGAGCTATTTTCAAGAAAATCAAAATTTTCGAAAAATTTTCCATGTAAAGGGTAGTTTAGGGTGAAGCAATTTTCTACGAAATCTTCTTGTCGCATCCTTGAAAGACATTAAACTTAAGTCCCAACTTTGGTTTTAAACCGAGTTTTCCTTTCTGAATTATGCTGTCCACAGACTGACAAGACAGGAAGACACGGACACACAAACACGGACTTTTTTCAAAACACGTTTTTTTGGATACAGGTGGCCTCAAAACATATTTCCTGTGAAATCACGACATCGATTTTTTGGGTAAAATACAGTACTTCCTCTACTTTTTTAAACATAGTAGAGAAAGTAAAAATGCAGCACGAAGAGCACTACTAGTCTGTGACAATTTCAAAATGATTGGAATTCTATTAACATTTCAAAAAAACTATACGAAAAATTGCTGATTTTTGTGCGAATGGAATATCCGTGATACTACAAATAGAACTTGTAAAATGTGGTGTGTGTGTGTGTGTGTGTGTGTGTGTGTGTGTGTAGGGGGGGTGGTGGGTGTGGGTGGTGTGTGTGTGTGTGTGTGTAGGGGGGGGTGGTGGGTGTGGGTGGTGTGTGTACGCGTGTGTGTAGTGTGTGTGGAGGTGTGGTGTATGTGTGCGTGCGTGCGCGCGCGTGTGTGTGTGTGTGTGTGTGTGCGTGGGTGCGTGCGTGGTGTGTGTGTGTGTGTGTGTGTGTGTGTGTGTGTGGAGCTGTGTTGGTGGGTGTGTGCGCGTGCATGTGTGTTGTATGTGGTGTGTGTGAAGGTGCGGCGTGTGGTGCGTGTGTGTGCGTATGTGCGTGTGTGATGTGTGTGTGCGTGCGTGCGTGTGACTGAGTGAGTAGTGTTTAAGGGCCCGTCGTCAGCTGGAACATTTCGGCCCCAAGTCAAATTTAAAGGATAAAACACTCACTAACTACTGGTTAAGAACTAAGCTAAAATACAAAACTAAACAATGCTAAAACTGTTAAAATACTAAAAAAGTTAATCTTAAAACCGTTAAAACACCAAAAAGATTAAAACGTTAAAAAGTGAATGATAAAACAGTTACGGTTTAAAATACTAACAGTAAAACAAAACAAATCTAATTGCAGATTTGTAAATCCTAAACTCAAAAGTCTAATACTAAAACCACAAGTTATACTTGTTTGGCGAATCCAATTTCAGCGACGAAACGCAGCGCCGTATCTACGGAGACTGGGTCGTCGCCTAGGATGGACCGCAGACTGCGTGTGTATGGTGTGTGGTGTGTTGTGTGCGTGCGTGTGTGGTGTGCGTGGAAGTGTGGTGTGTGTAGAGGTGTGGGTGTGTGCTGTCTGTAGAGGTGTGGGTGTGTGTTGTGTGTAGAGGTGTGGGTGTGTTGTGTGTGTTGTGTGTGGAGTTGTGCGTTTGTGCTGTATGTGGAGGTGTGGGTGTGTTGTGTGTAGAGGTGTGCGTTTGTGCTGTATGTGGAGGTGTGGGTGTGTGTTGTGTGTAGAGGTGTGCGTGTGTGTTGTGTGTAGAGGTGTGAGTGTGTTGTGTGTAGAGGTGTGGGTTGTGTGTTGTGCGTAGAGGTGTGGGTGTGTTGTGTGTAGAGGTGTGGGTGTGTGTTGTGTGTAGAGGTGTGGGTGTGTGTTGTGTGTAGAGGTTTGGGTGTGTGGAAGTGGGGTGTGTGTGGGGGTGTGGTGTGTGTTGTGTGTAGAGGTGTGGTGTGTCTTGTGTGTGGAGGTGTGGTGTGTGTGGAGGTGTGGTGTGTGTGGTGTGCGTTGCGTGTAGAGGTGTGGGTGTGCGTTGCGTGTAGAGGTGTGGGTGTGCGTTGCGTGTGGAGGTGTGGGTGTGTGTGGTGTGTGTTGTGTGTGTGGTGTGTGTGGTGTGTGTTGTGTGTGGAGGTGTGGTGTGTGTTGTGTGTGGAGGTGTGGTGTGTGTTCTGTGTGGAGGTGTGGGTGTGTGTTGTGTGTGGAGGTGTGGGTGTGTGTTGTGTGTGGAGGTGTGGGTGTGTGTTGTGTGTGGAGGTGTGGGTGTGTGTTGTGTGTTGTGTGTGGAGGTGTGGTGTGTGTTGTGTGTGGAGGTGTGGGTGAGGGTTGTGTGTGGAGGTGTGGGTGTGTGTTGTGTGTGGTGTGTGTGGTGTGTGTGGTGTGTGTTGTGTGTGTGGTGTGTGTGGTGTGTGTTGTGTGTGGAGGTGTGGTGTGTGTTGTGTGTGGAGGTGTGGGTGTGTGTTGTGTGTGGAGGTGTGGGTGTGTGTTGTGTGTGGAGGTGTGGGTGTGTGTTGTGTGTGGAGGTGTGGGTGTGTGTTGTGTGTGGAGGTGTGGGTGTGTGTTGTGTGTTGTGTGTGGAGGTGTGGTGTGTGTTGTGTGTGGAGGTGTGGGTGTGTGTTGTGTGTGGAGGTGTGGGTGAGGGTTGTGTGTGGAGGTGTGGGTGTGTGTTGTGTGTGGAGGTGTGGGTGTGTGTTGTGTGTGGATGTATGGTGTGTGTTGTGTGTGGCTGTGTGGTGTGTGTGGAGGTGTGGTGTGTGTTGTGTGTAGAGGTGTGGGTGTGTGTTGTGTGTGGAGGTGTGGGGGTGTGTTGTGTGTGGAGGTGTGGGTGTATGTTGTGTGTGGAGGTGTGGGTGTATGTTGTGTGTGGAGGTGTGGGTGTGTGTTGTGTGTTGTGTGTGGAGGTGTGGGTGTGTGTTGTGTGTGGAGGTGTGGGTGTGTGTTGTGTGTGGAGGTGTGGGTGTGTGTTGTGTGTGGAGGTGTGGTGTGTGTTGTGTGTTGTGTGTGGATGTGTGGTGTGTGTGGAGGTGTGGGTGTGTGTTGTGTGTGGAGGTGTGGGTGTGTGTTGTGTGTGGAGGTGTGGGTGAGGGTTGTGTGTGGAGGTGTGGGTGAGGGTTGTGTGTGGAGGTGTGGGTGAGGGTTGTGTGTGGAGGTGTGGGTGAGGGTTGTGTGTGGAGGTGTGGGTGTGTGTTGTGTGTGGGCGTGTGTTGTGTGTAGGGCTGTGGTGTGTGTTGTGTGTTGTGTGTGGAGGTGAGGGTGAATGTTGTGTGTAGAGGTGTGGGTGGGTGTGTGTTGTGTGTGGAGGTGTGTGTTGTGAGTAGAGGTGTGGGTGTGTGTTGTGTGTGGAGGTGTGGTGTGTGTTGTGTGTAGAGGTGTGGGTGTGTGTTGTGTGTGCAGGTGTGGTGTGTGGTGTGTGTTGTGTGTGGAGTGTTGGTGTGTGTTGTGTGTAGAGGTGTGGGTGTGTGTTGTGTGTAGAGGTGTGGGTGTGTGTTGTGTGTAGAGGTGTGGATGTGTGTTGCGTGTGGAGGTGTGTTTGTTGCGTGTGGAGGTGTGTGTGTTGTGTGTGGAGGTGTGTGTGTTGCGTGTGGAGGTGTGTGTGTTGCGTGTGGAGGTGTGTGTGTGTTGCGCGTAGAAGTGTGCGAGTGTGTTGTGTGTAGAGGTGTGCGTGTGTGTTGTGTGTAGAGGTGTGCGTGTGTGTTGTGTGTAGAGGTGTGGGTGTGTTGTGTGTAGAGGTGTGGGTGTGTTGTGTGTGGAGGTGTGAGTTGTGTGTGGAGGTGTGGTGTGTTTTGCGTGTGGAGGTGTCGTGTGTGTGGAGGTGTGCGTGTGTGTGGAGGTTTGCGTGTGTAGAGGTGTGGGTGTGTGTTGCGTGTGGACCTGTGCGTGTATTGCGTGTGGAGGTGTGGTGTGTGATGTGTGCCTGTGTGGTGTGCGTGCGTGTGTGGTGTGGGTGTGCGTGCGTGTGTGGTGTGGGTGTGCGTGCGTGTGTGGTGTGGTTGTGCGTGCGTGTGTGGTGTGGGTGTGGTGTGTGTGGGGGTGTGCGTGTGTGTTGTGTGTGGGGGTGTGCGTGTGTGTTGTGTGTAGAGGTGTGGGTGTGTTGTGTGTAGAGGTGTGGGTGTTGTGTGTGAAGGTGTGGTGAGTGTTGTGTGTGAAGGTGTGGTGAGTGTTGTGTGTGGAGGTGTAGTGTGTGAGTTGTGTGTAGAGCTGTGGTGTGTGTGGAGGTGCGCGTGTTGTATTGTGTGTGAAGGTGTGGTGTGTGTTGTGTGTAGAGGTGTGGGTGTGTGTTGTGTGTAGAGGTGTGGGTGTGTGTTGTGTGTTATGTGTAGATGTGTGGGTGTTTGTTGTGTGTGAAGGTGTGGTGTGTGTTGTGTGTAGATGTGTGGGTGTGTGTTGTGTGTAGATGTGTGGGTGTTTGTTGTGTGTGGAAGTGTGGTGTGTTTTGCGTGTAGAGGTGTCGTGTGTGTGGAGGTGTGCGTGTGTAGAGGTGTGGTGTGTGATGTGTGCCTGTGTGGTGTGAGTGCGTGTGTGGTGTGGGTGTGCGTGCGTGTGTGGTGTAGGTGCGCATGCATGTGTGGTGTGGTTGTGCGTGCGTGTGTGATGTGGGTGTGGTGGTGTGGGTGTGGTGTGTGTGGGGATGAAGTGTGTGCGTGGTGTGTGTGTGCGTGCGTGCGTGCGTGGTGTGTGTTTGCGTGTGCGGTGTGCGTGAGCGTGCGTGTGTGGTGCTTGTGCGTGCGTGTGTGGTGTGTGTGGAGGTGTTGTGTGCGTCCGTGGGTGTGTGTTGCGTGTGGAGGTGTGGTGTGTGCGTGGTGTGTGTTTGCGTGTATGGTGTGTGTGGACGTGTGGGTGTGTTGTGTCTAGAGGTGTGGGTGTGTGTTGCGTGTGGAGGTGTGGTATGTGTTGCGTGTGGAGGTGTGGTGAGTTGTGTGTAGAGGTGTGGTGAGTTGTGTGTAGAGGTGTGGATGTGTGTTGTGTGTAGAGGTGTGGGTGTGTGTTGTGTGTGGAGATATGGTGTGTGTTGGGTGTGGAGATGTGGTGTATGTTGTGTGTGGAGATGTGGTGTGTGTTGTGTGTGGAGATGTGGTGTGTGTTTTGTGTCGAGGTGTGCGTGTGTGTGGTGTGTGTGTTAAGGTGTGGTGTGTGTGCGTGCGTGTGTGTGTGTCGATGTGTGTGGTGTTTGTCGAGGTGTGTGGTGTTTGTCGAGGTGTGTGGTGTTTGTCGAGGTGTGTGGTGTTTGTCGAGGTTTGTGGTGTTTGTCGAGGTGTGTGTGGAGGTGTGTGGTGTGTGTGGAGGTGAGGTGTGTGTGGAGTTGTGTGGTGTGTGTGGAGGTGTGGTGTGTGTGGAGGTGTGGTGTGTGTGGAGGTGTGGTGGAGGTGTGGTGTGTGTGGAGGTGTGGTGGAGGTGTGGTGTGTGTGGAGGTGTGTGGTGTGTGTGGAGGTGAGGTGTGTGTGGAGGTGAGGTGTGTGTGGAGGTGAGGTGTGTGTGGAGGTGTGGTGTGTGTGGAGGTGTATGGTGTGTGTGGAGGTGAGGTGTGTGTGGAGGTGAGGTGTGTGTGGAGGTGTGGGTGTGTGTTGTGTGTTGTGTGTGGAGGTGTGGTGTGTGTTGTGTGTGGAGGTGTGGGTGTGTGTTGTGTGTGGAGGTGTGGGTGAGGGTTGTGTGTGGAGGTGTGGGTGTGTGTTGTGTGTGGTGTGTGTGGTGTGTGTTGTGTGTGTTGTGTGTGTGGTGTGTGTGGTGTGTGTTGTGTGTGGAGGTGTGGTGTGTGTTGTGTGTGGAGGTGTGGGTGTGTGTTGTGTGTGGAGGTGTGGGTGTGTGTTGTGTGTGGAGGTGTGGGTGTGTGTTGTGTGTGGAGGTGTGGGTGTGTGTTGTGTGTGGAGGTGTGGGTGTGTGTTGTGTGTTGTGTGTGGAGGTGTGGTGTGTGTTGTGTGTGGAGGTGTGGGTGTGTGTTGTGTGTGGAGGTGTGGGTGAGGGTTGTGTGTGGAGGTGTGGGTGTGTGTTGTGTGTTGTGTGTGGAGGTGTGGTGTGTGTTGTGTGTGGAGGTGTGGGTGTGTGTTGTGTGTGGAGGTGTGGGTGAGGGTTGTGTGTGGAGGTGTGGGTGTGTGTTGTGTGTGGAGGTGTGGGTGTGTGTTGTGTGTGGATGTATGGTGTGTGTTGTGTGTGGCTGTGTGGTGTGTGTGGAGGTGTGGTGTGTGTTGTGTGTAGAGGTGTGGGTGTGTGTTGTGTGTGGAGGTGTGGGGGTGTGTTGTGTGTGGAGGTGTGGGTGTATGTTGTGTGTGGAGGTGTGGGTGTATGTTGTGTGTGGAGGTGTGGGTGTGTGTTGTGTGTGGAGGTGTGGGTGTGTGTTGTGTGTGGAGGTGTGGGTGTGTGTTGTGTGTGGAGGTGTGGGTGTGTGTTGTGTGTGGAGGTGTGGGTGTGTGTTGTGTGTGGAGGTGTGGGTGTGTGTTGTGTGTGGAGGTGTGGTGTGTGTTGTGTGTTGTGTGTGGATGTGTGGTGTGTGTGGAGGTGTGGGTGTGTGTTGTGTGTGGAGGTGTGGGTGTGTGTTGTGTGTGGAGGTGTGGGTGAGGGTTGTGTGTGGAGGTGTGGGTGAGGGTTGTGTGTGGAGGTGTGGGTGAGGGTTGTGTGTGGAGGTGTGGGTGAGGGTTGTGTGTGGAGGTGTGGGTGAGGGTTGTGTGTGGAGGTGTGGGTGTGTGTTGTGTGTGGGCGTGTGTTGTGTGTAGGGCTGTGGTGTGTGTTGTGTGTTGTGTGTGGAGGTGAGGGTGAATGTTGTGTGTAGAGGTGTGGGTGGGTGTGTGTTGTGTGTGGAGGTGTGTGTTGTGAGTAGAGGTGTGGGTGTGTGTTGTGTGTGGAGGTGTGGTGTGTGTTGTGTGTAGAGGTGTGGGTGTGTGTTGTGTGTGCAGGTGTGGTGTGTGGTGTGTGTTGTGTGTGGAGTGTTGGTGTGTGTTGTGTGTAGAGGTGTGGGTGTGTGTTGTGTGTAGAGGTGTGGGTGTGTGTTGTGTGTAGAGGTGTGGGTGTGTGTTGCGTGTGGAGGTGTGTGTGTTGCGTGTGGAGGTGTGTGTGTTGTGTGTGGAGGTGTGTGTGTTGCGTGTGGAGGTGTGTGTGTTGCATGTGGAGGTGTGTGTGTGTTGCGCGTAGAAGTGTGCGAGTGTGTTGTGTGTAGAGGTGTGCGTGTTTGTTGTGTGTAGAGGTGTGCGTGTGTGTTGTGTGTAGAGGTGTGGGTGTGTTGTGTGTAGAGGTGTGGGTGTGTTGTGTGTGGAGGTGTGAGTTGTGTGTGGAGGTGTGGTGTGTTTTGCGTGTGGAGGTGTCGTGTGTGTGGAGGTGTGCGTGTGTGTGGAGGTTTGCGTGTGTAGAGGTGTGGGTGTGTGTTGCGTGTGGACCTGTGCGTGTATTGCGTGTGGAGGTGTGGTGTGTGATGTGTGCCTGTGTGGTGTGCGTGCGTGTGTTGTGTGGGTGTGCGTGCGTGTGTGGTGTAGGTGCGCATGCATGTTTGGTGTGGTTGTGCGTGCGTGTGTGGTGTGGGTGTGGTGTGTGTGGGGGTGTGCGTGTGTGTTGTGTGTAGAGGTGTGGGTGTGTTGTGTGTAGAGGTGTGGGTGTTGTGTGTGAAGGTGTGGTGAGTGTTGTGTGTGAAGGTGTGGTGAGTGTTGTGTGTGGAGGTGTGGTGTGTGAGTTGTGTGTAGAGCTGTGGTGTGTGTGGAGGTGCGCGTGTTGTATTGTGTGTGAAGGTGTGGTGTGTGTTGTGTGTAGAGGTGTGGGTGTGTGTTGTGTGTAGAGGTGTGGGTGTGTGTTGTGTGTAGAGGTGTGGGTGTGTGTTGTGTGTTATGTGTAGATGTGTGGGTGTTTGTTGTGTGTGAAGGTGTGGTGTGTGTTGTGTGTAGATGTGTGGGTGTGTGTTGTGTGTAGATGTGTGGGTGTTTGTTGTGTGTGGAAGTGTGGTGTGTTTTGCGTGTAGAGGTGTCGTGTGTGTGGAGGTGTGCGTGTGTAGAGGTGTGGTGTGTGATGTGTGCCTGTGTGGTGTGAGTGCGTGTGTGGTGTGGGTGTGCGTGCGTGTGTGGTGTAGGTGCGCATGCATGTGTGGTGTGGTTGTGCGTGCGTGTGTGATGTGGGTGTGGTGGTGTGGGTGTGGTGTGTGTGGGGATGAAGTGTGTGCGTGGTGTGTGTGCGTGCGTGCGTGCGTGGTGTGTGTTTGCGTGTGCGGTGTGCGTGAGCGTGCGTGTGTGGTGCTTGTGCGTGCGTGTGTGGTGTGTGTGGAGGTGTTGTGTGCGTCCGTGGGTGTGTGTTGCGTGTGGAGGTGTGGTGTGTGCGTGGTGTGTGTTTGCGTGTATGGTGTGTGTGGACGTGTGGGTGTGTTGTGTCTAGAGGTGTGGGTGTGTGTTGCGTGTGGAGGTGTGGTATGTGTTGCGTGTGGAGGTGTGGTGAGTTGTGTGTAGAGGTGTGGTGAGTTGTGTGTAGAGGTGTGGATGTGTGTTGTGTGTAGAGGTGTGGGTGTGTGTTGTGTGTGGAGATATGGTGTGTGTTGGGTGTGGAGATGTGGTGTATGTTGTGTGTGGAGATGTGGTGTGTGTTGTGTGTGGAGATGTGGTGTGTGTTTTGTGTCGAGGTGTGCGTGTGTGTGGTGTATGTGTTGAGGTGTGGTGTGTGTGCGTGCGTGTGTGTGTGTGTCGATGTGTGTGGTGTTTGTCGAGGTGTGTGGTGTTTGTCGAGGTGTGTGGTGTTTGTCGAGGTGTGTGGTGTTTGTCGAGGTTTGTGGTGTTTGTCGAGGTGTGTGTGGAGGTGTGTGGTGTGTGTGGAGGTGTGTGGTGTGTGTGGAGGTGAGGTGTGTGTGGAGTTGTGTGGTGTGTGTGGAGGTGTGGTGTGTGTGGAGGTGTGTGGTGTGTGTGGAGGTGAGGTGTGTGTGGAGGTGTGGTGTGTGTGGAGGTGTGGTGTGTGTGGAGGTGTGGTGGAGGTGTGGTGTGTGTGGAGGTGTGGTGGAGGTGTGGTGTGTGTGGAGGTGTGTGGTGTGTGTGGAGGTGAGGTGTGTGTGGAGGTGAGGTGTGTGTGGAGGTGTGGTGTGTGTGGAGGTGTGGTGTGTGTGGAGGTGTATGGTGTGTGTGGAGGTGAGGTGTGTGTGGAGGTGAGGTGTGTGTGGAGGTGTGGTGTGTGTGGAGGTGTGGTGGAGGTGTGGTGTGTGTGGAGGTATGGTGTGTGTGGTGTGCGTGTGTGTGGTGTGTGTGGAGGTGTGGTGTGTGTGGAGGTATGGTGTGTGTGGAGGTATGGTGTGTGTGCGTGCGTGTGTGTTGTGTGTGTGGAGGTGTGGTGTGAGTGGACGTGTGGTGTGAGTGGACGTGTGGTGTGAGTGGACGTGTGGTGTGTGTGATGTGTGTGGTGTATGTGGAGGTGTGGTGTGTGTGATGTGTGTGGTGTATGTGGAGGTGTGGTGTGTGTTGTGTGCGTGTGTATGATGTGTGTGGAGGTGTGAGTGTTTGTGGTGTGTGTGGAGGTGTGGTGTGTGCGTGGTGTGTGTTTGCGTGTGTGTTGTGTGTGGAGGTGTGCGTGTGTGTTGTGTGTGGAGGTGTGCGTCTGTGTTGTGTGTGGAGGTGTGCGTCTGTGTTGTGTGTGGAGGTGTGCGTCTGTGTTGTGTGTGGAGGTGTGGTGAGTGTTGTGTGTAGAGATGTGGGTGTGTGTTGTGTGTGGAGATGTGGTGCGTTGTGTGTCGAGGTGTGGTGTGTGGTGTGTGTGGAGATGTGGTGCGTTGTGTGTCGAGGTGTGGTGTGTGGTGTGTGTTGTGTGCGTGCGTGTGTGTTGTGGGTCGATGTGTGGTGTGTGTGGAGGTGTGGTGTGTGTGCGTGCGTGTGTGGAGGTGTGGTGTGTGGAGGTGTGGTGTGTGTGGAGGTGTGGTGTGTGTGGAGGTGTGTGGTGTGTGTGGTGTGTGTGGAGGTGTGTGTGGAGGTGTGGTGTGTGTGGAGGTGTGTGTGGAGGTGTGGTGTGTGTGGAGGTGTGTGTGGAGGTGTGGTGTGTGTGGATGTGTGGTGTGTGTGGTGTGTGTGGTGTGTGTGGTGTGTGTGGTCGTGTGTGGTTGTGTGTGGTCGTGTGTGGAGGTGTGGTGTGTGTGGAGGTGTGGTGTGTAATGTGTGTGGAGGTGTGGTGTGTAGTGTGTGTGGAGTTGTGGTGTGTAGTGTGTGTGGAGTTGTGGTGTGTAGTGTGTGTGGAGTTGTGGTGTGTAGTGTGTGTTGTGTGCGTGTAGGTGTGGTGTGTGTGGAGGTGTGGTGTGTGTGTGTGTGTGTGGAGGTGTGGTGTGTTTGCGTGCGTGTGTGTTGTGGGTCGAGGTGTGGTGTGTGTGTAGAGGTGTGGTGTGTGTGCGTGCGTGTGTTGTGTGCGTGTGTGTGGTGTGTTTGGAGGTGTGCTGTGTGTGGACGTGTGGACGTGTGGTGTGTGGTGTGTGGTGTGTGTGGACGTGTGGTGTGTGTGGACGTGTGGTGTATGTGGAAGTGTGGTGTGTGTTGTGTGCGTGTGTGTGATGTGTGTGTGATGTGTGTGTGGAGGTGTGAGTGTTTGTGGTATGTGTGGAGGTGTGAGTGTTTGTGGTGTGTTAGGAGGTGTGAATGGTTGTGGTGTGTGTGGAGGTGTGAGTGTTTGTGTGTTGTGTGTGCGTGCGTGTGTTTGTGTGTTGTGTGTCGAGGTGTGCGTGTGTGTTGTGTGCTTGCGTGTGTGGTGTGTGTGTGTGGAGGTGTGGTGTGTGTGCGTGCTTGTGTTTGTGTGTTGTGTGGGTGCGTGCGTATATGGTGTGTGTGCGTGGGGGTGTGGGTGCGTGTGTGTGATTGCGTGCGCGTGTGGGTGCGTTCGGGTGTGGTGTGTGTGTGTGTGTGTGTGTGTATGTGTGTGTGTGACAGAGTGAGAGAGAGAGTAGTAGCACTAGTGGGGCTTTAGGGTTCACAACTGCTACGGTCATGAGCGCCCAAACGACAATGAAATCGAATAAAAAATGGAAAGTGCGGGCATTCTACTTGCTGTCGAAAACTGTTCAACAATTAAAAGATCACCGAATGAGTGCCAGCAACTGTAAGAATAGAGATGAAACAGTAACCAAAAGCCATAACGGAACTACATAAAACCGAAGCGCAACAACAGCTTTCCTCTTTACCTGATTACCCTCCCCTTATGTAGGACTCACAAGGCAGTGCCTAGATTCAGACGCCTGTCAGGCAGCACTTGAACCTATGGACCTGACAGATCGAAGGCTTGGAAATGGGGTGGTCATCCCAGCACCAGGTATGGGAGTGAGGAAGAGGATGATGCGAAATCAAGCGAAAATGTATGAATGGAAAGGTGATGGAACAATGGTGGAATGAGCGGTGGGGGAAACCGGAGAACCCGGAGAAAACCCGCCCAGACGCCGCTTCGTTCACTACGAACACCACATGTGGGTCCCTGGGACCGAGTCCGGGCCACCTAGGTGGTAGGTGAACCAAACGATGGAATAAAAACAAAATCGAAGTTGAGCGATTCAAACACGGCCATCCATACCGCTACGACGGATAAAACTGAACAAACGTTCTAGCGCAGGGAGGATAGCTGGTGGACCCAAGGAGACACGTAAAGGAGGTAAGGCTAGCAAACCTGCAGTACCGACAGTGAGCACAGAGCGGTGCAGCATCTCAAGATAAAACGGCATTGGTAATCTGGTAGGTAATAATTATACAATTTATGCGTAATCTGGTTAAAATCGCTTCCTCGTGACGACAGGCCCGTAAAGTTCTACAGGTGACCGGGAGGGGTTTGTTTGCTTGTGTGTATGTGTATGTGTGTGCGTGTGTGCGTGTGCGTGTGTGTGTGTGTGAGAGAGAGAGAGAGAGAGAGAGAGAGAGGTTAGGTACTTTGTCTAAGAAGCACGGCTTCTAACAGTGTAAAAAAGTCAAAATATCTAAATATCTTGCTTATTAGGTTCTTTTTAAAAGAATGATGAATAACTATAGTTCATAATCATAACATTTCAAACAATGTTTAGTTATTTACAAATATTTTATAGAATTAATATTTAAGTACTTATAACAAACAGCTGTTTGTTACAATTACATGAACTCGTTACCACGAGAAACAGTACTGTCCCAACGTATTTCAAGCATAAGGAAGAGACGAGTTGCGTATTGTTTAACCTCTTACTTGCGCTGTAAGTTTTATCAACACCAGCTTTTCGAAACTTTACATGTTCAAGTGCACAGAAAACATGGAGGGTTAAGGTCTATGGAGGGGAGCGAGTAAAAAGAGGGAGAGGAATAGTAAGGAGAGAGACGTAGCTATAGCATAGGGGGAGGGTGGAAACGGAAGGGAGGAAAAAGGGATGGAGGGAGAGAAATGTGAAAAGAGCTTTATATTTAAGTCAATAACACGAGTACAGGTCCTGTTATTACATACAAGCCAAATATCCAGAAATTGAACTGAGCACTGAAGTCAGAAATGCGTTGAAAATTTTAATTTTATTTGTATATTGCGTTTTATCATCTTCTAATGTTCGTAAACCAGTTTCCCATAATTCGCTATTAAACCGTTTTATTTTGGCACTAAGGAGTAAGATATTGTCTGTTACACATTCAGTATCTAACTAGGTTTTAGCCCATGATCGATAATCAAGTATCGACTGATCTGATCAGCACATGCATGCAGTCAAAAATAGCCAAACAGGTTCAGACATTATCAGCCAGCCTCTTAAAATAAATTTGAAGGATATGTTACAAGAACCAGGGAGGTGTGGTACTAGGAGGAAGAGAAATAAAATGCGTAACATTCGCTGGTGATATGACGCATTTGTTTATTCAGAGCATGTTGATGGAGATAAATGTTTCATTTGGAGTACACAATGAAGAAATGCAAAAAAGAAAGAAAAGGATTATGGTTATTGGAAAAAGAGCAAAGATACGCTTATGACTTAGAGATGAGATAGGGAAGCAAGTGGACAGCTTTAGATATTTGGGATGTAGGTACTATAATTAATAACAGAGTCGTTGTCAAAAAGTCAAGAGGTTAACGATAGCAAAAATGAAGTTTTTAACAGAAAAAAAATCTGATGTGCTGCACTCACATGACTTTCTCTACTCTTGTACAAACTATTTGTACAAATTCTTATTCCTATATCTTCTTCGTTGTATATATAAAGCCATTATTTACTTACTGCAGCGAAGTTCTTGTAACAGCAAACACAAAAAAGATTCAAATCTTTCAAAACCAAAGTCTGAGATTAATTACAGGTGCTATCAAAACCACACCAATAGCAGCTATGGAAATACTAACCAACCAATACCCCATTGAATATGAAATAGAAAAAGCGGCTCTTAATCAACACGAAAAGTTGATCAGACTCCCATTCAATACATGGCACAAGAGAAATTTTACACATACACTAAAGACTCAGGAGAGCTTTCTTTCCAAAATTCAAGATATCAGGAAGAATGTATTCCTTCCTAATTCAAAGGAAAACTTCATGTCTAAAGTCAATCCGACACATACATTAGACATCACATATTATTTACAGTTGACAGAAGAAGTTAAGAAAAGTGATACTCCAACTAGTGTAAATTATTGGCATTAGAGACAATCCATACTAGATTTCCAGAACACGAATGGCTCCATATTTATACTGATGGATCATCGATATCAAACCAAGATGGAGCAGGTGCTGGAGTCACATGTCACCTCTTTTCCTATTACAAATCTTTAAGTTATGGAACTACAAACTTTGATGGAGAAATTGAAGCAATTCGAATGGCCCTACAAAATCTTTTGTACAGAATTTCACATTTTCAGCAAACAGTTATTCTGTCAGATTCCAGGGCAGCAAGTATAGCAATTGCTTCCAAGTTGTCACCAAAAAACCAAACAATTATAGAATGTTGGAAAATCATTACCCATCTAACAGCACTTCAAAAACACCTAGTCTTCCAATGGATACCAGCTCACTGTGGACTGAGTGGTAATGACAAAGCTGATTTTCTTGCAAAAAAGGGTACCGGCAATGTGCAGAAATCAATAGTTAATCTACCATTTTATGCAGCTAAAAGATTAGTCAACTCTGAATTCAAAAAAATTATTGAAAAATATTACTATGAAAAATAAAAAAATAAAAGATGGGAATTACCAAACATTCAAACAGTAATTCCCGAGTATCCTCGAAAAACAGCAGTTGCAACCTTCAGGTTGATTACAGGACATGATTGTCTGGCAAAACATTTAAACAGAATTGGGATATATTCTTCACCACTCTGTCCTCTATGTGATCTGCAAGAGGAAATGGATCGAGACCACCTTCAAATATGCCCGGCCACTTCTAATGCCCCATCCATCAGTGAAAAATATTGGAGAGCAAGAGGATTAATGACTTCATTGTCAGAAATCCAGCATTAGCTAACAACAACAACAACAACAACAACAACATATCTTCTTCGTCTTAGTTGAGATAAACATTTGTACAAATTATCTTATTGCTTATTTCCTTGTAGGTGCAAGGGGGAAGTTAGAATACAGAAGGCTTTGAGCGATAGTCACATCTTTTGAAGCTTTGAGATTTTCTTCTCTTTGCACACTTACCATATAAAAAATGAAGATCGATGATCCATTTCACGAAAGTTTTAAGTTTTCCAAAACTCACACATATAACAAGGAATATCTCCGAAATGGTTCACCCTACAAGAAAATTTATTGAGACACAAATTGTGTATTTTAGCAAGATCTACATTTTTTGTATAGTATGATTTGGTCTATCTCTAACGGTTTACCAGTTATGCAAAAGTCGTCCAGAGTAAATACTACAGCGGCTATAAGCCAGAAAATTAAAGATATACATTTCATTTGACATAAAAATATCTCAAACATATGACATTTTAATCAAAATAGTTAGAGCCATTTTCAAGAAAATCAAAATTTTCGAAAAATTTTCCATGTTAAGGGTAGTTTAGGGTGGGGCTATTTTCTTCAAAATCTTCGTGTCGCATCCTTGAAGGACATTAAACTTAAATACCAACTTTGAACCGACTTTCCGTTTTTGAGTTATGCTGTCCACAGACTGACACACAGGCACAGACACACACACGCACCTTTTTCTAAAAATGTTTTTTTTTTTTCAGGGGGTGTCAAAACATATTTCCGATGAAATCTCGACATCGAATTTTTGGGTGGAATACACTTCCCCTACTTACCAGTAGAGAAAGTAATAAACATGTAATGTATGCCCAGGACAAGAAGGCAAGTCTTAGGAAGGTGTAGCGTAATCATTTTGTGCTTCCCGTGCGGTGTTTATGCCTAGTTTCCAAGTATGACAAGGATGCTAGGCTCGTTTAAAATACCCAGTGTTGTCACATAATACACCGATAGCTAGAAATATGCACTCTCATACACTCATTTCCTAGTAAACAGGTCCGCTACCGGAGTAGATACACAGTTCAAGCCCCCTCTGCCCTTCATTCCCCTCTAGCCCTTTTGTCGTGGGCATACAGTACTGTGAACTCTTCGAAAAGAAACAAGGAATCGACAAGTGAAGTGGTTTGATTGGAGGTTGCGCAAACTTTCATATTACAACAAATCGAGAAAGAATATAAGCACTTGACATGTGTACAGAGAAAATAATGGAACGTGTGAGGGGCAAAGACAAAATAAGCAATGAAGCTGTGTTTTAAAAAAAATGCTAAGGGAGAATGACATTAAAACTGGCCAGGAAGAGGAAAAGAAATTTGCCGAGATATTAGCTGAAGAGAAACTGATTGCTAAGAGTTTGGTCAATGGCAAAACAGAGGAAAACATCAAATGATAGAAGTGGTTCATGTGGATTTACAATAAAGGGCCTGCCCTCAGACAGAAAATTAGGAGCGATATTCGACTTATGCTATAAACACATGTGTTACATTTTATCAAAGTTTAATAGTTTCACATTCATTTTCATAATACCATCAACCCGTACAGTTATTGAAAACTGGTCATACGTGCTAGGCGTGTTCTTAAGAGGATTTTGTCTCCCTCTGCCCGTAATAGCACTTACCGACGCGACTGCCTTGTCTCCAAGTGGTGATGTAAGCCCTGTGATCAACTTCAGTTCGTTCAATTATACAGTGTGTTATCTTCAATTTATGCTTTATTTCTTCCAGATTCCTGTTTGCAGTAGATACGCCACCATAGCTGCACTTATGTTCGAAACTTACTGCTCTACGATTCCCAAGAGTCCAGCAGCAGTTGCTGGTCAGCGAGATTTCGACTCCCAGCAACGCATATGCGCATATCAGTCAGTCCTAGCAAATCAGAAGTACAACTGGGATGGCACGGCGCGGCGCAGTGCTAGGGAAAAAACATTGCGCTTTATTCATTCTCTACATAATTAACAGCTAAACAAAGTATTAAATTCCGGCAGGGTAGTTACCTTCCTGGAAGCCATGCGAAATTTATGTACTTACAGGTACTCTGCGCATTCGAATGACTCGAAAAAATAAACAAACACGTTAATAAAGAAATTTACAAAAAAAAAAAAAAATTCAATTCAGCCATCAAATCCATTAAGAATGAAGGTTCACATTTCCTTTAAAAACATGTGCTGCCGTTTATGATGTCTTCTATTTGCTAACTTGTGTATACATGCTTTCTGTACTCTTAGCTGTGTAAATATAATGAATTATTAACTAATGCTCATATTTCAGTATGCTTTCTTGAAGTTGTGAAACGTGATCGTCCAACACTGTTAGAATTTAGAATGCGGTTAAAACTTTGATAATATTGCATATAAGGTTTATATACTGATTTAGTTGTTTCGGTCCTATATATCTGACAGGATTAAGAAATGATTCCCCACCCCCTCCCCCCACCAAAAAAATGCTAGAAAATGGGCTTTCTTGACTCATATTTAGGATTAGTTTATGCAATTAACTACTCGTACTTATGAGTTAATTGTATATATGACAGCCTAGAAACTCCCAACTAGGCGTAAAATGCACCCTTAATCTGCAGCTTTGCTCGTCCGCAAAGATAGCTAACAACCAATCAAGTTAATGCCATTGAAAGAGCTGCTGTCGTTTATGTTCAACTGAAAATCCAAGTAGAGCGAGTGAGGAAGAGTATGACAGCCTTCGCCCTAAGTGTCTAAATCAGCGATGTCCAACCTTTACGAAAGAGGGGAGTTACGGTTTTCTTCGCCCCTCTTTAACCCCCAGCCGTGCATTGTGTTGCAGTGGCGGGTTGGTGGCATGTACGTTGCGTTTGATTTACGAAAGCACATTCAAATCTTATGCGATAAACATCTGTTCATTAGTGACTTCTTTGGCACTGCTTATGTTTAAGAAGTCTACCAATATTTGGCGACAGTCAAAGTGCGTATCCTTAGAACAGGGATGTCAGCCGGAGCGTATATGCGTCAGTATATATACCTCTAGAGCACGCGGAGCACGTGGCTGTAGCTAAGCAGTAGATCTGGGTTTTAGGAAGGAGTGTACAAAAGACAACCGACAGTAACCATGAACGCAGCAAAGGATTACAACGCTATTAAAGCATGCGTACAATGACCTGGATGTAATTGCTTTTTATAAATCTTTGAGCAGGGTACAGTACCCGAATGTTCGCAAATTTGCAGCGCGAATTATGACAATGCTTGCCAGCACTTACACATTGTGAACAGTCCCCCCCCCCTCCCCACTCCCTTTGATTAAGCTAACAAAGCCAAGATTAAGGGCTAAACGTCCGATAAGAATATGGTGACTACTATTACACTCGCGTGTTCTAGTAAGAGATCACCAGATGCAGCTAAGTTGGTATGCTAAAAAATCTACAAGTGGAGTGACGAATGTGACGCCTGTAGTGGGCAGAGGTGGAGGACGTAGCGGCTGGGCGGCAAGCCAAGGCTCTTCCTGGGCTATAGCGCTAGGGGGTTTAGGTTTTTTTTTTTTTTTTTTTTTTTTTTTTTAAGTTTAGAATGTGACGACACCGCAACTTGGGATTTATTGCGCTACAATATTATTTCAATTACAACCAGATTAATCTGTAATTTAGCGTTTTAATAATAAGTATATATTCTGACTTGATAACTTACTAGTGAAGAAAACAGTATCCAAGTTATGTTATGTTGTTTTATAGAGAAAGCTGAGAATTGTTCTGTGATAGCGTAATCTGTTTTTATTTATTAAACATATTCATTCACAGTATTAAGTCTTGTCCAAACTGATCCTATGCGTGCATCATTATACTCCACTCCCGATAGCCTGCGAAGACGCATAGCCAATCGGTATGATGCGTTGTCGAAACTACTGTGCATAGATAGCAAACCCTTGCCCTTTGACCGGGCACGCCGGCCTGTAACACAGGTATATGCGATATGACCTTGATATCGCTCCCTTGGAGCTTAGAAGATGCACGTCACCTAACATATTGGGATACAAACTTTTAATTTGGTTCAATTTGGAGAAACACTGCTCGCAAGTATTTGTAGGTAGAGCTATACTCACTCTTTTACACATTAGGTATTCTTGCAAATACTTGTTTCTTCATCTACTTCATTTTAATCGACATAAGCATTTTCAGTAAGTAACGTAGTGCTAATTTTCTTGTAGGTGCAAGGGGAATGTGGGAATACAGTAGGCTTTAAGCGATAGTGAAATGATTTAAGAGCTGGTTGCTATGCGATGCCTTTGGAATTCCGTTTCTTTACAAGGCCAAGAGATAAAAAACGAATAACATATTCCTATTTGAAAGGGTATAAGTATTCGTAAATTCAAGCAAATAAAGAATATCTCGGAAATGATTCACTCAAAAGAAAAAAGAAGTATTTGACATAAATAATTGTGTTTAACGACATCCACATTTTTTCAGGTTGATTACAGGACATGATTGTCTGGCAAAACATTTAAACAGAATTGGGATATATTCTTCACCACTCTGTCCTCTATGTGATCTGCAAGAGGAAATGGACCGAGACCACCTTCAAATATGCCCAGCCACTTCTAGTGCCCCATCCATCAGTGAAAAATATTGGAGAGCAAGAGGATTAATGACTTCATTGTCAGAAATCCAGCATTAGCTAACAACACATTTTTTATTTAGTAAGCTTTTGTCTGTCTCTTACTGTTCACCATGTATGCAAAAATCATCCAGAATGAAGAGGTCGTCTGAGGACATTCTCAAAAAATTCAAGGTATTACTTAGAAACTGCCATGGAATCGCCTGTTTATGTCCGTCACTGGATGCTGACTGACCCTCCGACTCAGGGAGTGACGTGGGGAATATCCACTCATTGCGTAAGGTTCTTCAAAGAGAGAAGGTTAGGCATCCCTGGTCTAAATGTTCTATAATGTAGAATCTACACATTCACGGCAGCTCTACCTTATACAAGGGAAAGCAGAAGCACATCCGTCTACTGCCATTTAACGTATAATGACTCCTATAATGTGTAAATCACATCACCAAACAACTGGAATACGTAACAACAGTCGAGAGAAGAGATGAGTTTTGTATTCACTTCTGAATCTGATGACAAAGTGAGACTGAAGTAGTTTAACAGTAGTAGGTAGCAAAGCTGACCGTAGTGCTATTGCATATTTACTTTATTCTTTTGAGATTAAATATTATTCCAGACAAGAAAACCAGATCGCACAAAGTAGAGGTTACTGGGTTTCATAAATTAATATTAGATGTAGTTCTGAATGTCAGTTTAACTTTAAGCAAGGCGGTAAAGGGGCTCTTCAGTGAAATTATCACTAATCATTGCCAAGTCTCGGATTTTTAGGTTCTAAAAAGTTTAAATTAGGTTCTGTTTATCAGTAAATTATGTTGTGTGTTCAATTTAAGTGTTTATAGGATTCTTGAAATAGGCACAGTGTATAACAGCCTTATTCGTACACTTCAATTTTCTAAGAAAATACTTTGTTTACAGGAAGGTACATTTTAATATATAGGTATTTTGTATATGTTGAACAATATAACCAATGCTGTATTCTGATTTAAATAAATATTAATTTTTAAGTTACAAATTAAATTAAATTGTAAAAGAAACATGATCATTTTTGTGCAGCTCGTCTATTCGTACATTACAAATAGTAGTTTAATAACAAAGACAGAATTGATAAACTAACAATTTTTTGGGTACCCCTTGGCTTTGATAACTGCCTCACACCTTTTCTTCATAAAAGTAACTAAGTTATTGCATTCCTCGGAGCTGATTTTATTCTCTTCTTTATTCTCTTCTTTATTCTCTTCTTTTTCCTCTTCTTGTTCCTCTTCCTCTTCTTCTTCCGCAATACGTTTAAGCTCTTGTTTAGATGTGACTCAGCTTTCGGGGACTCGTTTCTTCAAAATTCGCCACAAATGGTCGAGGGTTCTGTTCGTAGCAGTTTAGGTACATTCATGTTTAGTCCCGCTTTGTGTTTACTGTCATTATCTTGCTGAAACCTATAACTAGGTGCCATGCCCATTTTCTCTGCACTCTGCTTTACGTTGTTCTGTAGACTGTCGAAGTAGGTATACCTACATGCTTGTTCATAAGGCCATCAATAAATTGCATATTACCAACCCATTGGATGACATACAGGCCCAAATCATGATGGAACCACCACCATGTTCCACTGTGAGAAGAGTATTTCTGGAATCATTGTCTGAATTCGCCATTCTCCAGACTCTGTTTATCTCGTCTGACCCAAAGAGGTTTATCTTAGTCTCGTCCAAGCATATCACGCTGTTCCAAAACTTCTGGTCCTTATGGATGTGCTCTTTAGCAAACTCAATCGTTTCTTCCTGTTTGCTACACTTACATAAGGTTCCTTCCTTGACATCCATACTTCCATAACACACGACGAATAATTTGCTCAGACTTCTTTCCAGTCACATTTTTTATTAATGGTCATAACTGAGGAACACAATTTTGGATTTTCTCGGATTCTGCTTATAATGAAACGTTCCTCTCGTGCATTCAGTCTATTTTCCTTGGGTTTTCTTCGTAAATTCTTCGGAGAACCTTGCTCCTTAAATTTGTTCACTAAGCACTAAATGGTGGAGTGCGATTTATTAATTATTTGTCCTGTTTTTACTTTCTCTACTGGTAAGTAGGGGAAGTATTGTATTCCACCCAAAAATTCGATGTCGAGATTTCACCGAAAATATATGTTTTGAGGCCCCCTGAATAAAAAAAAAAAAGCAGTTTTAGAAAAAGGTCCGTGTGTGTCAGTCTGTGGACAGCGTAACTCAAAAACGAAAAGTCGGTTAAAAACTAAAGTTGGTATTTAAATTTAATGTCTTTCAAGGATGTGACACGAAGATTTTGAAGAAAATAGCCCCACCCTAAACTACCCTTTACATGGAAGATTTTTCAAAAATTGATTTTGTTGAAAATGGCTCTAACGATTTTTATTAAAATACCATATGTTTGAGATATTTTTATGACAAATGAAATGTATATCTTGAATTTTCTGGCTATAGCCCCTGTAGTCGTATTTACTCTGGACGACTTTTGCACAACTGGTAAACCGTTAGAATTAGACTAAATCATACTATACAAAAAATGAAGATCTTGCTAAAATACACAATTTATGTCTCAATAAATTTTCTTGTAGGGTTAACCATTTCGGAGATATTCCTTGTTATGTGTGTGAGTTTCGGAAAACTTAAAACTTTCGTGAAATGGATCATCGCTGTTCATTTGTTTATATGTTAAGTGTGCAATGACAACAGAATCTCAAAGCTTTAAAACATTTGACTATCGCACAAAGCCTACTGTGTTCCCTCTTTCACCTACAAGGAAATTAGCAATAAGATAATTTGTACGAATGTTTATCTTAACTAACACGAAGAAGATATAGGAATAAGAATTTGTAAGAATGGTTAGTACAAGAGTAGAGAAAGTCATGCGAGTGCAACACATCAGATTTTTCTGAGTGAATTCCCATGATTACCGGCATAAGGTCAGAACTAAGCTCTTTTTCCTTGCCCAATTTGCTACTGACAAAACACAACTGCGACCACAGCAGCGTGTAGCGACCTTTGAAACAAGTGCCTGTTGAAGCTGTTTACGGTGCAATGAGCATTCTTAACTACCGCATAAATAGGAAAGCTGCACAAAAACTGAGGTTATTTTTAACATTTGTTGTTTCATACGTAGTAATGGCTTTGAAATGTATTTTCCATTGGAATACATTTGGAGTAGGTTCGTCAAGCATGTATATATGGTTTATGGAGTAAACAAAAGTTTTTAAGCAAATATAGAATGACTTTTCACTGCAAAGCTGTTGTGTACGAATATGAATGTTATATACTGTATATATTTGTATAAATCACCAGGTGTTTAAAACACGGACTTTAAATTGTAAAAAGTTAAACTTTAATATGTATTTGAAAGTATTAACTTCCATACATCTACGATTAGTATGACACTGAAAACAATCTCAGTATACTCATATTAGTATGACACTGAACAATGAAGTGGCCACTTTGAGAGATTCTCGGGTGCAAACTGTCTTCTGTATTCCGTTAAAATGCGCTTGAAAGCGTCCCAGTTCACATGAGGTGGAGGTGCGAACTTCATTTCGGCATTTCCTTAGGCTTCTGCGAGAACGTGACCAGATTGTTGCGACCCCCTTGAAATCTGACAATGCATTAAAACTCGATTTTATAGTCCATGATAATTGTTGGAATTTCTTATAATGAAAGATGCAATAATACGTACTACCCAATAATATTATTAAAGGTTTGCCTCAAGTTTTAGCCCATTGTTGCGGCATGTGATCATCAAACGTTTCAGAAATTTCGGGTGCCTCTGACAACCACATTCAACAGTAGTCTTGAGGCCCCGGGCTCCATTCCCGGCTGGAGGGAGGTAATGTTTCTTTAGCTAGGGTTATTCCCCCTCCTCCATAGAGTCTGGAAGTATGAGTGAAAGTGTAAACACATATGTGTGTGAATTTAATGTTTATAAAGAAAGCCCAACGTAAATATACCCAAAGTTTCATAAATAGTAAGCGAGTGAACTGCCGATAAGCGACTGTTACTGTTCCAAAGGAAAAGCCGCCAATATAGCCTTACATGTTAAAGGCTATAAATGCAGCAACAAATAAAAAACGAAAACCATAGTTTAGGTTAATAAAATGATGCAAATTGATAGCGGACCTTTTAATTACAGTTTATTGTAAATATTGTGTCGGAATATTACACAGGATTTCATAAGATCATAATTATTTAACATTTTCCTTATTCGAATGGTCTTCTTCTTCTTTTGAAATTATTTTATTTAAACATGTACTCTACTTACTTAAATAATCGAGTTAGGTATTTTTAGGTTCTATCGCGAAAAATAGGTCTTGTTAGGACCTAACGTACAATTAGGTCAATTAAGTTCTATAAAATTCAAGTGTATTACTCATTGATATCTAGAAGATTAAAGTAAAATGAAACTTAAGAGAGTAACAGGTCGGGAATGGAGTTACGAGGTGAACGCCGAGCGAGAAGGTTGTCTGACCGCTCCGCTTGTTTACCTGCTGCGTGCTTCTATCGTGTTGTGAAGTGCGTTGTATTAGCTACGTTTTTGTTCTTCTAGTGTATTTAACTTTTGCTTTCAACCATTATCACGACTCTCCAACCGGATAATACCGGCCAGATCGTCCATTCAGTATTAAATGTGGTCTACAACGACACTGCTTTCTAGGATACTTCTCATTCTCCACTGCCTGTGACGTCATCCAGTCAACAATATCTACAGCAACCGTCTACTTCAGCCATTCAACACTCTTCCTTCTCTTCTTCTGGGTTACCCGCAGATACTGTAAATCCATACTACGGCCATCTCAGCTGCAATTAGCGCGGCTCCTTAAGCCAATTGATAACCCCGTCCAACAAGACGATGACACAATGGTGGACTTTGCCCCAACGGACTGTTCAGGTCACGACCAACGTACGCAGCCCTCCGAGACTTCAAACCAAAACAAACGCCGTTGCACTGCCCCACCTTCACAACAGCCTGCCTCTCGTTACGCCTATACAATTCCAACCGCTAATCGCTTCAACCTTTTAAGTGAAGTTACAGATCCCGGCTCCTCTAACACTGCTCCCGTCTCTCAGAAAGAGAAAATTCCTCCTATTTGTGTCCGTAATGTTCACAATTATCAATTATTTCTGCAAGACATTAAAAAATATGTTTCCTCTGAATTTCATACGGAACTACGAGGAGCCATTCTTAAAGTATATGCTTCAACTTCCGATGACTTTCGCTGTCTTACGTCATACTTCACCTCCATTCAACAAGAGTACTATACTTATCGAAACCCTTCAGACAAACTTTTCTGCATAGTTATCCGCAATTTACCGTGCTAACTCACTGATCAAGAGATTTACGACGAACTTTGTGCTTTACATTTCCCTGTCCGTAAAGTTACACGCCTTCTTCGCAAAAACAAGGAACCCATGCGGTTGACCTTGTTAACAATGACGAAGGTAGGGCTGTTCTCAATCTTACCCGATTATTACACAGTGTAGTGAAAGTGGAACATCGCCGTCAAAATCCGGAACTGCCCCAGTGTACCAACAGTCAAACCTATGGCCACACCAAGAACTACTGCCATCTCGGACCCCGCTGTGTTCGCTGTATAGGCAACCATCACTACTCAAAGTGCATGAAGCCCTCTTCTACACCGACTCAATGTGTCAACTGACAACAAGACCATCCGGCTAACTACCGTGGCTGTCCTCATTATGTACAGCTGAAGGAACGACAGTCTCGGCGCTACCAGCAGCAGGCAACACCTTCACGTCTTCGTACACAGCAACCACCCTCAGTTTTTCCTCAGCCACAACAACCACATCAACAGCCCCAGAATCTACAATCACCACGACAGCACAACTCAACTCCCAATATTTCTACTCTGCCCTCTCGGACTTACTCTCAAATACTCACTGGTCGTTCTCCTGCCTCTCAAGGCCGCTCTTCAGCCGCCTCATCAGAGAATTCTGCCTCAGTCCCTCCGTCTTGGACTTTTCTAAAAGATCTACTTGCACCAATAGGTATATTTCTACACACCCTGTTATCTCCAGTTCTATCGCAACTGCTGCAGCTTCTTCGTTCCCTTCTTTCTCCCTTGTTCTCCAATGGCTCCCTAATCTGTTGCCACTACGTCAACTCACCCTCCTGAACTGGAACTCTAACAGTCTTCGTGCTAAACGCTCATCTTTCATTGCGTTTCTCACTCACCACAATATTGATATTGCTTGTATTACAGAAACTCATTTTCTCCCTAATGAGACTTTCACCATTCCTGGCTATGTCATTTATCGGCAGGACCGAGAAGCGGAAAAAGCTTCCGGTGGCGTGGCTCTCCTCATTCGACGTTCTTTGAGTCACAGCAAGATCTTTCTTCCACACGTGCCTAGTCTGGAGGTAGTGGGTATTAAACTCCACAGTGCGGACGGCGGTGACTTTGTAATTCTGAGCGCCTACAAGCCACCTAATCGCCGGCTGAATACTACTTATCTCTCCCTCCTCTTCCCTTTGGGGAACAGCACTCTCCTTTTAGGTGACCTTAACTGTAAGCATTCCTCCTGGGGATGCCGAACAAACAATCCAAATGGACGGCTCCTGTTTACAGCTCTTACAACTCACGGTATGTCAATAATGGCACCAGAGGATCCTACTTATTTTCCTTCCAATCCCCTATTTTCTCCTGACATTCTGGACATCGGTATACATCGTAATCTTCACCTCCCCACTTTCGTTTCTTTTATAGCGGAGCTTGACTCTGATCACTGCCCGGTGCTCGTCGCCTTTCATCTTCCCCCTGCCTTACGTCCATTAATTCCTAGACTCCTAAATGAATAGGTCAATTGGGATACATTTCAGTCTCAATTGAATGCGTCGCTCACCAGCTCTTATCCACTCGCTACTACCCATGATGACCTTGCGACACAGCATTTCACTAACACCATTTGCAGCTGCGCCCGACTTTCCACCTGTCCGAATAGACGTCCTTGTTCTCCCCCCCCCCCTTTACCCCTCTCCATCTTAAGTCTACTACGAGAAAAACAAAGTACGTCGACAGTAGCAACAGACCGACAACCCTGGCTGCGTCGGAAGCTCAACGGTCTCATACGACGGGTGAAGCTGGAGCCACTAAACGTGTTCTCCGTGAGCCGACCGTTGTGCCGGCGCTCTCCGCAGACGGTAGACTCGACACGGATGTTGCCACCAAATGTGACATTCTGGCCAATCACTTCGAGCGTGTGTTTGCTCTTCCTCCGCCAGCCGAAGGCAGCGCTCTTGCAGACATGGAACAGGAATTGCATGGCTACCGCACTTGGCCCACAGTTTCTCAAAAGATTTCGTTCACCAGACCACGGGAATGATCTCCCCTGATCCGAGCTCTCCCACTGAAGAAATCTCCAGGGCACGATTTGGTTCCCAACATTGCTCTTAAGAAGCTCACCAAGAAGGCTCTTGCATATTTGTCGTCCATCCTAAACGCCTGTCTCCGACTCGGCTATTTTTCTCGCACCTGGAAGTTTGCCCATATCGCAGTTTTCCATAAGTCCAATAAACCCAAACACCTCCCTGAAAGTTATCGTCCTATCAGTCTGTTGCCGACACTCTCTAAACTATTTGAAAAAGTAATCAATCGCCGACTTCTCTCTTATCTCACACATAATCATATTATCCCGCCATACCAATTTGGGTTTCGTGAGAAACATTCCACCGCTCATCAGCTTTTACGATTAACCTAGTCAATTATCCACGGGTTTGAAGTCCATCAGTACACCGCAGCTGTTTTCCTCGACGTAGCACAGGCATTTGACAAAGTTTGGCATACTGGTTTACTCCTGAAGCTCTACCGAAGTGGTATTCCTAATTATTTAATTTATTTAATCGATAGTTTCCTCTCCGACCGCAGCTTTTCAGCGCGTATTGGCGGAATACATTCCTTTACACGTACTGTTACCGCCGGTGTTCCACAAGGTTCCATCTTGGCTCCAACACTGTTTAATATCTACACTTCTGATATTCCCGACTTGGCTCGTTCTTCTTTAGCTCTCTACGCCGATGACACTCTATTATACTATTCTCACTCTAATCTCCAGCACGCACAGCAAGTAGTACAACTCTCTTTGGATCGTCTCACTCAATGGTTCCACACTTGGCGCATCGCATTAAACCCTCAAAAGAACTGAGGCTAAAATCTTTACTCTCCGCCGATACTTTCCTCTCCCTCCGTCTTTGTAGAAACAACGTACATTGGCTCCCTGCTACTAGTCCTGTTAAGTACCTTGGTGTGCTTTTGGACTCTCGACTGACCTGGCGCGCTCACATCGATCGCCTCATATCCTTAGCCTCAGGGCGGTTCTCAAAACTCTCGCCTTTGTTTCATCGCCATTCTAGTCTTGGATTACAGTCTTCCTTGTTACTCTACAAGTCTCTCGTTCGTCCGCTTATTATCTACGCCTGCCAGGCATGGGGAGCCGCTCACACGTGTCACCTGCGTCGTCTCCAAGTTATCCAGAATCGCTTCATGCGCATCGCTACCAATGTTCCATGGTTCATTCGTTATCAGCAACTTCTTCACGAACTGGGACTGTTACCTCTTCACCACTTCATTCGCCAGATCGCCTGCAGTTTCTTCTCCAACCTGCAGGATGTTCCAGGAGCAATGCACTATAACATTGGTGCCCGTACGCGCCACCCCACACGCCTGAAGAGGAGACTACCGCAGGACCTACTTCTTGATACCTCGGATTCTAGTGACTCCAGTGGTTAACGTGCCTCACCTATCTCGCATATTGACTGCTCTGTGTAGTATTGGTGTTCCAACCTAATGTAGTTATGGAGCGGTTTGTAAGCCTACCCCTGCGTGTTACTATATTATAATATTCAATCCTCACTTATCTGTAAAGCATTGTACTGCTGATCGATCAATAAATAAATTTTAAAAAAAAAAAGTCGGGAATAAAATAGGTCAGAACTTAAGGATCTGGGGCTTGCTTATCACAGTGCTTCTGTGTGTAAACGCGTTGTACACAAATACTGAAGCACGTCTCTTTTAAAACTACATATCCCTTGCTGAATAGCTTACCACAGGTTTTTTTTGAAATGTTCCATTTGTTTTATATGCCGTCTTTATCATCTAAGATCATATCGGTGAATTTTTGCCTTTGAAAAAATTCCGCGACAGTAACGCCATTCACTCGCTTACATCGGCGTTAATCTTTGGGTTTATATTACTTGTGGTTATTACATTAAATTCACACACACGCGCGCGCGCGCGCCCAACCACACCCACCTGCGCACTCCTACATATTTGTAGACTACGGATAAGGACATACATGTTTAACCCTTTAATGGTCGCGCGGGGTGCTCAGAACACCCCAGTCATTCTTATCGATGTGTTATTACTAGACCGTGGGCCCTAATACGGCGATTGCATTTAAGTTTGTGGACGGTATAGAGTGTGTACGTTTCACCCACTCCTTTCGTCGTACTCCATCATTCCGAGTGTGTTTGGCCGTGATGCTGCAGAGTTGCGTGCGTGTGTCAAGCGATTCGTAGTGCAATGCCTAAAACTAGCTTACAAAATGCAATAATGCATTATTTAGTTGAATAATTCGGACGCAATATGTTTCTTCGAGAAGGAGAAGGTGTTATATGTGCCGTGTGTAATTTCAGATTATTACGAACTAAGAAGTACCTATTATTTCGAAAGACACTTTAATACTAAAGGATAATGTGAAACGCAATTCAATTTCATTTTTCACTGCAATTCAGTATGGTGTAAATACACGATTGAATCTAGTCAATAGCAAGTACATAAATAGCAAAAGACATACAAATAACAATAATAGCAATAAAATAAATATAATACATACAAAGAACTGTTAACCAAGTAATAGAAAATATGCATAATGAAATATTAACAGTAAGGCTACAATTCAATAAAGATTTATGTGACATGATGAATTAACTCAACCAGAAACGTCTGGTCTACAAATGTCCCAGGGTATTAAATTAATAGAGAAAGTATCGGAAACAAATTAACAAGATACCCCAAGGACTCTGTCCTTATAAGCTAAAAGATAAATTCTATAGTGCAATACACAAATCTGTCTATGCAATGTTGAGCAGTTTGGCGAAAGCGCAGGACAATATCTTAAAGGAGAATATAAATCTTTTCACGTATGTTCCATTAACTTCATGCGATGTCGAAAGAAGCGTTTCGCAGTGCAAACATATTCTAACTCAGGCATCGGCAAACATGCACTCAATGAGGCTTCGCAACTATGACGTATCACGGGCAGCGCTTACTTTGTCTCCCCCACCCTCCCAGCCGTAACTGGCACTGCATACACACCAATCAAGGGCGGACTGTCATGTCGTATTTACCTGCACATCTAAATATGTCTGTCAAACTGTAATTTAATACCAAGACTTAAAGATAAATTTCTTTATTTATAAGCTAGGGCGAGGACATATATCCACTGAAGAAGAAATCAGGTTGACTGCACGGCAAATTGCTTGCTTGACGTCATCGCTGCTACCTCAGACTGAGGGGTGAACAGCGTGCTCTGGTTCAGTATGACAGCTGTACCGTACAGATAAGGGAGTTTTATTTTCTGTGCGATCCGTGTTTACATACGAGGTGAATAATGTCTTCAGCTTTAGGTGATGGTAAATTAAATCAGTTATTCGAAGACTTTGGAAGAAATAATTTCGTATTGAATGGTGTTACGATACAATGTAAGTTATGTTATTCACAAATCAGAGATTCCAAGGAGAAACGGAAATTGTTGAAGCAACATTGTAATACCAAAAAACATAAAGCACTTGTTGCAGCACAAAAGAATAAGGAACACGACCATTTGTCACTTCAATCGGAGTTTTTTGAAGACATGTGCAAAATGTTGGTACGTGGTAACATACCATTTCACAAAGTAGAACATGCTGAATTTAAAATCTTCATAAAAATACACTAAGTGGGAGCCTCCCAGTGCAACAACCCTACGTAAATAGTATCTATCAAAATGTTATGATAAAGTTATGGCTCAAATTCGATAATCTGTGGGTGACAAAATTTGGATTTCCATAGACCAAACTCTGAATTCTGTGGGGAAGTTTGTTGCAAATATAATTGTGGGAGTATTTTCGCCAGACAGACCTACTAAATCATTTCTATTGACGCCTGAAGTTATTGATAAGGTTAACCATAAAAGTATTGTCGAAATTTTTCAAAAGAGTCTAATTTTGCTGTGGCCAGAGGGGATCAAAACTGATAATGTACTACTTTTTCTGACAGATGGTGCAAGCTACTGCTAAAAGCAGCTAAAGAAATTAAAGCTACACATCATCCCAACATGGTACATTTAACGTGCATTGCTCATGGCCTTCATCGTGCAGCCGAAATGATACGCTTCTGGCACAGTGATGTGAACAGCTTCATTGCTAATATGAAAAAATATTTCTGAAAGCCCCAAGCAGGTCACTGATTTTCAAAGAAATGGCCCCTGGGGTCCCTTTACCTCCCCAGCCCGTTGTAACTCGATGGGGTAGCTGGCTAAATGCTGCTGTATATTATGCAGATTATTTGGATAAAATAGTTAAAGTAATCAATGTTTTGGATAGCGAAGACAGCTGGCCATTAAATCTGCTCAGTCACTGATTTCAGGCAATTTACGTAAACATTTGTTATTTATTAAAAACAATTTTCCAGATGTCACCATTTAGAATTAAGAAATCACAAACGTTATATGCTTTATAATTGATAGAAGAGCTTTATATGGAAATTTAAAATGTAGATCCTGCGCCTGTAACCGAAGCAGTGCAAAATAAACTGAAAACCGTGTTGGAGAGAAATCCTGGCTACGCTACAATGATTCATATAAAAATTGGTTTACAACAGCTAGACAAAATGACATCTACGTATGACGAACGCAATGCAAAATATCTTACGTTTGCTCCCGTTACACCATGTAACTTTGAGAGAAGTTTCTCGCTGTATAAACATTGTTTGGATAAGTTTTACTTTTGAACAATTTAAAAAATGTATCATTGTTCACTGCAATGTTTTTCAGGAACGAATAGATGACGATATGAACTGATGTAAATGGACTAGAGCTTCTTACACAGCCCTGCCCGTGCTACGCCGTCTGCCAGTCACCACGCAGCGTGTATAGTACGAGCGCACAAACATTGTAGGCGATGGGATATTTATCCTCGCTCTATTTATAACTTTGAAGGATATTAGTTTATTTAACTTATAGTCTTAGTATGTTCATAGAATTAGAGTGCATCTAATTTTTCCTCGTGTATTAAATTTGATATCTAGAATAGCACTTTGATGATTTCTTCTCTCATCATGTAAGGAACGTAAGGTATCTGTTGTGCTATGAAGTTCAAAAAGGCACTCGTCAATGGAACATCAAGCGGCATTATGATAAATGTCATAAGATCACCATTCAATTATAGACAGGCATGTATCCATAAATTTACACCACGATTTAAAGTAGCATAGCACTGACGTAGTGTCCTTTATTCATTTTTTTTTCAGGTCTAGGTTGAACTAACCAACTGCAACAGCTCAAAGAGCAATATTCAGATAATACATCTAATATTAATTCAAATATTGTAACTGATAGACAACTTCACGCCAGCTATGCTGTTGCTTTGGAGATTGCTCCGTCACTGAGGTGTTTTAGTGATGGAGATTTCATAAAAAATGTGAGTAAAGTAGCCAACATAATTTGCCCTGAACAACATATTTTTTGTAATATTGCATTATCATCACGAACCATACAGAGAAGGATACATAAAATAGCAGAAATAACCAAAAAAGACTACAAACCGAGGTCCATGCATTTATAGCCGTTTTTCTTGCGTTGGATGAAAGCACTGACAACGTTGACACAGCACAATTGGTAATTTTCACTCGTGGAATTACTAACAACCTCTCGATACAAGAACATATGCTTGAAGGAATTCCACTTAGGGAACATCCAACAGGGGCAGAATTATTTCAAGCATTTAAGAAATGTATAGAAGAAAAAAGAACTGAATCTAAAAAAAATCTTGTATCGCGATTAACAGATAATTTGCGTGCTATACTGAGAGCGGCTACTTGTGATATATCACTAGATTTTCATGGTATATTGCAAATAGAACTGAATTTAAATATGCTCAAATATCTAGGCCTACCTAAAGTATCGTAGACCAAAATAGCTGGATTCAAGCATATGTACTATTCCTTATTGTAATCTGTAGTGAGTGAGTCCACCACTGACTCTGAACGAAGGTCAATGCCACCCCCTGTTCTACATTACGTCATGTGCATTGCGGGTTGCATGTTGAGACGTCATACTGATACCTCATTGAGTACATGTTTGCCGATGCCTGTTCTAACTGATAAATGCAGAAGTTTTACCTCTGACAATCTACGTATGTATATAGTTGTGCATTGTAATTCCTTTTTATTATGATGAAAAATATGTATATTTCATGATGCAACTTATTTTCTCGGAAACCTGTTAGATAAAACAAATACCTAGCTTTATTTCACCTCTTTTTTTGAGCTACTAAAGAGGGGAGGGAAGAGTGTAGGCTCGCTGAGTCACTTATAAAACCGCCTTTAGCAAAGGAGGAGCTGAAAGATTTCATCAATATCGCATCAATTAGGCTCGTACGTACGACGTATTGGATCATTGTGTGTAAGCCAAATCATATACTCGTGACTAGGCTTAGTAGGTCAGCTTCATTAAAGAGGATTCAAGCTGTGCGCTTTCGTACTGCATGCGACGGCACAGTGTGGGGAACAGGTTCTGCTCGTTTGTTCTACAGACAAAGTGTGCATAACTTGATGCATTTGGTAGCTCACTTACTAAGGCTACTCATACTGTGGGCTGCCTTCCCCGCGAGATCATTTGCGTTCGCCACGGAACAGTCCAGGCACACAACTTGCGCTAAAGATCCCGCTCTCCCACGATCTAGTTATTACATAATGAATAGGGGTGTACATACCTTCATGATCTTTGATACCTTTCTAGGAAGGAATGTGCGAGCCTTGAGTAAAAATCTGATGTGTTGCACTCACATGACTTTCTCTACTCTTGCACTAACCATTCTTACAAACTCTTATTCCTATATCTTCTTCATGTTAGTTGAGATTAACATTTATACAAATTATCTTATTGTTCATTTCCTTGTAGGTACAAGGGGAATGTGGGAAAACAGTAGACCTTGAGCGATAGTCAAATCTTGTAAAGGTTTCAAATTTCGTTCTCTTTGCACGGCTAACATGTAAAAAACATGAATAACGATGTTCCATTTGACAAAAGTTTAAGTTTTCCAAAACTCTCACAAACAACAAGGAATATCTCCGAAATGCTTCACTCCAAAAAAAAAAAAAAGTATTTGGACATAAATTGTGTGTTTTAGCGAGATCTACATTTTTGTATAGCAAGATTTTGGCTATCTCTTACGGTTTACCAGTTATACAAAACTCACCCAGAGTAAACAGGACTACATGAGCTATAGCCAGAAAATTCAAAATATACATTTCATTTGTCATAAAAATATCTTAAACATATGGCATTTTAATAAAAATCGTTAGAGCCATTTTCGAGAAAATTAAAATTTTTCGAAAAAATTTCCATGTAAAGAATAGTTTAGGGTGGAGCAATTTTCTTCAACATCTTCGTGTCGCATCCTTAAAAGATGTTAAACTCAGATACCAACTTTGGTTTTTGACCCACTTTTCGTTTTTGAGTTATGCTGTCCACAGACTGACATACACACAGACACACACGGACCTTTTTCTAAAAATGTTTTTTTTTTTTTTTATTCACGGGGCCTCAAAACATATTTCCGGTGAAATCTGAACATCGGATTTTTAGGTGGAACACAATACTTCCTCCACTTACTATACGTAGTAGAGAAAGTAAAAATAGAATCAATAATTGGAAGCCTGAGATCCAAGAAAATACGCAACAATATGTCTTGGGGTATTGTGAACACCCCGCGCGACTCTTCGTTGTGCGCTGAGAAAGCCTAGTTGTATTTCGTAGCAACTGCTTTCTGTTGTTAATTCAGCAGTGGACCCTTACAAAACAGAACAAGAAGGAATGCGGAAACTTCTGCAAGAGGTAGGTATTAGGTGAGTAAAAATAAAAGTTAAATTGCACTGCACCCGATGTTTGAAAGCCATGTGTCTAAAAGCACATAAAAAAATGTAGGTATGTGAAAAGGGTTATAACACCAGTGACACTGACTAAATTCATAAAACTTTTGTGCGTGTTGACAGAATAAGTGTTTAGTGATATGTGTAATGGCTTACAATCAGTAGTACAGAACAAAGAATACCAGAAATAAATAATTTTACCAACGGTTGTAAGCAAATAGGCAACACTATGTTCTTCGAAGAAAAAGGTAATGTGTTACTTTATTAATATAAACAAATCTGATGTGTTGCACTCACATGACTTTCTCTATTCTTGTACTAACCGTTCTTATAAGCTCTTATTCCTCTATGTTCTTCGTGTTAAGATAAACATTTGCACATAATTATCTGATTGCTCATTTGCTTGTAGGCGCAAGGGGAATATTACAATACAGTAGGCTTTGTGCGATAGTCAAATCTTTTAAAGCTTTGAGATTCCGTTCTCTTTGCACACTTAACATGCAAAAAAAAAAAAAAAAAAAAAAAAAGAACAACGATGTTCCATTTGACGAAAGTTATGTTTTCCAAAACTCACACACATAACAAGAAATATCTCCAAAATTGTTCAACCTACAAGAAAATTTACTTGGATATAAATTGTGTATTTTAGCAAGATTTACATTTTCTGTAGAGTATAATTTGGTGTATCTCTAACGGTTTACCAGTTATGCAAAAGTCGTCCAGAGTAAATGCGACTACAAGAGCTATAGCCAGAAAATTCAAAATATACATTTTTATTTCTCATAAAAATATCTCAAACTTATAAAATTTTAATCTAAATCGTTAGCCATTTTCAAGAAAATCAACATTTTCGAAAAATTTTCCATGTAAAGGATAGTTTAGGGTGGGGCTATTTTCTCCAAAATCTTCGTGTCGCATTCTTGAAAGACATTAAACTTACTTACCAACTTTGGTTTTTAACCGACTTTTCGTTTTTGAGTTATGCTGTCCACAGACAGACAGACAGACAGACAGACAGACAGACAGACAGACAGACAGACAGACAGACAGACCTTTTTCTAAAAATGCTTTTTTTATTCAGGGAGTCTCAAAACATATATTTCCGGTGAAATCTCGACATCGAATTTTTGGGTGGAATACACTCATAGGGTGAGGTAGCATTCCGAAGAGTCATTTATTCAATAAACATTTATATTAAGGATGTGCTGCACAAATATGAAATTAGAGCCGCTTTTGTTTGGGGTGTTAGGAACACCCGGTACGTCTAAGTGACGTTAAGACAGCACATGCGACTACATAAGGGTTAAGAGAGGTGTCTGGACCCCCGAAGTATTCTTACACTTTCTACAAGAAAATGCAATCGATGTATCGTGTTCAAAAACGCCCTTATAATAGCCTATGAAAATGTGTTAAATTATACAAAGTAGTCATCTTTTCCTTTTTAACCGTGCTAAATAATGCGTTGGGGTTGGATTAGAGCCAGGCAAGACAGCAAATAGTGATGCTATTTGCTCTTACTCTTAAAATTGAATGTTTTAAAAGGTTTAGAAGTGGTGACTGTCGACGTTATCGGTCGTTACCAATGAACATTCATATTATTACATGCCTGAACCTATGTTACCATGTGTGTGTGGTTACTAAACTATTTTCTTTAAAGCCAAGATATTTAAAGGTTGGCAAAAATGCCTTTCAATTAGGCTTTAACCTAATTGGGTTAACAATCTTAAGTCCCCTCTGCTCACTGTCGGCATCACCGCGACATTATGGTTGTTGTTGTTGTTGTTGTTTGGGGTTTATAGACGCACTATCACACTCCGGGCAGGAGTAATTGATGTCTGCGTCTAATCGAAATAGAGTAGGAGAACTGAGAGAAACGATGAGTCACTAAAGGAGGATCGGAGCACAGTTCACAGCTTCACTTTGCAGTTAACGAGATGGTGAAGTAGTAGCCGTGGCAAATGGGTATCCGCACTATATACCAGAGAGGAGATGGTCCATGGGCCATTGCCATAACGTTGGGCTAGTGTGCTGATAAATTGCGTAACAAAAAGTGTATGTAAGGGACAATTAAAAAGGATGTGGTTGATATCATCGTAGGTACCACAATCACAATTTGGGGAGACTCTTTGGCGGATTTTAAATAAATAGGCCGGTGTAACGGCAACTCCAAATCGGATTTTTGAGATCAAAGAGATTGCAGCTCTACTGAGAGTGGATTTCTTAAACCATAGAGATCGCTTCGTCAGGGGAGGTAGGTCGGAATAGTTAGAAAGATGGGAAACCACGTGGTTAGATATAAGCCGTGCAGCATCTCTCGAAGAGAGGGTGACCGGTTCCATCGGTGCGGGGAGATGAGCCGCCCCCCTAGCCAGGCGGTCGGCTGTTTCGTTGCCCGAAATATTTGCATGTCCCGGGACCCACAAAAACTGAATTGTATTGCTTCGGTTAAGGTGTTTGGAGATTTCTAAACGACACATCACCTCCCACCAATCCACCCCCGGATGCATACTGGGTGAGCTGATGCTTCGAAGGGCACTCAAAGAGTCCGAACAAAACAGGATCGTGGAATTGGAAATACAAAGAGTAGATCACAGAGCTTGATAAAGGGCATAAATCTCAGCAAAATAATTGGAAAACCCCGCAGGGAGAGACACCCGTGCAGATGTTTGTGTTGTCCAATTTATAAACGCCGCTCCCGCACCTGTTGGGGTAACGGATCCGTCGGTAAATACGTGGAAAAAAGGTTGAGTCACCGATGCCGAGTGTTAGGACATGAAATGGTGGAACCGTTGTGGTGTAGACGGGACCCCGCGATGTAGATCGGCAGTCAAAAGAGTCGCCTGCGGTCGGTGGACTAAGTAGTCCACTAAGTATAGCGGTAGCCTGGGGAAACTAGACATGTCCTCAAATTCTTGACACTTCCGAAAAACTAATGGGTAAATCAGAGGATAGCGTATAGAAGAAACTACTTGGTAAAGTGGTAAGCGTGCACTTAAGAGTTTCGCGTACAATGGCGTTTCTCGGTATTGGAATAATTTGACAATAAATCGGACTGCGAGGTCTACCTGCCGTCACCGCGACATTACACTGGTGGTATTAACAATTTCAGTAATAATATAAAATTCATATGAGACAAATTATTGCACGTTTACCAACTTCTGCGTTGAGTTAAGTGCAACTAAAGGAAAATCTTGTTTAAAGAATAAAAAATATTGAAAACCAGAAAGAGGAGAAATAAGCATTACAATTTAATGTATACATATACCTACTGTTTTTGCTTTAAATATGGCTACCACAATTTTTAAAATGGAGAAATATAAAAAATATTACATGCAGGTATTGAAAGCAAAAGTTAATAAAACCAATTTAATTTGTTCACTGTTTTCACCGATTCATCTGAGTTGGACCCCGCCCCGTAAATGAATTTTTGAATACATGCTTGTCTAGGGAGGACGGGGAATAACCCTGGCTGAAGAAAAATTCCCATCCTCCAGCTGTGAGTTCGACCCGGGACCTCTGGATTTGAAGTTAGCACGCTAACAACCAGATCATAGGGGCAGTCTCCCGCAGTTCTATTATATGTATGTATCTTAGTAATGTTTCGCTGTAGGACGTCTGACATTAAACATTTTGTAAATATTAATTCCACTGACTCCCTTAAACTCTTTGTAAATATTAAAATTAATCACTTAAAAATAATGGTACAATTAGTGTCTTATATTCAGAAACTCCAATTATAAACCGTAACTACGAAGATGTTTAGACAACCATTGTTTCGAAGTAAGTCCGTCTTTTATTTTTGTTGGTTCTTTTTTAAACAAATTATTTATTAACGAAATAAGTCGCAATATCTCTCCCTCGTGAATGGAATTAACATTTCCTCTATAAGTAAATATGTACTACGAGAACTATAGCCAAAATACAACTTAAGATTACACTATAGAACTGCAACCAATTAACTGCTAAAATTGTGGTGCTGTAATTTTTTAAACGTAAATATTAATTAATAGCACCTATTCTATTTCCTCAAAAACAATCTGGATCTACCATTTAACATAAAAATGCATGTTTGAAGGTACGTCACTATCTACTAAAAGCAGAGTTGAACTGAAATATTCTTTCAGACTGAGAACTGCAAGTTTGCGGAATTAGAAAAAATTATTTTGCTATGCGGCTCATAGTCATGTGCTACGGGTGTTACGCCTTAAGAACACTAAAATGTGCACGAATTATGATAAAATTTTAAATGTCCCAGAGGGGGTACAAACCTATATTCTAAACAAGAGTTCTTACCTTCTTTGGGCCGTCTTGGATAATGGCATCATATTCCATACCTTCAACAGACATTTTTGAGTCGTAAATACCCACTAATTTTCTACTAGCTAGACTTCGAAATGATCCTTCTCCACTTAAACCGGTAACTAACACAAGAAGTGAGGTGACAAGACCGGCTCGGCCAAGCAAACTTATGCTTTCGAAGAAAGCACAAGCGATAATTGTTGAAGGCGGCATCTTTAGGCCTTTGTGCGAACTCTATGAAAAGTGTTTTAACATTCTCTCGCTAGATGGGACTTAGAGAATCCCACAGGTTGCCAACAAAAATTAAAAGCTTGCCGATCATATTGACTGACACCGTAATTAACCAACTTATGTATAATTTTTGCGTAAAATTAAGCATTTTAAAACCATGTGAAACTGCAGCTAATCGAACACCAGTATCTGATACCCAATTCAGCAAACAGAACATTTTTTGAATCAGTGACAAATCTATGCAGCCAACGTATAAAACAGAAAAGCACTAGCATGCAAGAGGTATACTTGTGGTGTGTTCTGTGTTGTGTACTATGTGGGATCCTGAAAAACATGAGTAGCACAGAACACATAGCGATGTGTAGGATGTTGGTATTTCTGGTGCATTCGTGTCCAGTTGTTTTGGATCGTGGACTTTTAAACATTAAAAAAGTTGGTTGGTTCAGCAGATTAAGCATTTCTGTGAAAGTGTTTGCATGGTTTTGAGTAAAACTGCAAGAACTTTGGGTTCATTAAGGAAAAATAAATATTTATACCGATAATGCTGAAAGCAGTTATCTTGATTGGTGGTTCCTTGAAAGGTTAGTAAATATCTGAGGGCAAATACCTAAGTAAAAGAACAGCAGAGATCTAAATTTGATTTTTTTCATGTGTATGATGCTATCTTTCCTTTTGGCCTTATATGTTCTTTTTTTAAGAAATCAGAACAGTGCAAAGTTATTTAATCCACATGTTTTAAAAGCCCATCGAACATTCTTTACTACTTTGCCCCAATTCCTCAATCCTCTGTGTGCTCGGTATACCGTGCGCACTGACGTCACAGATGCCAACACGAAATTAACAAACATTGCCATCCTTAAGTGAGTACAAATGCAAGGTCTCGAGGGCGCAAAGCGTAGCCAAAAGATTGAGGATCCTAAGCCGCAAAGCGAAGTCGAAGGATACCTCTTTAGAGGAGTGGGCTGCAACTACGAAGCGACGACAGCATAGTCTAAACATCAATGTAGCTGAAACCCAATGATCCAGGAAACTAGCAGATTTCACTTAGGTTGGCGCTCTTATTCCCGCCTGCGCAGTGTCCTACACGTGTTGTTTTCTGCTGTCTTCATGCAATAATTTTGCTATAAAAGAAAGACTCCTAATTGGGGTGGGTGGGCCAGAGGTCTTTGATGAAGTAATATCCACCCCTTTGACTGCTTTCCAAGGTATTCTCTGTTCTACTCTTTCTTCATCATTACTAAGTTGGGCCAAAGTAGTAAAGATGACAATCTTAAATGTTAGCGTAAATCTCTTGAGAAACCAGCATTTTCTCTGTTTTGTGTCAGATCCAACCTAAAGTTTCTGGTTTTAAATTTAATTTATTATTAGCAAGGTTAAGATTATTAGGTGCACACTTCATTCTTAGGGAAACTTAGGTTAATGTTCCATAAGAGTGCAGGTCCCAGAATTGCAAAGTGGGGGTCCTAAGTCAATGATCACCAATTTGTTAACTTGCACTCATAGAGAACTGAAACAAAAATTAACCTTCCGTCGGTAACAGGAGTTATGGGTAACCCCATACAAAATTATTTTTGTTGGTAATGTTGGAATTTTGAATGGCTTGCGCTTGTTGCTTCTTGTTTTCTTCTACACAGTCCAAATGCTTCATTCAACACAACTGGTTTGCTCGGATATGATTGTTGTGATCAGATATATTACTGTCGGGGTTACGCATAACCTCTGTTACCTTCCGTGTTGGTAATCTTTTTACATCTTATATTCCAAAAGGATGTCTTGAAAGGTAAACGATCCAGATTTTTTCTGATTTTTGTGCTTCGTACCTTGGAGGAATATGACAGACTCCTACTTTGATGATGAAGCCTCATCAGGCGAATAACACAATGTTGATTTCCCATCTAAAGGAAGTTCTGAAGAGGAAACTGGCTCTTCCAGAGATGAGGGGGTAATAAATGCATCTTCAAATAGAATAGTAGGTAGGAATTGCTTTATTTGGTCTTTTACCTTCCAGCAAAACTCAGTGCAGGAATATTGTCAAAATTCCTAAAGCCAGGCAACAAACTACTAGCTCCAAAATTGATGCCCTCAAAATTGTCATAAAAGAAGAAATGATTGATATTATTGTAAAGCATACTAATGAGGAGGTTAATAAGAAAAGAGCTAACTATAATAACCAGATATGTTTATGAAACCAAGTCACCGATAATGTAGAGATTGGTGCTTTGACCGATCTCCTCTACATAGCATCCTCTCCTCATGCTTACATTGTTTCTAGAGGCTGACCACTTAGGATGTTCTATGAAATATTAGATCAAGCCGGCATTAATTCAGTGACTGTCTTTATGATTAGTAATTCTCAACAGAAGATGAAATGAAATGACTTTTAGAACCTAGGAATGCAGCTCTCAAAGCCCTACTTGACTAGCCGCTTGGAGAAAAATTTACCACAAAAACTTTGTTCAAGTATATCTTCACTTGTAGGGTACAAATGACCTGTTCAATATGAAAGACTCCAGAAGCAATGAAGATGTCAATGTGTCCAGGGTTCAAGCATAAAAGATATAAAACTGCCTGTGGAAAGTGTGGTAATCCAACTTTGTAAGTAACACTGGCGTGAAATATGCATTCACTGCTTTCAAGACCAATGATCGAAAGATAAACAAGTAAAGTAAGAATTATTGATAATTCACTGACACGTTATCACTGTAAGCCTCAAAGTGACTGTTAATAAATCAGTTCCATTAAAATATAATTTTTTTAATTCCTGAGATACGAAAGAATACGTGGGGTTATCAGTAACCCCTGTTACCTTTAATAAGTGTCAAACTTATGTTACCTGCAGAGGGTTAAAGCTCTTTGGAAAGGTACAACACACGGGGGGAAATTTTTTCTCCAAATGAGAAAGGAGGCATTTTTTTCAACCATCTTTATTCCTGTTTTAGGGAGTTTAATTGCCTATTCCCCAACTGTACCTATAATACCCTTTTTTTCCATGTTTGTCTTTTGCTGCAGCTTTTCAGTAATCTTCTAGAAATGTGTTTTATCATTTGTAAGAGATATGACTTGTGAATTTTATTCCATTTGTATATGGTTCCAAATTAATATAAAATACTTGAGTAACCAATTTTATCAACATCTCAGTTTGAAGTGAACTTACAGATATTATGCCTATATACCTTCAGTAAATGCAGGACTCAAACACACCTGGAACAATAGAAAAAAAATTATGTTTATGGCAAATCCTCTTTCTCTCACTTTATTAAAATAAATAGTGTGCAATGGAAATGTGTATTTCATTCTGTCTTTTTAATTTCACTGGAATCGGTAGCCTATGAATATAAGTATGTTACCAAATGAACATATTACTAGATTTTAGCATGCCAAAGATGTCCAGTGCCCAATTTATTGCTCTGGCTCAGGAATTTAAACAAGATTCCAAAGAAACTAATGGAACTTCTGTGTGATGTATTATTTGTAATTAAGGAATTTTTTAGATGAAAAACATCAGCAAAACCACATTGAACAACACATTTCCAGTTCTAAGAATTAAAAGAACAGGTCTCTTCAAACGATTTGCAATCTTTTTTATGAAATACATTCAAACATTCATTTATGTGCAGCTCTTACATAAGCAGAAATCCTACTCAATAAGGCCATATTCCATGAAAAATACATAATGATGTCAGTTCCCAATGAGAATACTTAAAAAAAATTCATGGAGCATGTTTATCGAGAAACCTACAAAGAATCAAGGAGAAAGTGTCTGATTGTGATGTGGGATTGTTCTGGATGAAACCACAGACTCAATGGAATGATATGGTTTGAGCATTTTAGTTTTTCTCCTAACAGGGAAGAAAGTTGAGCCCACATTGTTAAAAAATGTATGAGCTGCAGAAAGTCAATGCCAGTACAGCAATGCAGTCAATCATGGACTTCTTTCAAAAGTTAAACAAACAGACCTTGGGTGACATGGGAAGCTTGGTTTACTTTGGGGTCCATTGACTTCAGTCAGCATTTGCCACATTAGTAGTGTGTTTGTAAAAGAAAGATGGAAACAATCTCCATATTGTTGTGGGTTTGAAAACAACAGGTTATGCAGGTGGCAGACCTTTGGTTGCACTTAATGCTGTAAAGAGATCTGTAATAAAAGTATGATGAGTAACTTCTAATCTGTTAATGTGGAACTAAACTATTTTCCCCACAGTTGTGGTTTGGAAGATTAGGTTCCTTTTGCAGTAAGTTTGCAATTACGAAGTCCCTTTTTAACCTCTTCAGGGATATGGACGTGAAATCACGTCCATTTAAAATGACGGACGAGCGATATGGACGTGTATACACGTCCTGTGCATTTGTGCATTTAACCCTTATTTATCCTCTATCTACCTCAACTTATTTTAATTTTCCCCCGTTATGAAACATTTAATTAAATTCTATATGCTTTACTGGCTTACCTTTATATGTTCCTTCTGCAGTGATATGCCTCAAAACAGGGATAAACACACAAGGGCACATCTCCACATTTGCCACAGATCATCCCAGTTTCCTTACGGATTCCCTTCTTGCGGCACACGAAACACCTTCGAGATGGGCAGGACTTCTTTGCTGTTGACGGTATCCTTTTAGGATAATGTTTTCCTTGAAGTCTGAGGGGTGCAGGGGTTTTGAATTTTCTACCCCCAGTATGAAGAGGCCTCTCAACCTGGTATTGTTCAATTAGGCTGCGAGCTATTGATAGTCGAAAGTCCAGGTAGGTCATTGTCTTGTGTGGGTTTAGAGCTCTCCAAATTACCAAACAATTGTATATGGTTATATCCAGCTGGTGCAAAAATACCTTTTTATACCATTTCACTGTTTTTCGTAAAGAGGGATATGCTTGCAATACCTGATCTACTAGATCGACACCGCCCATGTGCATATTGTATTCCTGGATAACGTCAGGCTTGAAAATGCACATTTTGGTATAGGCATCTGTTTTTCCAGTGTCAATCATCAAAATCTTAGAGCTGCAATTGGATAATGCCGTAACTACCCTCCTTTCCTGCCAGGCAAGGTAGGTCAAAGGTGGGAGCTGACACACCTCCATTTCCCCTCTCCTTAGAGCCTTCGTATTCACATCTTTTGGCAAACCAATACGATTTGAACGTACTGTTCCAATTGCATTAGTCTTTCTTTTGTGTAAGGCCATGAATAATTTAGGAGAGCTGTACCAGTTATCTAAGTACACAGTCCTACCCTGATCAAGCACAGGTTCCATTAGGTGCATTACTATGGAGCCAGATAAGCCCAAATCTTTGTCTCCAGTATTGTCAGTCCCTTGACCAGTGTAAATGCAGCTATTGTAAAGATATCCCGTTTTACTTTCACAAACATCAAAACTCTTCATACCAAATCTAGCCCTTTTTGTTTTGATGTATTGCTTCCAACCTAAGCGGCCCTTCCAAAGCATTAGGCTTTCATCAACAGTGACCTTTTCACCAGGTACATAATTTTCTTTAAATTTTTAAATAATATAATCGAAAACAGACCTAATTTTGTGGAGTTTGTCATTTACATTCTCTGTGCAGGTGAAATGAAGGAACCACAAAATTGACGTAAACCTGTTATTTGACATTCATTTTCCAAAAAAAGGAGTAGCTAGCATGTCATCTGTGGACCAATACATGTATAATGCAGGTTTACGAATAACACCCATAAGTATAATTAGACCAATTAGCCTGTAAATCTCATTGAGTGTTACTTCTGTCCACCTTTGAATTCTGCTCTTAGGCCCTAATTTACCTTTAGAGAGCAGGTCTTCGTTCACCTTACACGCATATACATTTGTTTCCGAAACAATGAGAGACACTAAGTCGGTAGTAAAAAATTTTGTAAAAATGTCAGTTGGTTGGCTGTCAGAAGTCAGCTGAGCCTGAGATTGAGCACCAGACCCTGTGCTCATGAAGATGTGCCTGTTTGTATTGCAATTGTTTTCAGCACTCCACAATGCTGACTCTTCACGAACACCTGAAGGAAGTTGGTCACATTCTTCCTCACTGCTACTCGTACCTATATCCTCCACACCCCCCTCAAATTCGGAAAATTCGCCATCAATATCCAAATCGCTGTCACACAGCAAGAAGTCCTCCACATTATCGTGTGTAATTTCAGAAGCCCTTACACTTCCACCACTCGCTAACCTTTGTGCAACACTGCTTGTTGATGCCATGTTTTAGCTCTGAGATGTAACACTCAAAAGCTTCTCACTTCAGCTACAAGCAGGAAAGTATACGTATGCATTTCAAGAAAGAAACAAACGGAGCCTGTAAGCTATATCCAAGTTACGAAACACGTGTAAGGAAAAATTGCAAACCTGCTTTATTCTGATGACTCATAAACCACGCATACAGTAGTGTTCTATTTCACATTGTACTGTGATTTGCTGACGCATAGCTCACACATACAATGGGACCAGTACTGTTTCTTTCCGAGAAATTATATTAGGCGCCTTCGACAAAGCAAAGTTAACTTTTTACCACAGTGAAACAAATAGTGCCATTTCAACGATTTGTAAATGCAACTCAACATTGGTGATGATGTACATGTATACTGCATATAATGAGTTTTATACCAGTTTTTGTTTCATTAAAATAACTTAAAATTTACGCAAAATACAGCTGTGTATTTAGGAAGCACTTTTAGCGCATTTAACAATTTAAATGCCCTGCGCTGGATATTGGGTATCCGTTCTCGGCCTGCGGAGCTTTTAAATGGCTGTCGCTCAAGAGGTTAATGTATATGTGGGGTATGTGTATTGGTTAGTAACAGGTAGCTGAGGTTCATGAGGTAGGTTCGATTCATGGTACCAGAACCACATTTTGATGGAGGTGCTGTGGTTCCATTGGGGTATTTTCATAATTATTATCAGTAGGGCCCAGATTTTGATGAAAAGTCATATTTTTTCTTAGTAGTCACAGATGATGCTTATTGGAAATTAAGTGCATTCTGGAACAAATACGTTAGATATAGGTGGTTTTTATAGGTAATCAAAATGCATTTTTTCCACATTTTTATAATAAAGTCATTGTTTAACATTTAGTTGCATTTTCTGGTCATTGCCTTTCTTTTTCATGAATTTATTGGGCATTTTAAAATAATCTGTGGTAAAAGTTCATTTATATCATCATCTTTTATAAAATAGTAACTTTGTAAGTGTGGTAATCATGTAATTAACACAGGTCAGCGTCCTAACAGTTGTTGTTGTTGTAGTGTTTAACGCCCGCTTTTACTACTACGGCACCGCAGGCGGTGACACTGATGATACATGGAATGAAGATGGAGCACCAGTGGAATGAGATGGCGGGGGAACCCGGAGAAAACCCGCCCTGACACCGCTTCGTCCACCACGAATACCACTTGCAGGTCTCTGGGATCGAACCCGGGCCGCCTAGGTGGTAGGCGAGCGCGCTAACCGCTCGGCGTCCTAACAGTGCTGATGAATTTATGACGCATCAATTCTAGGAATCGCCAATTACATCATGTAATATGTGTGCATTGCACCAGTCAGGACTTCAGGAGCTAGAAGTGTCACATAAGAGAGTAGTTCGTGAGGTGTGTAAATTTGTTGTGCTATGGAATTGAGATGCCGAAACAAAAACAGTCAACTGCATCCCATTTGAAACAGTATGTTTCAGAGTTTGACACTGTGACAATTTTCAAATATTGAAGAGAAGTGAATAGCTTTGATAGGGCAGATTCTAAGGCAATTAAGAGCGCACAGGATCTGTTTTCTGATACTCAAATCCAAGGTAAATTAGCTTTCATTAAATCAAATTTTGCCTTTTTGACGGAAACCATAACCCACCTTGAAGAAAGTGGCATGATATTGGATAAGTCGATTGTGTTAAGGTGAGATTGGGGACAAAATTAGACAGAAACTAAAATTTGTGTTGGACAAAAATAAAGAATACCAAACAGTTTGTCAGATTGCCGATATCTTGTCAGGAGAAAACTTCGGAACTGATATTTTTGAACAGGCAGTGACAGTGTTTTTCAAATATGCACCTGTAACATCTGTGGAAGTGGAGAGAAGTTCCTCAAAGTATAAAACAGTTTTAGCTGACAACCACTGTTCCTTTACTTTTGATAACTTGAAGACGGCAATGGTGTACTGCAATGCTAAGTAAGGTATGTTTTGGTTAATGGGTATAGTAACTTATTTTTCATATTTCATAAAATTGAAAATGACCTGATGAATTTTGAATTTATTATTTAGTAGCAATAATTGCATTATTTACTAGGAAAGTTAATTTTAAAATGTAGTTATTCAAACCATATATTCATTATTTGTCTATTACAGTTATCAATTTATTACTATGAAAGAAATTATTAATTTTTGTTAGGTCATTTTTTTTTTCATTTTATGTGCATTTTTATTATATTTTAAGGGCATTTTATAGCTCATTTTTAGAGAATTTTTAGGTCAACTACCGGGTCCTAATTATCAGTGATCTTAGTTTTTGGCTTGTCTTAGTGATGAAAATGTGTAAATGATTGCTACGTGTGCTATAGTTTTGTAGGATTAAATTGTATTTTACAATGTAATTGTACATCTTATGGCCTGATTAAGTTGCTTTATTGATACCACATGAAGTGTGTATATATGTATATATATATATATATATATATATATATATATATATATAGTTAATTAATTTTTTCTGGGATGGGAGATCAGGGTTTTGTATCTTTTCCTACAGATCACATTTTCGAAACTCACCAAATCCAGGCAATTTTTGAAAATTAATATTTAATTAAAAGTATAACATAAACAATTTCTTAGATAACTAGAGGGCTGCCATTAATAATATATTTAGCAATGGTTTACATTGATGATTTATTTTGAGGCAGTGTTAAATTTTTTTCTTTTGGCTGTATTATTTGTGGTAAAATTGGATTTATTTTCAGGCATGTTATGTGACTTTTGATTTATCATGGGCTGTGTAATCTTATTTCTAAATTTAACATTGCAGTTAGTCTTATTGCATCACTACACCTTTTCAATTTTATGCTGCTGTCCTGCTTTTGCTTGTTGTAAGTGTGGGTGATGTTACTTTGGTTACTGAAATGGTTAACACAAGTGTTCTAGTGTATGATTATGAGATGTGTCTTTAGCTTCAAGGAAGTGCTACGTGTAGCCTTGAATGCATTCTTTATGCTATATGTGAAGGTTTTTTTTGGGGGGGGGGGGGGGGGGGCAGGTTAGCTGATACGTGCTTGCTAAACGGAAATACATTTTGTTATTGCTTGTTGGAGTTGCTGTAATGTGCCCACCACAGGATTGACAGATGGATTTTCTGCAAGAGATGTATGTGTCTTGTGTGAGTGTGTTGAAACAGTTTCTTTTTCTTTAAGATATTTTCTCTCTTTGCAGCATCGTCTTAATACTGAGTAAGATTGATGTTATAATTGTGCAAACTGAATATTTTTGGCTTATAAATGTGATTTTTTCCCCTGCCTGATAAAGTAATTTGGTTAAATTTTGTCTACCAATTATACTTATGTTTTGATACTTTTTTAGTATTTTAAATTTCTTTTTAGTAGTCATATCTCACTTACAGTACATTTGTCACTTTGTATTTTTTATAGCTTTTATTTTTCAGTTATGCTAATTTATAAAGCTGTAACAGTTTTCACTCCCGTCAGGAGGAAAGTGCACTAAATTATTACACCAATACTTTGGGCCGTATGAGCTAATGAAACAATCATTCCAGTTACTTACATTGTGGCACGAAAGAATTTATTGACTATGACATTGACATGCATATAGATTATACATAGTATATTGCACTAGATAATGCGTATAGTATTGTTTACTGGGTATTTGTATATGTATTTAAAAAGTGCAGTTGGTGTGGATGCAAATGATTAATCATGAATGTAGAATGATTGAACTGATGTCACAGAAATATTAATGAACTTGCATGGTTAGCTAACAAATAATAAATGTTCTTGGTACATACATGGGAGTGTTCCTTTGTGTTCAACATGATATAAGGGATTGACTTACTTTGACAGATTAATTGGAAAGTTAATTGCAATGTACTGAAAAAAGATTAACTTAAAATAATGGTTACTGTTTGTCGTATTTAATTTCTGAAAATGTTTACAACTTGGGGATTCTGTTTTGGTCGCCTCACAACAATGTTGAGAAATGGATATTGTACTTGTCAATCAGTTTTTCTCATTCAGTTTATTATTATTATTATTATTATTATTATTATTATTATTATTATTATTATTATTATTATTATTATTATTATTATTATTATTATTATTATTATTATTATTATTATTATTATTATTATTATTATTATTATTAACTTTTTTGTTTGTAGTTAATACTGAGCACATTTTCAAGTGGTTCTGGATTATCACTCTGTAATTATCATTTTAGAAGCTGTCAACTGAAGAGCTTGCCCACAGATCTCCACATTGAGCAGTGTGGTGCTGCTGCTGTCTTTCCCTTGCCCACAGGAAGAGTATTTTGTCAGCCCTCACATGCTACCACTGGGATCGATAGGGCCTGTTGCCCCAGTTTGTCTTTGTGTGTGGTATAGATTTACTGCAGATAAGAAACCTCCTGTTCTGTATGCCACAGGGATAACCTGTTGGCAACTTGTGAGTGGGCTAGGGCTAAGTGTTAAAACACTTTGGTCTTGGGGCATGGACTCTTCTTATAGGATAGACTTCTGTATGTACAGGGATGATAGCGTGATCCTGTTAATTTTTTTATCTCTTCAAGTTTCACTTCAAGAAAGATGGATTTCTCAGTAAATTTAACTGCAATAGTTTTTTCTCAATGTTTTCAATTTTGTCCAAGTCATAATTAGCGTGTTTTATAGAGTGGGGAAAGATGTCACCCACTGAGCCCCATCAATCTGTTTTAGATAGACCTTGGGTGATTTGGGAAGCATGGCTCACTTCAAGGTCCGACGAGTTCATTCGGCAGTTGTCAAGTTAGTGGTAAGTCTATGAAGGATAGAGGAAAGGAATCTCCATATTGGTGTGGGTTTGAGAACATGACAGCTTCTGCAGATGGTAGCACTCTCATTGCACTTAATGTTGTAAGGAGATCTATAATAAAAGTATAGTGAGTAACTTGTAATTTTTTTAATGTAGTTAAACTCCTACCTCCCCACAGTCATGGTTTGCAAGATCAAACTCATTTGGCAGCGAGCTTGCTATTACACCATCTGGGCCCCTGTTTAATTTATGCAAAGCCTGGGTTAGTAATAGCTAGCTGAGGTTTGTGACTGTATCGAGTTTGAAAAAGTTCTTCTGGTGGTTATGGACCAGGTTCCATGCATGGTTTAGGCAACTAATCAATTAAAGCCTTTGTTCCATAGGTTAAAGCATGTGACATGCTTGGTCCATGACCTCAGGGTTTGTGAATTCATAAGAAATGCATATGGCATCGTAAATCAATTCATCCCTGCTCTGAAGAAGATACTACTGAAAGCTGTAAATCGTGTTGTTGCATACAGGGAAATCATTAGCCTGTCCCTTCCAAATTTTGCAGTCATTACTCACTGGGGATGGATTGAATGTGCTGCCATGTTGTATGAGAATTTTGACAAGATTAAGAAGACTGTGCTTTCTTTGGATCCAACAGTAGCTGTATTCCGCACAGTAACAGAACATGATTATTTGGCAGCACAGTTACACAAAATATTGATATATTCTCACCAAAGTATGTCCTGTGCCATGATGAAAACACCATTCTGACAGCAGAACATGTTCATGTGTGCCCAGCCCTAGCCGGATTAAACTTATCATCACAACTATATTGGGAAGCAAGAGGGAGAATGAAGTTCAAGTTCCTGGGTGTTAGATTACTGCTGCTGCTACTACTGGATCCAGGCAACACAGGTGCAAATTCCAAGGTGCAGCAACTTTTGCTACTGGGAAAAATACATAACTTACAGATAGAACTATTTTGTGTCCATGGTTGCATGTAGCTGACTGCAGCTACTAATAGAATATTTTTACTTTCGTGATGAAACAATTACCTATAGCAAAGAAAAACTTGAATCTAGTCTTCAGACGAATCTGGATCTGAAGGAATTTGCCACATCTGTAGAGTTACCATTCTGAGTGAATACAAGGTTTGCTCCTCAGGTTTCTGTGGATTTCAAAGTAAGCTTTAGCAGCTACAGAGATGCCATGTCTCATAATAGAAACAAACTTATTTTTAAAAGTGTAGAGATGTGTAATGTCTTGAAGTGCAGGAGCTTTTTGCTTGTTTATTCTGATGAGTGATGATTTTATGTGTTTGTAAGTTAATAAACCAGATGTGAGAAAGAGGATTTACTGAATTAGTTGAGTAAAGCAGCGCCTCTTTGTCCCTTTTTTCACCTTATTTTAGCACCTTACCTTTTCCCTTTCTTTATATGAAATTTACACATAAAACTCCAGCTAAACTTCTGTATCCTACAGCAGAAAAACTTGAGTAATGGAGACGAATGCAATGAATATATCTAAATTGTCTTCTTATAAACAGCATCCATCTACTGTGCTATGCCATTCCATACTTTGCAGCATAGGGCCTCAATCTCCAGTTATGCTGTGGTTTTTACTGCATATTTTTCACTCAGATGTTGGCAACCTTTACCTCTGAAGTGTATCGACAGGCACAAAGCTACCCCTATTGGTGCAAGCACAAACTGAGCAATAAGATATGAAAGATATGCATTGGCCAAGGTTTTCCATGTCTTTCTTCATGCCAGCCATTTGCTCATCAATCTTCACCCGTATCTCTGTCTGTATCTTTTCCATCCCAGATTCAATTTTTGCCTCCACTTTTTCCATCCCAGATTCAATTTCTGTCTTCAGTTCTTCCTTTATGTCCTTCATTTCTGTTATTTTGGCCATTACAGAGTTTACTGTTGTTACTTCACTTCCCATCTTGTCCATTCCAAATTTCATTTCTGCCATTCAGGAGTTTGTTTTTTAAATTCAGCTTCCATTTTTGTCTCCATCTGCTTGCGTGCCAGCCAATATCTTTTCCAGCACTTCCTCCATCTGCCTTTTGAATTTCACTCCTGACACCAGTGTGATAAATGACAAGTCCAGTTACTTTTATTACACTTTATTTCTTCTAAAATTGAATCATAATTCACAATTCGTGACCTTGCAATCCACAGCTGTTCTGTTGTATCATAACCTAGACATGGTAACACAGATTTCTTACATATAACTTTGGCAAGAAACTGACTAAAATTGACTTCCAGTCCATGTCGACTCACCTAATAGTCTCTCAATTACCAGCAGTTTTTCTGGAAATTGCAATTTCTCTGCTTCTCTCATAAATGAGTTCCTGCACATCAAAAGCTTCTAGAACTGTGTGGAATGGCATTTATTCTGGGCTACCCATTGTTGTTGCTCAGCATTTATAAGCAGTGGTGTGAGATAGCTGACCTCGAGTCTTCTTTATGGAGCACAACTGCAGCGACAATATGTTGGCAGCTCTGCAGTTGCAAAATACATGAACAGCTAGAGGGAGCAAACAACATCTGTAGGGAAATTCAGAAATCATTTTGTGACCCAAGAATGCAAATTTACCCCAAAAGTAATTGCATTTGCCTTAGATTTTCAGATAAACAGATATTTTGAAAGAAGTAGCTCAAGCAGTAGATAAACATATTAACATTTTGTGAATATAACTTATTAAAAATAAATCAATGGGAATGTTGTATAAATATTTAGAAAATAATAAGTTTAAATCAAAATACCTGAAAATTATTATACGTAGTTGTGACATTGCTATATGTAATGCACAGATTGTCTTGCCAACCTTCACTTCATGTTTTAAAATCCATTGCAAGTTTCTCTAGAATGTTTATGCTGTGTTGAAGATTGTATAATTTTCTTAAGGGGACCAGGTAGTGATTCATACACAATTTCAGTATTTTAAAACATAACTTTAGTTGAGGATATCTGAACTTCTACTGCTCAGATCAAAATTTAATTTGGGATGTATATTTACAGATTCATTGTGATTACATTGATATAGAGAACATCAAAACAACTATTTAAAATGGGTGTGTAATAAGGCAAAAAGTGATAACATGTTTTTGGAAGAAAAAAAAAATATATATATATATAGTACTAACTGTGTAAATTCCTCCTACAACATTCAAGCATGTGTTGAAACTTTTGTAGTGCACTAGGCAATGTGTATTCATAATTCGTAACCTAAATTTACTTAAATATTTCTGGCTACATTCAGAAGAAAAAATATTTTAACTTTTGTAAAAAAAGTAATTTTTTTTACACAGTTTTTTTTTCAATTTTATGTTTTGGATTTTTCCAATAGTAATGGGTTACCTTTGTAGAATACATGCTTCTGGAACTAAAGTAAAATTTTCATTCAAATAGGTTCAGTAGTTTTGAAAAAAATGCACCTGAGCTTGAAAAATCTCAAGTTACAGAAAACTACATTTAAAGAAAAGTGTGTCATCTCTGAAGCCCTCTTTATCCAGTGTGGCCCAGTGTGCTGCCATATTTAAATGGGATAATTTAAAGCCTTAAATATGCTGGTACCCTTTATATATATAATTTTGAAAAGGAAGGTTTCTAGTATTTTTAAAGATGAAAAGCTAAAAATTGATTTTTTGAGCCCAAATCACTACCTGGTCCCCTTAAGATATAAATGCACTTATTGATTTGGTGCTTCATCATTTACATGTGTGTTATAGGTACTCGTTTTCGACCACTCTCATTGGATATTCCAAAGCCACTTTTTCCAGTTGCGGGCTTGCCAATGATACAGCATCACATTGAAGCTTGTGTGAATGTACCAAACCTGAAAGAAATTTTGATTCTAGGATACTATCCAGCCTCTGAACTCTCACAGTTTCTAACAGATATGATACAAGAGTATAAAGTGAATATTCGGTGAGTATGTACTTCAGAAAATAATAGGAATCAGTTAATATGAAATGAACAGTAGCTTAAATTAACAGTCTCTGATGTGAGACTGCCTTTGTGGTTTACCAGGAGAAATACGAACTGGTTTGAGAATTTAATGCCATTCTGGCAGTTTGTCACAAAAGCTCAATGGTTAGAGCAGCCACCTGGTAAGCGGAAGGTCTGTGGTTCAAATCCCAGTTGTGGCATTGAGTTTTTAAGTTCCAGTTCTACCTCTCATACTTTACCCACACACGGCTTGTGTGTTTAAAAACACCAACAGTAAGTTTGTTGTCATAAATAAATCATAATTACCATCTGAAGGTTATTTAATCCTGGGATATAAAGTACTTACAATAGTAAGTCACCATTGGGGTAATTTGTCTCTGATGTGAGACTGCTTTTGTGGTTTACCAGGAGAAATATGAACTGGTTTGAGAATTTAGTGCCATTCTGGCAGTTTGTCACAATAGCTCAATGGTTAGAGCAGCCGCCTGGTAAGCGGAAGGTCTGTGGTTCAAATCCCAGTTGTGGCATTGAATTTTTATGTTCCAGTTCTACCTCTCAAAAATTAAAAACATAAATATGCAAAATAACTTCACTGTTTTCATTTATAAGGGCATTCACTGATAATTCATTGTTCTAACACACAGGAAGTGTGTATTGGCAAACTTAGAAAGAATCAGAACTCATAAATTAAATGCCACAGCCATGATTTGAACCACTATGTGCAGCTGCTCTAACCACTGAGCTACCATGGCAACATGCAGTAAACATTAAATTCCCCAATAGACCACAAGGAAATCTCAAATTTGAGATCTCACACCCCAATGGCAACTTACATTCATACCTAATGTTACTTGTATTTCCCCCAAAAAGATTTAGAAATATAAAACTTTAATTTCTTTGCTCTCTATTCGAATAGGTGGTCAATCAGAGTTGAATAAGATAGTATTCAAAACAAATATATCCCATTCTCCAAACATCTGAAAGACTTTTCACATGATTTGGTGACTAGAGAAGTAAAATGTAAATCAGATTTAACTACATCTCACTGATTATTATTTATTTATGCCAAAAAACTTACTGTTGGTGATTTTAAACACACAAGCCGTGTGTGGGCAAAGTTCCAGTTCTACCTCTCATACATCTCAGTGATTTTGTTGTCTGACTTTGCAAACACCTGGAGCTTAATCCAAAGCATTTTATGTTATGCAGGATGAATTAATAAGTACTTAAATAATTTTCATGCATGTAACTTGGTTCATTAATTTATTCCTTTCACACCCAGTTTGCCATGTAATTGTTCTGTGTGCCTTTCACAGTATCTACTTTATTCACCTTTGCCTTGTGTTACCCCTCCTCTAGGTTTGCATTTTGTTGGTATTTAAATACTAGTTGTGTATGTTTAAGTTATTGGATTTTCAAACTGTTGACATTGTAATCATTAGACTTACTCTCTGTGTATCAAAAAAGCTTATATAAAGTTGTTCATAAAATGGGACACTGATGAATCTGTTCAGTAAGCTGTTGTTACCTTATCTGAACTTCTGTTCCTTGTCATTAAGAAGTTAAGAATGTCCAGGGGAGTCTTTGAAGCAGGGGTGTGGGTGTATGTCTGTGTATAGTAGAGAGTATTGTTAAATATGTGGTAAGTTCCATATCTGCCTTATACTTAAGATGCCAATAAATGATTTAAGGAATGAAAATGCGTATAAGAGTGGTTTTAAGAGGAAATGTGAACAGTTACACATGCTGTAAATCACCCACCCTCCTTTTTACACAATATCAACAAAGTACTTCACTTTGTTTAAACAGTGCGTTCACTGAAGAAACTCCCAACCCAACCACATTAGCGTAATCTGCAAAAATGGCAATGTTTTACTTTGTTAAGAATATGTGTGCATCAGCCTTAAGCTTTAGTTCAGTATCTCAAAGTTTATTCTATCCCCTTTATTGCAAAATTTCTAATATCATACCCCTTATTTGAAATTAATTTATATACACTTCTCTGCTTGCCTCATTTCTTCCTTTCAAAGTTTTCTCTTTCTTTCCTTTTTACTTTTTCTACTATGTATAGTAAAGGAGAGGAATTATTGTATTCCACCCAAAAATTTGATGTCGAGATTTCACCGGAAAAATGTTTTGAGGCCCTGAATCCAAAAAAAAAAGCATTTTTAGAAAAAGGTCCATGTGTGTGTCTACATCTGTCAGTCTGTGGACAGCATAACTCAAAAACGAAAAGTTGGTTAAAAACCAAAGTTGGTATTTAAGTTTAATGTCCTTCAAGGATGCGACACGAAGATTTTGAAGAAAATAGCCTCATCCTAAACTACCCTTTACATGGAAAATTTTTCAAAAATTTTGATTTTCTTGAAAATGGCTCGAACGATTTTGATTAAAATGTCATGTTTGAGCTATTTTTATGAGAAATCAAACGTATATCTTGAATTTTCTGGCTATAGCCCCTGTAACCATATTTACTCTGGATGACTTTTGCATAAGTGGCAGATGTTAAGGGATAGACCAAATCTTACTATAGAAAAAATGTAGATCTGGCTAAAATACACAATTTATGTCCAGATAAAATTTTTTATAAAGTGAACCATTTCAGAGATATGCCTTGTTATTTGTGTGAGTTTTGGAGAACTTATACTTCTGTCAAATATAACATCGTTATTCATTTTTACTTTCTCTACTGGTAAGTAGGGGAAGTATTGTATTCCACCCAAAAATTTGATGTCGAGATTTCACCGGAAATACATGTTTTGAGGCCCCCTGAATCCAAAAAAAGCATTTTTAGAAAAAGGTCCGTGTGTTTGTGTGTGCGTGAGTGTCAGTCTGTCAGTCTGTGGACAGCATAACTCAAAAACGGAAAGTTGGTTAAAAACCAAAGTTGGTATTTGAGTTTAATATCTTTCAAGGATGTGACACGAAGATTTTGAAGAAAATAGCCCCACCCTAAACTACCCTTTACATGGAAAAATTTTCAAAAATTTTTATTTTCTTGAAAATGGCTCGAACGATTTTGATTAAAATGTCATATGTTTGAGATATTTTGATGACAAATGAAATGTATATCTTGAATTTTCTGGCTATAGCCCCTGTAGTCGTATTTACTCTGGACGACTTTTGCATAACTGGTAAACCGTTAGAGATAGACCAAATCATACTATACAAAAAATGTAGATCTTGCTAAAATACACAATTTATGTCTCAATAAATTTTCTTGTAGGGTGAACCATTTCGGAGATATTCCTTGTTATGTGTGTGAGTTTCGGAAAACTTAGAACTTTCGTGAAATGGATCATCGCTGTTCATTTTTTTTTATGTGTCAAGTGTGCAAAGACAACAGAATCTCAAACATTTGACTATCGCACAAAGTCTACTATATTCTAACATTCCCTTTGCACCTACAACGAAATAAGCAATAAGATAATTTGTACAAATGTTTGTCTCAACTAACAAGAAAGAAGATATAGGAATAAGAGTTTGTAAGAATGGTTAGTACAAGAGTAGAGAAAGTCATGTGAGTGCAACACATCAGATTTTTTTATATGTTAACTGTGCAAAGAGACTGAAATCTCAAAGCTTTAAAAGATTTGACTATTGCTCAAAGCCTACTGTATTCCCATATTCCCCTTGTACCTACAAGAAAATAAACAATAAGATGATTTCTGCAAATCTTTATCTCAACTAACACAAAGAAGATGTAGGAATAAAAGTTTGTAAGAATGGTTAGTACAAGAGTAGAGAAAGTCGTGTGAGTGCAATACATCAGTTTTTTTTGTTTTTTTTGTGTTTTGTTTTGTTTAACAACACTCTTGAACATTAACTATAAATGAACTCATTTCAATCTCAGTGTTTTTCAGTCATGTATTACCAGCTCTTCAAGATAATCCTCATAGCCATGAAGTGCCTACTACTGGCTAAATTGTCAACTAATTAGACAAGGTAGATGTGGAACAAAGTCCAAAAATGTTTCAAGATTATCTTACACATTGTATGTATGCATTCAGATATTTGCAGGAATTTACTCCTTTGGGTACAGCTGGAGGAATCTATCACTTTAGAGATCAGATCCGCTGTGGGAATCCTGAGGCCTTTTTTGTCCTAAATGGTGATGTTTGTGCTGACTTTCCTCTGGTAGAAATGCTTCGATTTCACCAGGAAAAACGGGATGCAGCTTTGGTAGGTAGATCTTTTTAACACCCATTTCTTTGCAGACTCTGGTTTTGATTTTTGTAATGTTATTGATATTACTCTTAGTATGAAAATTATATAAACTATGTAAGCAAATGAAAATGGAACAAATTTTGCCAATAAACTGTGACATGAGTCAAGAATTGTGCACTGGCTTTCAAGAGAAAAAATCTGAAAGTGAAAGCTTATATTTTTAAGATAATGTTCGTTATATTCTCATGTGTGTAATATAAGAGGGACATACTATCAACAGAAGTACAGATAAAGTACGATCATTGCGCCATAATACAGGGCTTTCGAATTGGTTCCTCACCGCTGCACGAACTTTTGCCTGTGCGAGTTTGAAGCTGCCATGGCCAGGTTTGCCGCAACTAACAAGTTACACGTAAAACATGTATAAAAATCTTACCTTATAGAAAATGCTGGAAATGTCGTGAATGATGATTTAATCAATCCACAGCTTCTGTTCTTTTCAGATGAGGCGTGGTTTCATCAAAATGGTCGCGTGAACACCCATAACAGTCGGTCTTGGGTATCTCAAAATTCACACCGCATTCAAGAAATCCCTCATTATGATTGGAGATTTGGAGTTTGGTGTGCTGTTAGCGCAACGCATAATTGGTCCAATATTTTACGACCAGACTGTAAATAAAGAGAGGTACTGAAGTGACATTTTGACCCCATTTTTTCAGTCACGATCTGTACTTGCAGTAGCAGAATCTTGTTGAAACCACCCATATGATTTCTCTTTTTCTGTCAGTTCACGAAAATATGGAGTCAAAATGTCATTTCGGTACCTCTCTTTATTTACAGTCTGGTCGTAAAATATTGGACCAATTATTCGTCGTGCTAACAGCACACCAAACTCCAAATATCCGAACATAATGAGGGATTTCTTGAACGCGATGTGAATTTTGAGATACCCAGTGAGTGTTCACGCTACCATTTAGATGAAACCACGCCTCATCTGAAAAGAACAGAAGCTGTGGATCGATTAAACCATCGTTCACAACATTTCCAGCATTTTCTATAAGGTAAGGTTTTTATACATGTTTTACGTCCGGCTTGTTAATAGCGGCAAGCCCGGCTGCTGCAGCTTCAAACTCGCATGGGCAAAAGGCCGTGCGGCGGTGAAGAACCAATTCGAAAGCCCTGCATTATACAAAGTGTTCAGAATGGAGAAATAAAATAACAGCTTCTCCTAGAGGATACAAGCATCAACATTCCCCCAAAAATACTAATTAATACTCAAACATCAGATTTGTTCCTTTAGTAGGAAGGAAAAAATAATTACAAGGATTTATGCTTCCTGAAAATTGAAAGTTAATCTTTCCCTAAACTGATTATTAGGGCCACATTTGTTAATATTCAGCTTAAAATGCCTAAATCAATGTACTGTTTCATTGTTTCATTATTTCGTCACATTCCCATACACGTAAGCTATATTGATGGTTAGTTTTTCATGAATTACGGATGCTGACTGCTGGAGCGCAGTGTCCTTGTGTTGGAGACTGTTGCACTAATGTTGTTCTCTGGTGTTTTTTCAGGGAACTTCTTGCTTAGAAAAAATAGCACAACAATCTCCAACTCAAGGACACCACACTCCATTGGGTTGATGAGGGAGCAACAACTCTTGAAACACGTCCTGTTTTACATAAATATAACTGATGCAGTGTCAGTAAACTGATTCACATATGTTATCTTTAAATTGTTTATACATCACTCTGTATAAGTGAGTGAGTGGAATTTAAGGGCCTGTCGACAACTAAGTCATTTGGCCCATCACTCTGTATAAAACTTTTAACAAAGTTGAAACAGTATATATAATTGATGCCCAAATTAAATTAAATACATTGTGAATTTGACGTTCGTGTTTGTGTTTGACTTTGCGTTACATCATTCTTAAATTTTTGAGAATGTTGGCTGTTTATCGATGCAATAATTGTTTACTACTATATTTCAATTGTGTGTAGAAAATTAAGGGTTATTTTAAATATTTAATGACAAAAATGTTAGAAGGTTAGATTAAAATTGCTTTCTTAGCATTTTTGGAATTATAAAAATATGTGGAAAATGACATCATAGTATGACGCTATTAAATGCGCACATGTGCAGACAGATACATGCGCATAACTCAAAAGATGCGACAAGATCAGTCTTTCACTTCGCTGATAGTGTTGGTACAGTATGGATGCATTTTTATATGTGCATGTCATAAAGTAGTGAAAGTGAAGTGACTAAGTGATTAAACATAGTTAATTACAGGAAAATAAGTGACATATTGATTAACTTTAACACGTTAGTCAACACAAAGTGTACAATTAAATTAAAGAACATAAGATTGATGACGTGCAAAGTGATGGGAAACATGTTTAGCGAAATATCACTAAATTTTCAGACATTAGATCTCAGCGATGCTAAGAAAGTTGATCCACTGAAATAAAGGACTTACTATTGTAGTATGATTTAAGTACTGTGAACAAGAAGGTGCAAATAAAATAATTCACAAAAATTTAACCCAGAGTCCACAGTTCATTTCACCCTGTACCGCGACCTGAGATAACAAAGATTCGAAAGCTCAAAGACTCAATGACGCACCCACCATATGTAAAACCGCACCAAAGTAGTGGAATGAAAGTGAAACAAACTCTGCTGATACAGCGTATTTCATACAACCTCGGCAACAATTTCTATGCAGGCTTAACCAGAGCATTGTTGCTGCCAGCATTCAAGCAGTATAATGATTTTAAGAGAATTTCTACAAAAATACTGCAAACAAAATATCCTCTCGGTATCTACCCTACAATAAAATTAGATATATAGAATACACAATGAAACTTAAGCACACATTCTGAGGATATAGAGGATTCTTACCTTGGGATCTCTGTAGATGAAACCTCAGATTCTATAAATAGGTACAAGTCATTAATTCTGCTAGTAGGGAAACAGTGATGAACCTTCGATTCTGCACTTCGTATGTGTTAAGGAACTTTGAAAGTGAATAGCCAAACCACTCATATTTTGAAAACATAGACCTTCAGTCATTATACTCAGGCAGTATAGATGATGCTTTAGTTCTGTTGCTGACTTGTCAGCTGGTCTACGAGTTCATGATAGGCAACTGGATGAAGTATCATGTTATCACCAGGTGGTAATATATTGTGGCTAGAAGTTTAGCTGAGAGAAGAAAAGGATACACAGAGAAAGAATAGACCAAGATATGGTAGATCAGGAGCTGTATAGAGAACATTATTCTGGGTAGGTGTGTAGAATGTGGCGAGACTGAAAGTGGTTGATGTGTTAGCAATAGCACAAACTTGGTTAAATAAAAAGGCAAATGTGGCCATTAGTAATTATGATTTCTATGGCTAAGAAGGAATCTTCAAGAAAGAGAAAGGGTGGATGTTGGGGAGTAGGAATACTTGTGAAGAAGCAGTAGAATGTGAAAGGGGATGATATTGTGATGCATAATGGAAAGAAAAGATGTGCTTAGGAGTAGTGTACAACCAATCCACTGAGGGTTTCAAAATTCTGTGATCAAAATATGTTCAAGAAATTGCAACAGGACATGGAAGAAATGCAGAGTAAATAAGTAGAAGTAGATATTAAAGTTTTAGGAGACTTAAATAGCAAGATAGGTGAAGTGCAGATCTGCATATGAGTCGTTCCACGTCAAATCGAACAAAAATGGCAAAAAATGACCTTGATCTCTCAGATTTTCTTGAATTTTTTTTTTGGTGGTTTGGAACAAAATATATTTGACCCATGTTTCTTCGTTTTGTATAAAAAAATTTATTTTGGCAGATATTAATTTTTGAAATGTCCCAAAAATGGCGCGCTCCTAACTCTTCGATCAATCATACCTCCAATTGTAATGAAGCAAATTACTTGATCTTTGGTTCAAATTAAAGATAAATCGCAGTATTTTGTGAGGTATTTATTAGAAAATTTTATTAATTATTAGTATTATATTTTATACAATTAAAGTTTTAAAGTTAGATAATAACATAAACTCGACCATTTAAAAATCTGGGAAAAAAAAAATAAAAATACAATGAAGTTTATTCAATATTCTCAGAAAACATCAGAATGGAGTCTCTAATAATTCAGTTGTAATTAACTTACTTGCAAATCAGTGCAGCAGTGACGGCAGCGGTGACGGCTACCGTAACCTCACACAATAAAATTGCCACCTTCCATTACGGCGACTGTCAACTGCTTGAGGTTCCATGAGCTTTACAACAGTACAGTAAGGAGAACACTGCTGGCTGACACTATTATATGTACACTATTAGTATCTTCAAAATGTTTTTAAAATATGCATTTTAAACTGTTGGCGAATCCATAGCTTTTGTCTGTTTCATCAGCTCATATTATATAATTCTGTGAACGAAACCATGCACATGGGGAGGGAGGGAGGGAGAAGGTAGTGATGTCTGCATGATCTGAGACAGTCTTCCTAATTCAAAGGTGCTTTTTAGTGCAGCGTGCAGTTGAAGACATAGATCTTTGCGATAAAGAGTGAATATAGTGAATTTGTGAGACATTGATCATAGCTTAAATAAATTATGCCACCTGTACGTTCTAAATTAGGGACCAAAACATTACACAGTCAAGAGTAGAAAAATTATTTCAAATGTATGGACGTACATGAAGAAAGAAGCTAAAAGCAAAGAACTGCTTACAACAGAAGATTTTTTTCAAAAAAATTCAGAAGTTCAAAAGCACGTATCAGATGCCACAGGAGTATCAGAAAGATTGTGGAGACATTTTTCTGTATGGACTGTACTGCCTTAGTAAGAAGTTATCTGAGTAGCATAGCTGACGCGGCAATTCGCATGCTGTCTGCAGTCACCTGGCTTGCTACTCGTACGTGTGCGCTTGCAGGCCTCCAGAAAAAAAATTGTAGCAAATGCACTAATGCAAGCTCCATAGTTTTCAACATCTTATTTTATAGATAAAATGTCAGGGAATACGTGTGTATTTTTTTTAGATTTTTAACTCATCGATTTAAATTCTATTTTTGGTTTTACAAAATATACCATCAAAAAACAGTCCATAGTTAATGTGTAATAATGATTGATCGAAAGTTGTTAAAAGTGTTGTATTTAACCTTTCCAGTGCGCCAAACCCCAACTCTCAACTCTATATGGCCTTAGAGTAACAAGTGATTTTATATTACGGTGCACGCAGAAATTGCTTAATTTCTAATAGCCATAACTAAGCAAGTAATTTAAAAATACGGAAATAAAAAAATACGGGCCTCCTTACTTGATGCCTATTATTCATAAAAAAATTTTGAACCTCCTACGAAAAAGTCATGTTTTACGGGTGTTCGATTTGATGTGGATTGACCCATATGTGAGAAATAATATGAAAAATACAGTAGATATAGAAACTAGGAGAAGTGAGATAAAATATGCAATGGCGAGGGAATGAAGTTGATCAACGTTTGTGAAATGAATATTATGATTATATGTAATATATTAAACAATAGAGACATAGGAGGGAAGTTCACATTTACAGATAAAAATGGACAAAGTGTAAAAGGTTATACGAGTACATTATAGTGAACTGTGCAGATTTTGAAATCAATGTTTTTACTAGTTGTCACTTCCCATTAAAATTAAGGTTTCATATTAAAAGTGAAGAGAAAATAATAGTCAGATGAAAGCAATAAGGAATTCAGAGCATACAGTAAAATTAACACACTAAGTGAAAGGGCCTGAGTCCCAGAAAACTGGAAAAAGGGAATTGTAGTACCAATTCATAAAGGCAAAGGAGATATTGAGGCCCCAACAAATTACAGAGATATTACCCTCTTAGCAGTGATTTGTAAAGTGTGTATATATAGGGGGTGGTACCAGAGAAATGAAATATCCGGGACAGACCAAAACCAACCCCTTGCCAGGGTTAAGGCAAAGACCTCAACGGTGAAGACGGTGGAGATGGAGTCCGTCGGTACGGCAAATTCAGCAGAAGAAGCAACCCTTTCCCTATAGGGTTAACACTAGAAGGACCGACATTGCCTTGCTACATTTTGACTGGTACCTTTTTCAATTGGTTTTCAGTGTTTCATTTATAATATAATTTAAATCAGGATATTTTATGCATGAAATAGTACCTTTATTTACATTTTAAAGGAGTTTACATAATATTTATTCATTATACAGCGTGAATCCATTACAATTTGTAGTACACTGCTTACAAAACATGGGATCACATAAATGATATGCATACTCAGTTATATCACTTTAGCATTCTGAAGTAATTTGTAACACTGGTAACAACACAGTAGAGTGCAATACACACAATGATCACAAAAACAGCTCATTTTTGTATTTACTCAAATCTGCCATCTTGTACAAATGGACTCCAGATTGGTGTGGCCACTACAAAGCCATGTCTTCAGTATTTCGTTGTGTGTATGTTTATCATCAAATCTCAGGACCCTCATGATCTCAATAAATTTGTTCCTTCCCATAACACGAGAGAAAAATGGTGGTATCCACACCTTTGACCACAGAAATTTCAAGGGGAAGTTGTTCCCTCCATATTGTCCACGGGCATACAATATAGCTATAGCTGCTTCAAGTTGTTCTAGCTCAAGAGTCCAAAAATTGTCCTGAAGGTCTTGACGGGCCCTTATCTTGGTGCATTTTTTTATGTTCTGGAGAATGTTAGCATCCATCAGTACTTGCCATGCGCTGGCATAGTTTCCACTCACTGTCAGTTTCTTTGGTAATCTGTAGGACCTGGTCATACATTGTGACGCCCACGTCTGCCAGGTGTATTTTCTGGTTCAATTCTTGTCCACATTGCACCATCAACAGCAGACACGTTACTTCCCACAGCTGGAAAATTTATTTCTTGTGGATCATTGTATTATCACCAACATCCGATTCCGACGATTTGCGTTTATCTGATTGATGAGGAATATATTCAACATCAGCATTATCGGATAATTCATCATCACTAAATATGTTCTCTCCTTATGGCTCATTGGTAAACTATAGAAATAATTCAGTAAGTCTGTATATCTGCTGAGATACTTCAGCAAATATAAAAACCAGAATATTTTAAAACTTATCTATTATGGATGCATCTACCCACATTTAATTTATGCTATTGAAATATGGGGGGCTGCTGCAAAAACACTTATGAATAGGCTACTTCTCTATCAAAAGAAAAGTGTTCGAATTATGTTTAATTTAAAAGCTAGGATATCTTGCAGGGAGACATTTATTAACAAAAGAATACTCACCATTTATTCTCTGTATGTATATAGAGTAATAATGTTAGTAATAGGTAAGTATCAACCAATAAAAAATAATCAGATACATGAATATAATACAAGAAGCAACATGAACTATCATAGAGATAATATAAATAAAAGTGTGTCTATGAAAGATTCACTATATCAGGGTATAAAGCTATTTAATAAACTGCCGTGTGATGTTAAACCGATTGCAGAAGTATCAAAACGACAGTTTGCTAAAAAATTGAAGGAATTTTTAATAAATAGATGGTTATATAGTTTGGATGAGTTGTAAATGTTTGTATTATAAATGTATTTATTATGTATATGTATGTATTAACCGATATATCCAACAACATTTATATGTTCTATATGGATGAATAAATAAATAAAAAAATAATTCAACATTTCATCTTCTCAAAGATACGGTTGTAATTATGATGTGACATGGCAATAATACAGTATGGACTCAAAAATATTTTACCATTCACTATATTGACATGACTTCTAAAATACATCTGTTCTGGAGCTAAACTTTTTCAAACTAAACTTCCACAATGATTGCAAACCTTGGATTATTTTCAGACCACGTTGTTATCATTGTTAGTTACGACACGTCTACTCTAGCTCTAAACATTATTAAACTGGGTTACAACAATGACCGAAAGCCTTAGATAAGTTTCAAATACATTGTTACCACTATTTAGTTACGACACGTGCAAAATAATCGCACCGGTCAAAATGACCGGCTACGGCCCTTTAAGGTAAAAAGCATGTATAATTCTTTTAAAACCTGCTATAAAAACTTTAACATTTTAGGGAATCACCCTTGCTCTATTTCGTTAAAAATCACGAAATAGTAAAGCGATAATCACACTACCTCAATGTATATACTTTTTTAAAGAATGTTAACCAGTCAAAATGACCGGTACAGTCCTTCTAGTGTTAATATATAGAGAAACCGCTGCCTTGTGGTGAAGAGGGATCTTCAAAGGCTAAGGGAGTAAACCCTGAAAGATAATCAAAGATAGAGAGGACTCTTTAGGTGAAGTGAAACCAACCACTCTAGGGGAGAAAACCCCGAAATCAAATCTAGGAGGCTGTGGCCTAATCCCACCCAACTCTGAAATTAACTGATTCAGAAACCAAATGAAGATAGTCGGATTGATAAACCAAGACGACCAATGCAATGAAAAAAGGACTTATTCTATATGGCCACATGTAACGTACACACCTGTATAAACTAGGCACAATAAAACAACTAATGAATGTATTTAGTACCTACAATATAAAAATTGGAGCAATACAAGAAATTAGATGGAAGGAGGCAGGAATTAAAGAACTGGGAGAATATATAATATGTAATAGTGGAAGCAATAGGAGAAACATGTTTGGAGTAGGGTTCCTAATACACAAAAGTTTAAAATCTTCAATTTTGCAATTTGACCCAGTAAATGGAAGGATATGTACTTTACGTATGAAAGGAAAGTTTTGTAATACATCCATATATGCACACATGTGCCGACAGAAGAGAAAGAGGAACAGATAAAGGATCAATATTATGATGAACTAACAAGAGTACTTCTAAACAACACCGATATGATAGAAAGTTAATAATGGGAGATTTTAATGCACAACTAGGGGAGAACAACCAAACTGCCCCAATGTAGGGAATTACAGTTTACATCATGAGGAGAATGATAAAGGCTATCATAAACAATCTTGTAGTGAGTAGTACACAATTCCCCCATAAGAATACCCATAAGATAACATGGCAATCACCAAATGGAATAACAGAAAATCAAATAGATCATGTTTTGATTGATTCAAGACATGCAAGAGACACATTAGATGTTAAAACGAAACTTGGTATTTAAATTCATCTTTGTGACCCAAAGATTTTCAGGAAAATTCCCCCACCCCAGACTACCCTCTACATGGAACATTTTTAAAATTAAGATTTTGATTAAAATACCACATGTTAAAAGATATTTTCATGGCAAATTAAACGTATACCATGAGTTTTCTGGGAATGTCCTCAGAAGTCCTCTTCATTCTGGATGACTTTTGCATAACTAGTAAACTGAAAGAGATAGACAAAATATTACTGCACAAAAAATGTAGATATCGTTAGAACACACAATTTACATCAAATTTTTTGTGGAGTGAACCATTTCTGAGACATTCTTTGTTGTTTGTTTGTACTTTCTAACAGTTATGTTGGGTTGCTAGAAAACTGCCCCATAAATAGCTATTTACTTCTTTAGTTAACAGATCTGTAAACTATAGGTCGTTCCAAGAATGACATATAGCTTTTATTTACCTGTATCTGTGGATGACATATCTCTGGAAAAATTAAGCAGAAACTGTGTTATGAAAGTTGTAATGGTGATAATCCACTGTTTATAGTGATATTCGATACACATATCAATCAACAAAAATGCATACAGCAATAGTTTTTAGTTACTACTTGTATCTGGAGATGTCATATATGAGGGCTGTCCGTAAATAAGGTTCCCAAGGATCTGCTGTTGTGAGGAACGCTGTTACAGGAGATCCAGCAACACTGGCGTGTAGCTTGGTTCTCTCTCTCCCAGTAGCCTGCCCTGCAAACCCAGTCTTGGCTTGGCAGCTCTTAGAAATGGAGCCTCCACTCACTTCTCCCACCAGTTGCGAATTACGCTGTGTGATGCATTTTTGTGAGCAAAAAGCCTGCACCGTGTACATTCATTCACAACTGTGTGAAGTGTACAGAGAGCAGTGTAAGAGCGTACAACATTTGTGCAAATGGTGCAGAGAGTTCAAAGACAGACGTACAGACGTCCAGAACGGGCATCAGTTTCGGACGAAACGATTTTGAAAGTGGAAGAAGCAATGCTGAAAGATCGAAGGGTGACGGTTTAGGAGACCTGCGAGATGATCCCTGATGTCAGCAAGACCCACATTCACAAAATTTTGACCAATCATTTTGGGTATACCAAGGGGGTGTAGGTATGCTCACGAAGGGAGTGCATTTCCATCAGGACAATGCTCATCCACACATTGCCCATGTGACAATCAATCGCATCAACAAATTTGGAAGCGATGTCATACACGCTCCTTACAGACCAGACCTAGCCCCAAGTGACTACCGTCTCTTCCCTGACTAGAAGATACACCTGGGTGGGATGCATTTCAGAGGAACTGAAAGAAACTGTTTTAAGCTACTTTGTCTTGTGGCGGGAGAGTTCTATGATGCAGGCATACAAAAGATGGTACACCACATGCAAAAATGCATTGATCAGAACAGTGATTATGTCGAAAAATAGGAAAAACTCTAAGCTTTCCAAAAATGTATTATTCAATGTCAATAAATATGTTTTTCATTGTGAAAAAAATTGGGAACCTTATTTTAGGGACAACCCTTGTATATGAAAAAATTAAGAGGAAACTATGCGATGAAAGCAATATTGAAGGCCATCCACTGTTTATTGGTCTAAGACTCGACCTATAAGGATATTCAATCCAATAACATTGTAGATCAATCTTGCAACTCATTTCAGAACCAGATGAACACGTTAGTGCTAACGAAACCTTTAAGTGTGTTCTTGCAACTCAGCATTAATGTTTCGTTGGATATAACTACAAGTTGTTAATAACATTGCTATGCTTCAGTTACTTGAACCAACCTTGTCTGTTTAATATCTCCTCCTGCTGCATGCATATCACTTTTAGTTTGTTCTAAAGACAACAATCTTTGCAGTTCATGAGTGGTCAATGTTTTGTTTCAGGGGGGTCTCAGTTCATTTATATTTATTTGATTACATACTTTTATCATTGGCATTCTTATTGGGATTTGGGGCAGTGCTTTCATTTCCAGATCCAGATTCAACTCCAAACTGCTTCCAATGCATCATTTGGTAGCTGTTCTTCCAAATCTTCCCCAGCCACACCACATCCACCTAAACAGTAAAAAAAAAGAAAACAAAAAAAACTAGCTGCAAGGGGGTCGAAAGAACCAGCTAGTTTATAAAGCTAGTGATATTTACTGTTTGAGTTGATCACAATCAATGCTCTACTGGCACATGCATATGAGGACGTGTCTACAGGTTAAACTCACCCCCTCCCGCATATGATTAGCAGAGTAACAGTCAGTAGGCTTGTGCTTATTCAGAGGTGATCCATATGGGCAAAATTTCTTCAGTAGCATGGGGGGATACAGATGAAGGTAATTTCCATTGTTTTTTCAGTAATCAACATTGTAGGTATATTTTCAAGTATTGAAGAGAGCAATAGCAGTAATAGTAACCTTTTTTAGAGAGCACCATATTTTTATGTTTTGGCGGTCACATCGCTCTCTCTAAACCCCCAGAATGTCTGGAGGACCACACCTGTCATTGGTTTACGGGTCTCACCGACCTGACCAGGAGAATTATCAAAATAAATTCACCGACCATATCCTCTGATTACCAATCAGAGGACGTATTACATGCCATGACAGGTCAGCATGTTAGGGTTTAAGGTTTTATAGAGAAATGGAGAGGTTGGAAAAATAAAGACTCCCTAGCCCTTAGGAACCCTAATAGCATCGGGGTCGGAAGAGAACAAGAGATGACCAAGGTAAGGTCAGATAGAAAAGTTACAGTGAGGAGCAAAACACCAGTAAGTGGAAGTAATGTTCTGATCAGCTTGGGTACCTTGTGGTTGCCATTCACATATCCCCTAGACGGAGACCCCTGAGTAACCATATGGAATGTATAATAATGTATAATGGTTTATTCACTTATAGACATGAAATACATGTTTCAAGTTTCGTCCGAAAAGTTTACTTATTACAAGATTGTAAATGATTACTTAGTTATATACATCAAGATTTACAAATTTTACAAAGTGTATACAGAGATTAATAATTAAAATAAACTCTAAGTTACTGTAACACTGCAGAAGTTGCAAAATAAATTCATCACCATAAAAACATTAAATATAATGATAATAAAGAAATTGCATTGAAATTTGGAGTTAAACATAAATACATTTGATGAGAGGTGGAATCAGCTTGAACACTAATAGCTTCTCTCACCTATTCATGTAGAACATGTATCCTTAGCATAAGCTTACATTATCAGCTTCCTGTTGACTGCTGGATCAACTTATTTGGTTGTTGAAAACTGGGGTGTCCTTTTCTGTAAAAAGGTCTCAAAGACTTTCCTCAAATTTTTGGTTAATCGAGACTACATAGTTGATCTTGAAATAGCTACAGCAGATTTGAGGAACAATGTTAGGAATCCAATTTTTAATAATTGTGTGGAAATACTGAGCAAAATACACCTCGCACAGGATCCGGGCACACATCATAGAAATATTATGGTAACTTTTAGCATTAAGGATGCTGAATTTTAAAGGCAGATAAGAGAAATTATATTAACCTTTTGTTTCATAAAAAATTATGGACCCTGCTATTCTTCTAGCACTTATTGCACACTACACTCCAGTTTTCTGATCATTATGAGGTGTTTTATCCAGCAGCTTTGGTTTTTCTGAAGCCCAGTAGCAACTGTTGAGTATTCACACATCCAGTTAGATGCAACCAAGATTCATCAGTGAAAAACAAAAGCTGTGTGGGTCAATGAAACCCCTTTCAACAGATTAGAAAAACCAGTTACAATAATTCACATGTTCAGTGCACAGCAGTTGCAACCTTCAGGTTCATTACAGGACATGATTGTCTGGTAAAACATTTAAACAGAATTGGGATATATTCTTCACCACTCTGTCCTCTATGTGATCTGCAAGAGGAAATGGATCGAGACCACCTTCAAATATGCCTGGCCACTTCTAGTGAAAAATATTGAAGAGCAAGAGGATTAATGACTTCATTGTCAGAAATCCAGCATTAGCTAACAACAACACATGTTCAGTGTGCTTAGCAACAGGGCTTCAGTTTCAACACAGGGATAGTATTTCGTGCAGAAGATCGAGATACTTCTGTTTGCTGCACTAGTGTTCTCAGTGATTTTCAAGGCGAATGCTCCAAAGTCGCACCAATGTCATCCAGCTTATTTTCAGTTAACACTGACCTCTTCCTCGAATGTTTCTTGTCATTGAACCCGATGCTTCAAATTTATTTACTACTGCGTGACGGTTGTCCTTGCAGGTGGTACAGAGTTTAGAAACTTTTCAACAAACTCTGTGCACATGGCTTGCAGATGCATGCTTGAAGTAAACTTGACAAACACGTTTTCTTCCACAGGTAGTATTGCAACATGTTTATTGCATGGCAGAGGCACCTGACTCACACTGAATGACTGCATCTGATGTAGCAACACCAATGAGAGTTGGTACTGGTACACTTTTGAGCAGGAATTGTCTGTCTGAAGTCCTGGCAGCTGGCATGGGAGGAGCAAAGGGGAGAGAGACAGCGAATGGGTTTGGAATATAATTTAACTTCCCTATAGATCATTCACATTGAAATACAGAGTGAGTCTTCCATGACAAAGAATTTTCAAAAGTAGCCTGACGATGTCAAAAGTAAAACCCTAGCATTTCTGTCTAATAAATTCAGGTGTGAACCCAAAAGTTCAGCTTGTGTCTTAGAACGATTCAGGTTCCTAACAAGATTATTGGTTTCTAGAATCACAAAATTTAATATCCCCATGTCAAGCTGGATTCAGAGAGTTCCACTCTACAAATGAACAAGTCCTACTTCTCAGTCAAGAAATCAAAGACTCCTTCAATAGAAAAGAAGATAATTTATCAGTTTTTATTGATTTCCAAAGTGCATATGATTCTATATGCAGAACAAAACTACTAAAGAAAGTAAAAAAAATAGGGATACAGGGTCCAATGTTTTCATGGCTATGTCATTTCCTAACACAATGCTTTATTGCAACCAGATATGGAAGAAATATATCTAAATACAAACAACTACACCGTGGCTTACCACAAGGCGCAGTGCTCAGCACAACACTTTTTAATATATTTATTAACGATCTGCCACAACAAATACAAGAATCAGGTGTGAAGTGTGCACTATTTGCTGATGACTTAGTAATGTGGACTTCAATACCAAAAAGCAAAAGTACAGAACTAGAAAAAACCATGCAACAATCCTTAACCAACTTACAAAGGTGGACCAAAGAAAATTTAATTACTGTTAATACAACAAAATCAAACTACCAAATTTTTTCACTAAGAAGAAAAGCACTAAAAATAAAACTAAATTTTGAGGGTCAACAATTACCAGAAACAAAGGAAGCAAAGTATTTAGGAGTTACATATGATACCAAACTTACATAGACCAAACAAATAGAAAATGTAATACAAAGAGCAGAGAGGCGCCTTTCACTGTTAAAACGTCTAACAGGAATGAAGTGGGGATGTTCCAGAGCAACTCTTAAATACAACATACAATGTATATATAAAGCCATTATTTACTTACTGCAGCGAAGTTCTTGTAACAGCAAACACAAAAAAAATTCAAATCTTTCAAAACCAAAGTCTGAGATTAATTACAGGTGCTATCAAAACCACACCAGTAACAGCTATGGAAATACTAACCAACCAATACCCCATTGAATATGAAATAGAAAAAGCGGCTCTTATTCAACACGAAAAGTTGATCAGACTCCCATTCAATACATGGCACAAGAGAAATTTTACACATAGACTAAAGACTCAGGAGAGCTTTCTTTCCAAAATTCAAGACATCAGGAAGAATGTACACCTTCCTAATTCAAAGGAAAACTTCATATCTAAAGTCAATCCAACACATACATTAGACATCACATATTATTTACACCTGATAGAAGAAGTTAAGAAAAGTGATACTCCAACTAGTGTTCTAAAATGACTGGCATTAGAGACAATCCATACCAGATTTCCAGAACATGAATGGCTCCATATTTATACTGATGGATCATTGATATCAAACCAAGATGGAGCAGGTGCTGGAGTCACATGTCACCTCTTTTCCTATTACAAATCTTTAAGTTATGGAACTACAAACTTTGATGGAGAAATTGAAGCAATTCGAATGGCCCTACAAAATCTCTTGTATAGAATTTCACATTTTAATCAAGCAGTTATTCTCTCAGATTCCAGGGCAGCAATTATAGCAATTACTTCCAAGTTGTCACCAAAAAACCAAACAATTATAGAATGGTAATTATTATTTATTTATGCCAACAAACTTACTGTTCGTGTTTTTAAACACACAAGCCATGTGTGGGCAAAGTTTGAAAGGTAGAACTGGAACTTAAAAATTCAATGTCACAACTGGGATTTGAACCACAGACCTTCCGCTTACCGGGCGGACGCTCTAACCACTGAGCTATTGTGACAAACTGCCAGAATGGCATTAAATTCTCAAACCAGTTCGTATTTCTCCTGGTAAACCACAAAGGCAGTCTCACATCAGAGACAAATTACCCCAATGGTGACTTACTATTGTAAGTACTTTATATACCAGGATTAAATAACCTTCACATGGTAATTATTATTTATTTATGCCAACAAACTTACTGTTGGTGTTTTTAAACACACAAGCCGTGTGTCATGGAACCAATATTCTCACCAGATACTTCAAGCTCAATCGAACTGCACAACTTTCACAAATGACATCGAATCTGATGGAGGAGGTAACACATGAGTTTGAATGCACACATTCCTTTGCCATAATAATAACAATAACAACAGTAGTAATAATAATTATTAATAATAACATTAAAATTATTGTTGTTGTTATTATTATTAATTATTATTATTATTATTATTATTATTATTATTATTATTATTATTATTATTATTATTATTATTATTATTATTATTATTATTATTATTATAATAACAACTAAGTCTCAGCACTATAGCCCATGAAGAGCCAAGCCTTACTGCCTAGCCGCTGCGTCCCCCACCTTGGCCCACTGCAGGCGTCATTGATGGGGTGGAGTATTGGAGGGTGGTACGTGGTCAGCGTCCTGATCGCTCCCAGCCAGTTATGTGGTCTTCGCAACCTGGGGCTGCTACTTTTGTATCAAGTAGCTCCTCAATTGTTCCCCCAGGACCTAATGAGGCTGAGTGCACCCCGTGCCAACCTCCCAGAGGGGATAAAATCCCCATGCTGGTACCGGGGATTGAACTCGGGCCCTCTGTGCCAGAAGCAAGTACGCTACCAACTGTGCTACGGAGGTGGTCATCATTATTATTATTTTTATTATAGAGCAATTCCGCGTGTGACTAACTGACATTTACACTACATTTTCTTCTTAAAATGTCTGTCTAATGGTCAATATAGGTGTAAAAATGTTATTTTAACAATATACGATGACAGAGAATACATTGCGGTTGTGATAGGAAATATAGAAAGCTTAAAATGTGAAACAATTATTTAATAATGAGCGCTAAACTTTTCGTGACTGACATTTTTGTCAACTGCAGGTCCAACTTCAAACGCTTGTCCTCCGTTTTCTCTGAAAGTTTTCTTATTTGATTTGTTCTGAAAAATCACTTGAGAGAGGAACTTCTAAGCTTTCAAATGACCTGAAAAAAGCTTTGGTATGATATTCTCATCTGGAGATATTTATTCAAAAGGTCAGCGTGACTAACTGACATGAGTTTGTGACTAACTGACACTTGCGAAAATTGTAATACCTTGTCTTTGTTTTACATGGTATAACATATGGTAAATCATAGTGATACGTATTATACGTTACATACATGTAATACATACAGGTGTGTAATTGCATTTATCATTTTGAGAAGAATCATATCCTTTGGAGAAGTATTAAAGTCATGCAACATAAACAGAATAAACAGATGTTGACAGCTCTCATTTCTTATCACAGTTACATCATTGCAAGTATAAAAAGCTGACTCAAAACCATAACAAAGATGACACATGAGAGCACACAGCACACATCACATACCTGTAACACAGTAGTTACTAGATTGGACTCCTTATAGTGCAGGAACGCTAGATGCAGTAGCCCTGTAGTACACGCGTGTATCACTACACTGTTTTTATTTCCGAAAGTCGTGCATCATTCTGACAGTTTCCGCACATGAAAGAAAAGCATATTCCACAACATTTAAACCTAATACTTTCACATAATGAACCCGCTGAGTGGACGGCTTAGGTGAAATACGTTCAAATCTTTTGTCGAGAAATTCTTTTGCTTCTTCAATTTCAGGCAGAGAAACTTCAAGAACACATATTTTGGCTTTCTTTCTAACAGTATTAACAAATTCTTCAGCACTCTGAATCCTGCTTCCTGCTTTCGCAGCTATCCAGGCCATCCTCTTCGCTTATCCTCCAATTGCATCTACTGCCCCCTTTCCGTGATAGGATTCGAAGACGTGCCATTCAATTTGGATTCTGAAGCCAAAATTGTGAACGCCATAATTATGGATATAATACTGCATCACATGGCAGAATTAGATAATCAGAAAATGTTAAAATTGTTACGTGCATCAATGTACGAGATCCGGAAGATTAGTTGTGACTAAAATTGTCAAAAGGCACGAAAAGGTACAGACAAGTCATTAGGGGCAAGCTTCAGGTACTCGAGCGAGACCTGGCAAGACCAGTTTTCCTGGAAATCACTCAGCGCCGGTGTGAGCCGGAAAACAAGGGATGGTCGTTTCTTCGAAACCCTGTTGCTAATTAGAAAGTGAAGGGTACAGAGAGCGTCATAACGCACAGGCACTTGCCTGCGAGAACCCGGAGAGAAAGGGTCGCCCTCCAGAACCCGGTGGGTCACTACACTCGTCGCCCACATCTTCAGTCACGAGACTTGTATTCCTGATCCTCAAGTGTGAGGACACATTATAGTTAATATTAACGATTTTCTGTCTTAGTAGAGACACGGTAACGACTCAACTACTTTAATAATGATCGGCAAATCTCACGCTTTCTTATTTTGGTGAGAATAAAAGTGTTTCGACGAAGTTCTGGTTTTATTCGCAAACATCCACGCATACCCTGAGATTAAAGTCGCATGCCAGAGCATCCGGAGCAGATGACATCAGAAAGCAGCAGTCGGCATAGGAGAGCATAGGAGCGACGATTCGACATCATATGCCGCACAACGTAGAGACAATATGACATCATATGACGCCCAACGTGGGGCCGAACAGCAGTAAAACCAGACGACAGCGGAGCCGAACAGCAGTAGAACGGGACGACAGTGGAGCTGAACAGCAAAACAGCACAAGAACACCAGAGGGAACCAGGACCACGAGGACAAGAGGATCCGCATCAAAGCAGCAGTAGCAGGTAGCAGATAAAAAGGTATTGAGTGAAAGACTTTTATTTGTATGTTTTGGTAGTAGATGTATTTGAGAAGTGGGAAGATGATAGAGCAGGCTGATGTAACTATGGATGTTCAGGAGTGTGATGTAAATAATAGTATAGATAATGTAGAAAATGTAGCGGATAGGAATGAGCAAAATCAGGCAGAACAGTTAGGGAAGATTAATGTGAGCAAAGAAAGTCCAACTCAAAGCTTTGCTATGGACAATGGTATGCATGGGTCACTTGTGGCACTGTTACATAGTTTTGCGGAGTTAAGGGAAGAAATGAAAAATGGTCAGAAAGAGTTAAGGGAAGATTTAACAGGAAAGATAGAAAGTAGTCAGAAAGAGTTAAGGGAAGATTTAGGAAAGATAGAAAATAGTCAGAAAGAGTTAAGGGAAGATTTAACAGAAAAGATAGAAACTAATAGGGAAGAGATGAGAGAAATAGAGAATAAAATAGAGAACCAACAAAAGGTCTTAGAAAGTTTTAAAGACGAGGTCAGAAATGAAATTGAAAATGTGAGACTAGAGGTTAGGGAAAACCAAGAGCAGCTTAGGGAGGAAATAAATATGGTAAAACAAGAAATTAGTACAGGAATAGGAGAGGAGATTAGAATTGTAAGACATGAGGTTAGTGATAGGTTAGAAAAAGAGAACCGGAAATTAAAGGAAGAAATTAAAACTAATTTTCAGAATCTTAGTCGGGATTTAACAGAAAAGTTAGAAAGTAGTCATAAAGAGTTAATGGAAGAAATGAAAACTAGTTATCAGGTTTTAGGTGAAAAGATAGAAAATAGTAACTAAGGGTTAACAGAAAAGGTAGAAAATAGTAACAAAGGGTTAACAGGAAAGTTAGAAAACGAGATAGGGAAAATAGAGAATAGTCAAAAAGAGTTAAGGGGAGAGATGAAAGCTAGTAGTAAGAGTATTATGGAAAACCATGAAAAAGTTTTAGAAAGTTTTAAGGACGAGATTAGGACTGAAATTGGTAACGTGAGATTGGAGGATAGGGAGAATCACGAGCAGGTTAAGGAGAAAATAAAAATGGTTAAACAAGGAAGTAGTATAAGAATGGGAGAAGAGATAAAGATTGTAAAACAAGAAATTAGTACAGGAATAGTAGACGAGGTTAGGAGTGTAGATAAAAGTCCTACAATATTTTTCGGGCAGGGGGCACCTTCAGGAAATATTAGAAGTGATGGCAACCGAGAAAGATATCAAGGTCCCGTACCGAAAAATGGTAACCATTACAAGCGTAGGAGGAGAAATCATTTCGACCATAATTATAGGGGTCAAGTTGAAACTTTTCATAGAGGACGGAACGCCCAAGTTAATTTTGTACAGGCAACTAGATTTTCCAGAGATAGAGGGGGATAATTCCATAGAAATAGGTGTGTTCTGGAAATAGCTACCATGAGTATACGGACATGATTAGGTTTATGACAAGAAAAGATATTTAAATTATAATAATAGCATTTATTAGGTAATTATAATAATTGTATTGAATAGTAATTATGAAACGAGGGTATAGTTGTGAACAAGTATTAAGTGTGAACTTTTGTATTTATTGGCATCAAACTACGTAAAGAGTACAGGAAAGACAAGGGAAAAGGTAGAGTTTCAGGCCCTGTTAAATGTTGAGATTTGCGGAAGAATTATTAATTTGTTATTTTCAGTTGTACCTAGGCTAGTTACGGATCTTATAATTGAGTATGATAGTCTATATGCTTGGAACGCTATTGTGAACGTCGAAAGGTTTTTGAAAATTGTTACGGAAAAAGACACCATTGTCATGCCAATTTTAGAGGACAGTAATTTGGGTATAATTGCAAGGGATCAGGTAGATGAAGAAATTCAGGAGAAAACATTTGTCGTGGAAGTAATAAATATTGGAGCAATGGAATTAGCAGAAGTTAAAGTAGAAGAATATAATGATATTGATAAAGAAAATGTCGCGTATAGAGGATATAATGATCTACGTAATAATGTTAAAAATGAATAAGTATAAAGATCACAGATTAAACTCGAAGGAGAAGAAAATAAACATGCATGATGGAGTGAATGACTGTATCGAAGTAGAAAATTTGTTAAGAGAACAAGTGAACCAAGCAAATAGATTGAGCGAAACGCAGTTAGGAAAACAATCATAGGTTATAATTATTGTATAAATGTCCTGCATTAATTACAGCAAAATTTGGGGAACATACCTTCAAACTAACAGATAAGAAAACTAGCAAATCTATAGGCCGATGGCATAAACAGCTACTGAGACCCTATCGGGAACCTTTAAATATTCCTGAGAGTACGTAAACGGTGCAAATTTCCTGAGGTTGGTTAGAACATGAATGTACAAACCGGATAGTGTTTAAGAAAAAAAATTGTAAATAGATGTAAGAAAAACCACCAAGTGAAAGCAACAAGTGAAGTGAAAGTGAAAAGGACGTTACTATACAAAACAAAACAAAAAAACCAGCAAAGACTTTGGCAAAATTATTACATAGAAGCAGAAGATAATAACAATTGTAATATTGAAAAAGGGTATAATTATGTATTTATTTATTGAGTGTGAACTTTGTACAAATGTTTTAATTTCATTTATGTGAAGGGTGATTTCTATGTATGACGAATGTTTACAGGACAAACATAACCATGTTAAAATTATAAAACGAATTGATCTTAACCAGTTGTGAAAGAAAAGAAAAAGGAATTATATGTAATCAGCTCAAGGTTTGCCGATCGATCGCGTAATATTTTTGAAGGAAATTGTTTTCGGGCAAGACATAAACTTTGCAATATTATTGTATAATATGACAATGTCTATGGGGGGCATTTGAAGCCGAAATTGTGAACGCCATAATTATGGATATAATACTGCATCACATGGCGGAATTAGATAATCAGAAAATGTTAAAATTGTTACGTGTATCAATGTACGAGATCCGGAAGATTAGTTGTGACTAAAATTGTCAAAAGGCACGAAAAGATACAGACAAGTCATTAGGGGCAAGCTTCAGGTAGTCGAGCGAGACCTGGCAAGACCAGTTTTCCTGGAAATCACTCAGCGCCGGTGTGAGCCGGAAAACAAGGGATGGTCGTTTCTTCGGAACCCTGTTGCTAATTAGAAAGTGAAAGGTACAGAGAGCGTCATAACGCACAGGCACTTGCCTGCGAGAACCCGGAGAGGAAGGGTCACCCTCCAGAACCCGGTGGGTCACTACACTCGTCACCCACATCTTCAGTCACGAGACTTGTATTCCGGATCCTCAAGTGTGAGGACACATTATAGTTAATATTAACGATTTTCTGTCTTAGTAGAGACACAGTAACGACTCAACTACTTTAATAACGATCAGCAAATCTCACGCTTTCTTATTTTGGTGAGAATAAAAGTGTTTCGACGAAGTTCTGGTTTTATTCGCAAACATCCACGCATACCCTGAGATTAAAGTCGCATGCCAGAGCATCCGGAGCAGATGACATCAGAAAGCAGCAGTCGGCATAGGAGAGCATAGGAGCGACGATTCAACATCATATGCCGCACAACATAGAGACAATACGACATCAATTCCAAATACTTCGGAAAGATATGTCACATGGCCCAATGTGTATTTCTGCTTAAAATGACAAGCAGCTCCATCAGAAAACACTTTCACAAGTTCAAGATTTGGAACAATATCCAATATTTCCGAAAATATATTCCTTAAGCAAATATCAACTACATGTTTGTCATGCGATACATAGTCAGACACCAAAGCAAAAGATTGTTTCTGAATTTCACCAATATCTTCTTTCCTATACCAGGCAACAGCAGTAAATATTGAGATCTGTGTATTGTTCCAGTGGGCAGCTCCTTGCATGTGTAGTTCTCAAAGAAGTCGATCTGTATCACAGCTTCACTAATTGCAACATTTTCCCGAGCCTTCTTAAAGGCCTCGGATTGCAGTCTTTTTACATAAACGTGATTTAGGAAACGTGGCAGGCAATTGGTCAGTTCTTCAATGCAATCTTTTACAGACCCATTTTTAACTTCTATTTCCATTCTTCCATTACGTGAACTCCACAGCTTCCATTCGCATGGAGAATTAGCAAGTTTATCTGAAATGTCTGCTTCACTCAATACCGGGCCGTTGGAGCATCCTCCCTGCATACACTTACTCGATTTCTGATCACAAACCACTTGTGCTATGAACTTAGGAAATTCAGTCTCAGTGAGTACGTGATTTTTATACAATGCTTCGAGAAGAAACATTGTATTTTCATGTATAATGCATGTGCACATATTATGTGGGATCTGACTTTGAAGACGCACGTGAGCAGGGCGTAATTCAGCGAATTTTGTCAACCACACGGACATTTCTACTCGGTCTTGTAGAAAGAGTGCATGTGTTTCTTTTAATGTTACCACTAGATACCTAATGCAAACTTCTTTTGTTTCTCCCTGAACATAGATTTCAATAAAATCATCTCTTCCAGGAGCTTGGTAAGATATTGAATCATCCTGATAGAACTTGATGATTGCACTTTTAATTTCCTCTGATAGTTGTTTTCCTGACACCGGGACAGAATGCTTTGGTTTTACAACATATAATCCCTGTTCAACTGCTAACTTACGAATAATTTCTTTTCTTTTACGTGGAGATTGCGGCAATGCTTCCTCAACACATTTTCTGCACTTTCCGAAATACCGTTTGCGTTTGAAAGCGGTTGATGTTGATGGAGTATCCTTATCAATCCCTTCTTGGTCTCTTATCTTCTGTCTTGCAATATTATATCTCCTATATTCAGCTTTGAGGTGTTCTCTTCCTTGTTTTGTTTGTTTCAGTATTTCTCTTCCTTTCCTCATAGTCACTTTTATTTTTTCCTTCCATTGTGCATAACTGCCTTGCTCCTTCAGACGTTGTTTGTATTCACATTGTCTTTGGGCTGGTGTTTTAGCCATGGAGTCAGAAACAGACTGATACGTCTATCCTGACTGAAGTCTCAGAAGCAATTGTACGCGTATGACGACCACGGGGTGCCTGCACTAACTGTCCGTTAGTCACGAGTTTTGTGGGAAAACTAATGACTGTAGAGGAAAACTTTCTGACAATTTTTTATTTGTTATATTGTAATGACGCAGAATCAAAAAGGATATTTATTTCAGTCTATTACTTTTCCCTCCAGAGGACTTTATCCTTATTTACCGTGACTGACATTGACACACAGTAATAATTAAAGAGGCTCTAAGGTTTATTTATAAATGTCGAAAGTTATTAGCCATATACACGTTTCGAAGACGAAGAGTCATTGTGTAATGTACAGAACAAAAAAATTAAAACAGTTGTACATAGCTCCTGAAATATTGATATGAAAATCACCGTTATTCACGCTTATTTTTAGTGTTTTGGAAATATATGGGTAAGAAGTAAAATTTGAACCCATATTCACGTTAAAAACATTTATTTTTCACTTCATAAGATACTTTGGAGTATATAGCATCATCTTTCCTCAGTAAAAAAAGTGAAGCATTAATTTCAAATTTTAACACTCTGTATGACATATTCGCGGAATTGCTCGATAATAATATTATAATATTATTCTATTAATTTCACATGTTGTTTGCAATCAATAAATGAATGTGTTATAAGCTTTGTTTAGCTACCATCTATACCTTTAGATTAAATCACAAAGGATGAATAATATTATGTCGAGTTTGCCATTGGTTGAAAATTAGAATGACATTTTGCTCGAAATGTGCATTTGTTGAGTTTGTCCTTCTGGTCGGGAACACCTCATATATAGTCAAGTTCATTTTTTACCGATGGTAGCTATCTAGATAAAATTTTATGTTTTATAGTTTCAACCTCAATCAAGATAGGATTCATCTAAAATTTCTCTCAGTACAAATATATTGTAAAACAGTTCCGGATGTATAAATGACTTAAATTACAATTGTGGATGGCAAGTTCTTTTATATTCATCATAATTAAGCAGTTGAAATAAATTTGAGTTTATATTGAAACTTGGATTATTTATTGAAAACCCTGCCTTCTGAAACCACACACCCTGCAGATAAATGAGCACACTTCATTAAGAAAATCACCACACAGCGTATTTGCACCTGATGGCATATAACATGTAGAATCCCTTATTAGTGCTATGATATGATATGATCATTTTCAATGTCATATGGGTGTACAAAATGACATTTGAACAGTTACATCCATTGGTCATATCCAGCAGTATCAACAAAGCCAGATGTGTCCATTGTTCCGTTGTTGGAACAGTAGGATCAAGCAATACATTGAATACACAATTGACATTTTTATCTGTTGCTTCATGGCATAGCATGTATTTGTTTGTTTCTTTGTGTGTTTTCTTTGCGACCTTGTTTATTTTCTCTTGCTTTTTCTGTCCCAACTTCGGAATATATTTTTCTTGAATCAAGTTTGCGGTCATTAAATCCCCTACACCATCTTGAATGTAATTAGTGACCCAATTATAAATTTTCTCAACTGGTATATTTGTCTTTACAAATGTTTCTGTAGTATCTAAGATAAATAATTGTTTATACTAATTAAGGAAATTGAAGCTATTAACAGTGAAGCAACAAAATTCTAAAGTAAGAACAAATTAGAAACTAAAAACTTCACTTATCTTAGTAATGTTGCGAGTCAGTGTTTGAAAAAATAACTTGCAACATTACTAAGATAAGTGAAGTTTTTAGTTTCTAATTTGTTCTTACTTTAGAATTGTTTATACCTTTCACTTTACTTGCATTAGTTAGTGTTCCTTGCAACGTGGCCGCATGCAAGGTTTTAACACAAGTAGCTTTTCAGCATTGCATGTGCTTATCTGATATCTTTTGCTTGTCTGGTGCATCTGTGTGCCAAAAATCAGGTTGCTGTTCGCAATATTTACAAAGGAGCACATCAAAAGACACAATGTAACCTTCAGATTTGAACTCTGTAGCATGCTACCTTCAGCATGCTGTATTGGAAACCACTATAGTCTGTTGTCTAAAATACTGCAGTAATAAGGTTCACCTCCGAGTTTCCAACAATAATGACACTGGTTTCTAGACAGACACTTGTGATGTCATGACTCACTTACTCCCGCTCTTAGTGAGCCAATCAGAGTCATTGATGAACATGGCCAATAACTGTACACCAATGGCACAATACTGAGAATCAGACTATAAACTAAAGTTATTGTGACACTTATTTAGTGGTTAACCAAACTTCCTGACTATGAAAATATTGCGCAAATTTATATTGAAATCCTGAAAATGATGCTATACCATAAATTTGTCTTAATTTTGCTAATTTGTTGCAATTTTGTTTTGTTTATGAAATTCACTTTCTATTGCAATTTAAATTCATCCTGATGATTCAAAACAAACTATAATGCAAACAAAATAACTCAAATGCAAAATGCGAAGTGTTATCACTAATTAACAAAAACTAGCACCACTATATGTTCATCATAAAGACAATGGTGGATAAATATTTAAGCATAGAAAAGGATAGGTATACATTATTTTTATCAATCTAGAAAAACATTTGATATTATTAACAGGGAGGCACTATAGTTACAACTAATTAAGCTAGAGGTGAGTGAATCCTTTGAGGAATATAAAAGATTTATATACAAATATTGAGTACTATGTGACAATTGCCAAGGGAAGAATTACAGAAGAAAACACAAATAAAGGGCTTAGACAACAGTGCAATCTTAGTCCAGTTTTATTTAACCTGTTCATAGATGATCAGTTTGATTGGATGAATTTTTTCATTATGGCATTAGGGTTGTAGCACACAAATGGTACAAATCATATTTAAGAGAGCGAAAACAAGTCATTGAAATTGTTTACTATGATGTTAAAACAAATGTAATCAAGATTATTCAATCAAATCCTTCTGTCATTGAATGTGGGATACCTCAGGTCTCAGTGTGTCCCTTTTTGCAGATACTAGCATTTTGATTTCAGGGCAAGATGAAGTTGATCTTGAAGAGAATTTAAAAAATAGCTTGAAACAAGTAACTGGTTTCATGAAAATAGGCTGACTATAATTAAAGATAATAGCCTGACATTGGGATTCCATCATAACAAAACTTGTTAGCTAATGCTGGATTCCTGACAATGAAGTCATTAATCCTCTTGCTCTCCAATATTTTTTACTGATGGATGGGGCATTAGAAGTGGCCGAGCATATTTGAAGGTGGTCTTGGTCCATTTCCTCTTGCGGATCATACAGAGGACAGTGGTGAAGAATATATCCCAATTCTGTTCAAATGTTTTACCAGACAATCATGTCCTGTAATCAACCTGAAGGTTGAAACTGCTGTTTTTCGAGGATACTCAGGAATTACTGTTTGAATGTTTGGTAGTTCCCATCTTTTATTTTTTGATTTTTCATAGTAATATTTTGCAATAATTTGTTTGAATTCAGAGTTGACTAATTTTTTAGCTGCATAAAATGGTAGATTAACTTCGATTTCTGCACACTGCTGGTACCCTTTCTTGCAAGAAAATCAGCTTTGTCTTTACCACTCAGTCCACAGGGGGCTGGTACCCATTGGAAGACGAGGTGTTTTTGAAGTGCTGTTAGGTGGGTAAGGATTTTCCAACATTCTATAATTGTTTGGTTTTTTGGTGACAACTTGGAAGTAATTGCTATAATTGCCACCCTGGAATCTGAGAGAACAACTGCTTGATGAAAACGTGAAATTCTATACAAAAGATTTTGTAGGCCCATTTGAATTGCTTCAATTTCTCCATCAAAGTTTGTAGTTCCATAACAAAGATTTGTAATAGGAAAAGAGGTGACAAGTGACTCCAGCCCCTGCTCCGTCTCGGTTTGATATCAGTGATCCATCAGTATAAATATGGAGCCATTCATGTTCATAACAAAACTGTAAACTTCCCAAAAATAAAGTTCGATGAATATTCAATAAATTATACGCAAAAAACAAATTATCTGGGAATTTGGGTGGATAATTTAAATTGGAATGTGCACATTAAATCGTTACCAAAGAATCTAAGTAAAATGTATCAACTATTCATTCTAAAGCAATGTACAAATGTAAATACTGTAAAAACAGTATACTTTTCGAATTTTCACTCTCTAATTATATATGGTATAATAATATGGGGAAACAGTAGTGACATCATTAAAATATTCAGAATACAGAAAAGAATTAAAACAATTATGAACCTGAAACAAACATCTGTAAGGAATGACTTAAGAAATTGAAAATTCTTACACTGCCTTATATTTATATCTATTAGATTGCAATTCAGATGCAAGAAAACTTGGAAAATGTTAATCAATGTTTGGAAATACATGATTATAACATTAGGAATAGGTTACATGTGCATGTGGCATTACATAGGAAGCAGATATGAGCTCAGTTCTAAATATAATGGTATTCTCATTTATAATGGATTTCCTTCTGAAACAAAACTCATCAGAGCACTTATCAAATTTAAAAACAGCTTAAAAACTTACCTGATAAATAAATGTTATTCTTCCAAAGAGGAACACTTAAATGAGAGAAGCCATGTAAATCTAGGGGTGTGTCTATATGTGAGTTGGTGATATTATGAAATGACCAAAAATTTAGTTATAAGTTATATGTAATATGCACATTGTATTGTGTGTCTATGTATTATTTACTGTCTACTGTGCAAAACTAATTGTATATGTATCTTATTCATTATGTATTATTATATTACTGAACATGACTAAGCCAATTTATCTGTTTGAGAGGTAGAATTATAACTGAAAAATTCAATGTCACAGCTGGGATTTGAACCACAGGCCCTCCGCTTACCAGGCAGGTGCTCTGACCGTTAAGCTACAGTGACAACCTGCCAGAATGACATTGAATTCAACCAATTCGTATTTCTACCTCTCAGACATTGCCCACACATAGCTTGTGTGTTTAAAAACACCAACAGCAAGTTAGTTAACGTAAATCACAGTGACAATTTCTGTATTGAAATCATATGGAGAATAAATTGAATTGAGTTGATATTTTAGAAGAGATGGGAAAATGTAATAAGCAGGATTAGGATTTTTAGGAGAAAATTTCAGATGAAAAAAAAGAAGGGAAAAGGTGCTCAAATAAGGTAAAAAAAAAAAGGGACAAAAGGTGTTGGTTTATTCAACTAATTCCACAATTTCTCTTTCTTTTATTCTAATTTATTGAATTACAAACAAGTACATCAAATTATTACTCATCAGAAGAAGGAATACACATGAAGCTGTTATACTTCAAGACATTGAGCATCTCTACATTTTTAAAAGTAAGTCTGTTTCTATTAGGAGATAGAATGTCTTTGGTCTTTGTAGATGCTAAAGCTTCTTTCAACATCCACAGAAACCAGTGGGGAAAATCTTATATTCATTCGGAATGGCAATTCTACAGATGTGGCGAAATCCTCAATGTCTGGATTCTTCTGAAGACTAAACTCAAGTTTGTCTTTGGCAAAGCCATCTAACTGCCCCCTCACGGAAGTAAAAATATCCCACTGTTTCTCCTTTTCCAAACCTTGTTTTTCTGATAGTTTAATAGCTGCAGTCATCTACTTATAACTATGGACACAATACAGTTCTGTCTGCAAATTATGTATTTTCTCCATTAACAGAAGTTGCTGTGCCTTGGAAATTGCACCTGCATTGGCTGGATCCAAAGAAAGCACAAACTCTTTAATTTTGTTCAAAATTCTCACACAACATAGCAGCACACTCGATCCAAGATCCCCGGCTAGTAATGACCGGGAAATTTGGAAGGGGCAGGCCAGTGGTTTCCTTGTAGACCACAACACGATTCGGAGCTTTCAGCATAATCTTCTTCAGGACAGAGATGAACTGATTTGCAATGTCGTATTTGTTCCTTATGGATTCACAAACCCTGTGAAGGGCATGAACCAAGCATGTCACATGCTTCAACTTAGGAAATAAAGGCTTCAATTGGTTAACAGCTGAAACCATTATGGAGCCTGGTCCATAATCACAAGAAGAAGTTTTTCAAACTTGATACCAGTAGCCCAGAATTTTTGACAAAAGTCCATAATTTATTGCATTACTGTACTGGCATTGGCTTTCTGCAGCTCATACATTTTTAACAGCATGGGCTTAACTTTCTCCCCTGCTAAGGGAAAAACTAAAATTTTCAAAACATATTGTTCCATTGAGTCTATGGTTTCATCCAGAATGATTCCCACATCGCAATCAGACACTTTCTCCTTGATTCTTCGTATGGTTTCTTGGTAAAGAGGCTCCATGTAGTTTTTTCCTAAAGTACTCTCATTCGGCCTTGACATCTTGGTGTATTTTTCAACAAATCCCTTGAAGGCTGGATGGTTCACCTTATTGAGAGGAATTCCTGCTTTTGTAAGAGCTGCACACAATTCAATGTTGATTTCCTTAAAATTTTGGCTTTTTGAAGAACTCCATTGAAACGTATTTTGTAATAAAGGCTGCTGCGATTTGTTTGCCTGAAGAGTCTTGTTCATTGGATGCTTAGAGCTGGAAATGTGCTATTTGATGTGAAATCGCTGGTGTTTTTCATCTAACAAAATTCCTGAATCGTAAATAGTACATCAAATAACAGTTCCATCTGTGTCTATGAAATCTTGTTTGAATTCCTGAGCAAGAACAATGAGTCGAACACTGGACATCTTTGGCATGGTAAAATCTAGTAATACACTCGTTTAGTAATTTAACAAAGGACTAACACCAGTTCACTTGCTAACTCAATGTGACTGCTACACAACTCATTCACTTGCTGTCCGCACTCTTATAAACATTGACAATTACTAGAATGTTCTCATTAATGCTGGAACTGCAGTCTCAGCGATTTCTAGTAGCTTCGAGTAGAACCCAGAGTCAATTCTTGGAACTACGCATGTGCGGTTACTGCTTTCTTTGTGTGACCTTGGAATCTGCGCAAACAGATGACGTCTGTCACAGTAACAAACATTCACGAACAGTAGACCACTGATTCTGGTGAAATTAAAAGGATAGAAGGATATACAATGACAATGTGTCATTGTCAGTTGCATTATTGCAGGCTACTTTATAGCGATAAAGCAAGAGAAAGAGGGTTTGTCATACCTAATTGTTTTCCATTGTTGTTGTTGTTAGCTAATGCTGGATTTCTGACAATGAAGTCATTAATCCTCTTGCTCTCCAATATTTTTCACTGATGGATGGGGCATTAGAAGTGTTTTCCATTGTTGTAGGAGTGCTTTCAACTCCCACGCAGCGTTTACTGAAAGTGTTCGGCTTACTCTTCACATGTTCACAGCAAGCTGAGGAGACGTTAATTAAAAGTTAAATGATTTATATTGATTAAAATCATATAGAATAAAATGGAAGGAAACTTAAAAGAAAAAGGGGAAAAAGGGGATTATGGGCATGGTTGGGGGAAAAAGGGATAAAGGTACCCAAAAAGGGAAAAAGGTGCATGAAAAAATGCCTCTTTTGGCAACTAGAAACAAAACTTCACACTGTGGTATCTTTCCGAAGAGCTTAAATTTATCCTAAGAAAAAAGGTGTGCACCTAAAAATCCTAACCCAGTCAATATTCACCAGTCAATAATAAGGAAGTATCAGTATTATTGTTTGCACATGCTCTAGAGCCTGGTTCCATTTCAGTTGTAGGGTTAAATAAGGCTATTGAAGCAGTTGCCAAATACTGCAAAGATTGGTGGTTGAAAATCATTATCTTTAAGAAAGGATATATAAATGTAGAAAAACCAAAAAAGGTATTGAGAAGGAATGGAGTTGAAAGTAATGAATTGACTAGCCAGGAATAGGGTCAATAGTACAGGGGATTGGGGTGAACAAAAGAAAAAAGTATTATCAAAGGGAAAACAATCAATTTACACATTGTGTAAATTGTATGTAAAGTTTAAAGATAATAAATAATTTATTCATTCATACTGATGCCGACTGGCTGTTCGCGTGTGGGTGTGTGCGTGTTTGGGCATGTGTCTGTGCTTGAACAGCATAATTAAAAAACCAGAGGTTATTTAAAAACCAAAGCTAATATTGAAGTTTAATATCTTTTAAGGATGTGACACAAAAATTTTTAAGAAAATTCCTCCACTCTAAACTACTCTTTACATAGAAAATGTTTCAAACATTTTGATTTTTTCAAAAATGGCTAAGGATTTTGATTAAAATGCTGTATGCTTAAGATGCCAAATGAAGTGCCTATTTTGAATTTTCTGGCTATAGCCCATGTAGTCCTGGTTACTCTTGATGACTTTTGTATGACTGGTAAACCATAAGAAATAGACCAAATTGTACCATATAAAAATGTAGATCTCGTTAAAACACACATTTTAGTCTATATGCATTTCTTTGTGGAACCACTTTGGAGATACTCCTTGTTATTAGTGTGAATTTTGCAGTACTTATACTTTTCTCAAATGGAAGGTCGTTATTGAATCTTTTATCTCTTGGCTGTGCAAAGAGAACGGAATTTCAAACCTTGATATAGCGACAAGCTTCAAACATTTGACTATTGCTCAAATCCTGCTGTGCTCCCATATTCTCTTTGAACCTACAAGGGAATAAGCAATAAGATAATTTCTGCAAATGTTTATCTTGATTAACATGAAGATTAGAGAAGACAAGCAAAAAGTGAGGGGAAACAGACATACATAAGAAGTTTAAAACTATGGGCAGATGGATAAATTGCAGAGGAAAAGAATGAATTAACAGAATTAACAGACATAGTAGCAGAAATTGAAGAAGTGACAAGTCAGGAAACAGAAAATTAATAAGTCGGCCGTATCATATTTCGAAGAATTGCTGAGAGGGGAAAGTCTCATCACCTCATGCGAGAGAGAAAAAAGAGTGGAAATTAGCTAGAGACAAGGTGACAGAAGAAGGAGAAGAAAGAAGCTATGATTGGTGACAAAAATTCAACTGAGAAAAAGATGGTGGTGGGGAATTGAAAATGTTACGAGTAATCCTAGATAGAGTGAGTGGAGGAGAACAAGCTAGTGCAAGTTACTCAAACAACAATGGTAAACAAGAAGTGGAGTATGACCAAGTAGAATGGGAGGACAGTGAGACAGGCATTACTTATGTGGGTAGATTGAAATGACAGAAGGGAGAGCAAAACGTCCAGCTCGAATTTATTAAAATAAAAAAGTGGATATCAGATAATGAGCATGTGTTAATATATAGGAAGCTGAAGAAAAAAAGGGAGGAAAATGGTGCTTCACGCCATGTGACAAGGAAGAATAAGTGATCAAGTGAACTGTGTTCAGGGGTAGTAGAGGGGATGGAAATAAGAATTTAGGGTTAACGTCAAGTAAGTACTTTAAAAAACTCAAAGTTAAGTGAGGAAAGAAAGTGGAAGTGATATAAAGCTAGGAAGAAAGTGAATAAGTGAAGTGTAGGAAACTATTAGCCAGGAAACATAAGAAAAATGAGGGGGAAAATAAATTTTAGAATGGCATGGGTAATCTAAAATAGTAATGTTCTTAGGGAAAAGAAAGTATAAGAGAATTTGGTGAAAATAAGAGGATTGAAAAGACGAAAGTTAAAAAGACAGGATTGAACAAGGTTAATTAACTGTTGTCAAAGAATAAACAGCACACGTCAAAAATTATTTGTAGACAACTGTATAGGGCCCGAGTTCATGGGCAGCCTAACATGTATATTGGAGAGCAAGAGGATTAATGACTTCATTGTCAGAAATCCAGCATTAGCTAACAACAACATGTATATGCTTTGGTACCCAACAAATTCATATTCATGAAGAAGATATAGGAATAAGAGTTTGTAATAATATTTAGTACAAGAGTAGGGAAAGTCATGTGATTGTAACACATCAGATTTTTATAAAAGTATTGCAGAGAAAGAATACCCTCTGAACCGACACTTAGAAAAAATTATCTTGAGATGGTGTATGAATCACAGCTGAATGAAATAAGATCAGAAATTGGAGATTCCTATATCTGGATTTCCATAGATGAAAACACAGGCACCCAGAGGCGAAGTATATCAAATTTAATTACAGGGAAATTAGATGAAGAAAATTATGGAAATTTGCATTTGATTTGTTTGAAGGTGTTGGAGAAAAATAATAATCAGTTGCCTACTTCGTAAACTCCAGACTAAAAGTGCTGTATCTGAATGGAGTAAAGGAATAAAGGGTGTTGTTACTGTATAGTGATGCAGCATCACATATAATAACAGCTGGGAAACTTTTGAAGGTATTTTTCCAGAATTTAACACACATTACTTGTCTGGCTCTTGCACTTCGAGTAGCCGAGGAGATTTGAAACTAGTTCGCCAAAATCAATGATTTAATATCCTCCATAAAGAAAGTATTTTTAAAGTCAAGTTCTAGAATTGCAGCTTTCAAAGAAAGATGTCCCAATCTGCCTTTGCCACCAGTGCCTAATTTTATAAGATGGGGTACGTGGCTGCAGGCTGCAGTGTTGAAGAGGTAAATCATTTTTCAGAAGAAGAATCGTTCCTACAAGGGTCAGCTGAGTCTCAGCCTCACATAGAGATGGTGCCACTAGGCCAGTTTGACAGATAGCATCATATAGTTTAAATCTAGACTAGCTTATATCTATAGTTACATGTCAATAGCTTCTTTAGTTTTTGAATGGCAGCATTCTAAACAACACAAATGTAGAGGTTTCACGAAAATGGAGGATTTGGAAAAACGAGCAGTGATTAAATACTTCCATTTGAAAAGCTTAATGCCTAAAGAAATCAAGGAGGAAATGGACAGTACATTGAAAGACTGTCCCTTCATATACAATGATTAAAAGGTGAGTTGCAGAGTTTAAAATGGGATATACAAGCACTAGTGATGAGCCTCGCTCTGGACACCCTGTGGAAGTCATAATTCCAGAGATTATCGAAAAAATTCATTGTTTAGTACTAGAAGACCGCAGATTAATGTTGTTTGAGATAGCAGAGGCTGTAAACATATCAAAAAAACGTGCAGCTAATATTTTAAGTAATGTTTTGGGCTTTCACAAGGTGGGTGCCATGTTTGTTGAACCTGATCAAAAGTTGCAAAGAAAAACTATTTCTGTTAAGAATTTGGAGCTCTACCATAAAAATCCCAGTGAATTTTTGAGATGACTTATTACCATGGATGAAACTTGGATACATCACTACACTCCAGAAAGTAAATCAGAGTCAAAACAGTGGGTTGCGCCAGGTGAATCAACTCCAGAAAGGGCAAAGTCAATTTTGTCAGCTAACAAGGTTATGGTGTTTTCTGGGATGTACAGGGAATTATTTTTATTGATTGCTTGGAAAAGGGTAAAAGTATTACTGGTGACAACTACATAAACTTAGTGTAATGTTTGAGTGATGAGGTAAAAAGAAAAAGATCTCATTTGGCAAAGAAAAATCTTAGTTTCTTCACAACAATGCTCCGGCCCATCGTTAAGTCATTGCAATGGGAAAAATGTGTGAATTAAAGTTCAGATTGCTTGAACATCCATCCTGTTTGCCAGATCTAGCACCCAGTGACTACTACCTGTTGCCGAATCTCAAAAAATTTCTTGGAGGACGAAGATTTCACAGCAACGAGGTCAATGATGCGGTAAACAGCTATTTTGAGGACCATGATAAATCGCACTACAGAGATGGTTTAATTAAATTAGAACACTGATGTGACAAATGTATTAGCCTTTCTGGAGATTATGTTGAGAAATAAAGAAGAAAAAAAATTTTTGTTTTTTTTATTGTGAGGCCCAGGACTTACAGCCAACCCTCGTACAAGAGAAAGGTTTGAGACAGGATCTATCATATATTTGCACTAATTTCACATTGTTAGCAGATACTATAGAGCAATTAGAATCATCTAAGCTCAGTCTCACTGAATCAGTCACATTATTTACAAGAGCAGAAAGTCAGTTAAACAAAGCTGTTGGTGAGGTTGGGAAAATTGTTTCCTAGAAACTACAAATGCTCTAAAATAAAGGCAAACTTAATGACTAAAAACTTCACTTATCTTAGTGATTGCTGCAAGTTCTTAAATGCTGCTGACATGTTTCATGGTGTTTCCACCACATTATTAAACGGTGCTTGCCAAAAATCCTGGGTATACAGTTCTGAAAGGAGTATCAGATATTTTAAGTGAACCGGAGGCAGGTCTCCCTACAAGATTTAATCTGCATATAGTTTCTCTTTTCGAATATGTTCTAGTCACCACTGCAGAAGTTTAGAGATCTTTTTCAGCATTTAAGATAATTGTCACCGACAAAAAACACAAACTTACCCCACATCATCTGAAAATGCTTCTTGTTATTTATTGTGGACAAAATTGCAGCCAAAAGTGAAATTGAAGAATCTGGCATTTAAAAAGTAATAATGTTGCGTTATTTATTTATGCCAACAAACCAACTGCTGGTGTTTTTAAACACACAAACTTTGTGTGGGTAATGTTTAAGAGGTGGAATCAGGACTGCAAATGCAGAAGATCCATGGTTCAAATCCTGGTTATGGCATTGAATTTTTCAGTCCTCATTCCACCTCTTAAATGTTGCATTAATTTTTAAAATTCATGTAAGACATAATTTTATCCTTTATATTTTAATTAACTGACAGTGATACAGATTTTTTATAGAATGAGTGTTCAATTACTACATTATCTTATCTATTGTACTGTGTTTAAGTGTATTTGGAAATAAAACATTAATCACTGTGTTTTGCATAGCGTGATGCATAAAATTTGTTTATTTATTGTGCCTGTTAAAGACCTATTTCCATTATTATTAATTTATGCCAACAAACTTACTGTTGGAAGGTCTGTGGTTCAAATCCCAGTTGTGGCATTGAATTTTTAAGTTCCAGTTCTACCTCTTAAACCTATTTCCATACTTTTTAGGACCCACTTTGGCACCTAAAATCACATTTTTAGGACCTAAAGATCCGAAGTCTACTCATTAATAATAGTGGTATATAAAGTCATCATTATTCCAGATTTAATTATATGATACATATTGTAAAAAGGGTTTAGTAATGGGTACTGTTACAGTAGAATGGTGCAAAGTCCAATACCGTTTTTACTTTCTGTGCTATGTAGAGTAAGCAGGGGAAGTGTATTCCACCCAAAAATTGGATATTGAGATTTCACCGGAAATATACGTTTTGAGACCCCTATAATAAAAAAAAAGCATTTTTAGAAAAATGTCTATGAACACCACAGCTCAAAAATGAAAATTTGGTTAAATACTAAGCTGGGTATCTTCCTTTCATAGAAGTTTGAAAACAGTGTTGTTGTAATTAATTTAATTTAAAAGGTGAGTTAATTAATAACACTGAACAACACTTACAAAATATTTTTCCGGGACGCGTTTCGAAGGTTAACTTTCCTCCATTATTGTCCGGTTGATAATGGAGGAAAGTTAACCTTTGAAACGCGTCCCGGAAAAATATTTTGTAAGTGTTGTTCAGTGTTATTAGTTAACTCACCTTTTAAATTAAACTAAACTGGGTATTTAAGTTCAGCATCTTCCAAGGTGTGACACAAAGATTTTCAAGAAAATCCCCCCACTTCAGACTACCCTTTGCTTAGAATATTTTTCAAAAAATTTGATTTTATCAAACATAGCTCAAATGATTTTTATTAAAGTACCATATGTTTAAAATATTTTAATGACAAATGAAATGTGTCTTGGATTTTCCAGGAATGTCCTCAGAAGTCCTCTTCATTCTGGATAATGTTTGCATAACTGGAAACAGTAAGAGAGAGACAAAATCTTACTACTCAAATGTAATTCTTGTTAAAGCACACAATTTATCTCAATTTTTTTGTGGACCAAACCATTTTCAAGACATTCCTTGCTATTGGCTTAAATTTTCAAATACTTCTTTCCTCACATGGGAAGCTCGTTGCTTTTTATGTGGTCATGCAAAGAGAATGAAATATCAAAGCCATCACATAGTGACCAGTTCTTGTAAGATTTAACTATCACTGAAAGCCTAGTATTTCTTTATTCCCCTTGCACCTTTAAGAAAATTAGCAATAAGATAATTTCTGCAAATGTCTAGCTGGTTTAACATGAACTAGATAGAAGGATAAGCATTTTTAAGAATACTTCGTACGAGGGTCACTCCAAAGGTAATGCACACTATTTTTTAAAAAATACTGTTTTCATTCTACATCTTTGAAATGTTTACAGAGTGTAAGTACATCCTTCCCACTCATTTTAACCTGTTCCCTTGAGTGGCACTGGTACAGCATGCCTACAAGATGACTGCTGCACTTGACATCCATCAGAAGCAACGTGCTGTCATGGAATTCGTGTGTTATAAAAATGAGACAGTGGGAAGCATCCCCAAGAGCTTGTGAAAGGCTGTTGGATCACAGTACAGTAGTCAGTGGGCAAGCAGATTATGTGACAAAAGAGGGTGCAGCAATATTCAGGATTCTCCTCGCAGCGGCAGGCCTCACACTGCACAAACTCCTGGCAATGTACACAGAGTTAACGAACTGGTTTCTGCTTACAAACACATCACAGTGAATGAATTGTCACTCTACATTGGAATAGGGGAAGCAAGTGTATGCAGAATACCGAAAGTGTTGAGGTTAAAAAAAGGTTTGTGCCAGATGGGTTCCCAGGATGTTGACAGAGGCTCATAAAGAAACACAAAAAAAAAACAGTATGCAGCAAACTTTTGGAACAGTACAGGAATGGTGGAGATGATTTTCTTGGAAGAATTGAGGAGCGTTTTTTCAAAACTCGATAGATGCACAAAATTCATTTCTGAGAAAAACGGTTTTTTCTATTTATTGGCAATACTAATTGGTTAGCACAGCAAATATATTAATCATTCAATTCTCCTTCCTGATACTGTCCCATTGAATGTGAAAAGAACCAAATAACATAGTTTAACAGGTGCAAATTTGGGGTTTGAAAATGCAGAGTTTTTTCAAAAGCTGATAGACGCTGATTAACTTTTCTGCATCACCGAGAAATTAACACATGAAATTTCGTTATTTTTGTCATTTATTCTTTTTATTGCTTTTTATTTATGCATTTATTATTTTTTTTATTTATTTTCACCTCTTTATAATACAGTACTATACAACCAGCATATTAATGTTTATAAGGATTATTGTATTAGGCATAAACTTAGAAACCAAGTACTGCTACATTCACAATAACATATATTTTGTTTTATTTATATAATAAACATATTGAATACACACAAAGAAATTTCAAGCAATATGAATAAGTAAGCTTTCACCTTTATTAGTGCTTCTGTAGTCTGTACATGGTTCTTAGTTCATTTCCCTTTTCCACATCTGCCTCTTTCTTAATCTTCATCAGTCCCTTGTGTCAGTGTGTGGTGTACGGAATAAAAGATTGAAGAAGTTGTAAAATATGTATTTATATTTTGACAACGAGCAGACTGGTAGATTTCTTAATCTTCTTTTGTTGCAAAAGTTGCTCCACATTTTTCTGATATTAAGTTCTGGAGGTAAATATCCTCTAATTGATTTTGCTCTTCCATAGTGGCTTTCTCTACATCTGTACTTCTTAATGTCTTGCTTTATAGCAGCAGTAATGCCCTTCTGTAATATTCCTGTTCTGTCACTTCCTCTGGTTTCCTTTGGCGCATTCTCAGCATTCTAGCCAGTAGAGATAATCTAACTTTTGACACCCCTGTGATTCCTTGGAAGCTTTAGTTTTAGGATTTCGTGGAGCGCACTCGAGACCATGTGAACATTTAATTGCTGGAGTATGAGTTTTCCTTGGCTTGCAGTTTGATTTCCTTTCCTCGTTTTTGTAATTTCTACCTCCAGCGCATTCTACGACTGGTACAGTTTCACAATCTGAGCTCCTGTCCATTGTGCATAATGCAATGCAGTGTCTCAACTAAGAAAAAAAATTGCCATGTAAGTATAACAAAGCTTGCAGAAGCACCTGCCTGCTGTGCAAGGGGTCCCGGGTTCGATTCCCTGCAGGGGAGTAGGAATTTGGAACTTTTCTCCAGTCAAGATTGTTCTTCATCCTTCCCTGAGTCTGGAAATATGAATGAAAGTGTGAATGTGTGTGTGAATTCAACGTATAAAAACCCCAAAGACCGAAAAATGCACTGTTAAACGAGTTACACCATTGCCAATAGGCAAGGTCACCAATATGACCTCTGCAGTTAAAGACGGTATATAAATGGAACAAAAAGCTGGCAGAAATGAATGTGAAATCCAAGCGCACAACCTGAGTTCGCAGTTATTGCCAACGAAGCAGCAGTGTACAAAGCTTGCAGAAATGATTGAGAATTCCAAGAATCGCAACAATGAGATGGCAGTCAATGCCAACATGCGTTTCATAGAATTGAGGTTGCTACACTTTGGATTATAAAATCATAAAATTGCATCTATCGGCCTTTGCTTTAACTGAGCAAGTGCATCTATCGAGTTTTGAAAAAACTGCTGATATTCCCTTGCTTCTACACAAGACAAGAATCAAATTTTGCAAAATCTGATTTCACTGAACGATGCAGAAGGTGAAAATTATGCCGATACTATATATAACTCAATTTCGTAAAAATTTGCATCTATCGAGTTTTGAAAAAACGCTCCTCAATTGTGGTAGGCGATGAAACATGGCTCCATTATTTTTCACCAGAGACAAAGAGGCAATCAATGAAGTGGCATCATGCAAATTTGCCCAAGAAAAAACAAATTTAAAACTGCACATTCGGCTGGAAAGGTTATGGCTACGGTGTTTTTCGATTCTGAAGGACTCTTGCTTGTGGACATCATGCCACATGGAACCACTATTAATTCTGATGCATATGTGGTGACTGAAGAAACCTCAAGCTTGACTGAGTCATGTTCGACCACTTCGGCAAAAGCAGGATGTTTTGCTGTTGCATGAGAATACATGGCCACATGCCAGTCAAAAAACCATGAAAGCAATCACAAAACTTGGATGGACAACATTGAAACACCTGCCTTTGTGACTCATCTATTTGGGAAACTAAAAGAATCTCTTTGTGGAACGAAGTTTGAAGATGACGACTCCCTACTGAATGCTGCCAAACAGTGGCTTAAACATGCTGGTCCAAACTTTTCCATGCGGGTGTACAGGTGCTGGTTCCAAGATGGCATAAGGCAGTTGAGAAGGATGGGGATTATGAGAAATGAAATGTTGTTCCTAATGGGTGTATCTTCACACTGTAAAAATTTTAAAGATGCAGAATGAAAACTGTATTTTTAAAAAAATGGTGTACATTTCTTTTGGAGTGACCCTGGTACAAGATAGAGAAAGTCATGTGAGTGCAGCACATCAGACTTTTTTCCTATTCTGGAGCACATATATCTGCCTGTAGGACCACTATGCTTTTTATTTGTCAGGTAGGGAATCATTGCTGACAGATCTCTCTTCTTTTCTTCAGTAATTTCCGTCCTTTTTTTTTTAACTTGAAACAATGCTGACTGCACATCTTTCATATATATATATATTTTTTTTTTCTTTTTTCTTTTTTCTTTTTAAGCACTTATGGTATGCACTTCTCCAATATCAAGGGATTGTTTCACAGAAACACTACCTCTATTACTAGCATATTGAATGCAATATGCCTTAGAAATGTTCAGGTTCCTGACGGAATTTAGTTGATCAGTTCATCTTGGATATTAAGGAAATTTGAGCGTAGCATTGGAACTATTTAAAATGGTTTTACAACTTTAGAGTCTTGGACGATTTTAAACAGGTCATTAGAAATGAAAGCTTTTCCCACCTCTTGTGTCTTTCAGTCAAAGCGAAATCACAATCACACTGCAAGAATCTGTGCCCACTGAAGAAGAAACATTGGTATATATGTGTATATATATAATGATATATATAATTTAAAAAGCGCTACAGTTTTATTGGAAAACTAATATTTTTGCACTATGAGACAGCTGCAAATACTTGAATTATATTTACTTAGGTTAGCACAGCAAGAGATTAAAAAGATATAGCCAATAAAGCCAATAAAATATACCAACCTACTGACAAACAATCTAACGCTAACACAAACTAAGCTAATAGCCCTGCCACTATATACACTGGCGGAAAAAAAAATGCAACACCATCAAGGATTGCTTAAATTTAATACAGAGTTAAGTGAGTGGTAATATGTCATGATAGTATCATATGATAACAAAATCAACACAAATGATGTAGACATGTCACAAGGAGGTATGTCCCAATAGTTGCATCAATATTTGGTGTAACCCCCTCAGGCAGCAACACAGGCATGTATTCATGCAGGCAGATGATCGTACAGGCAGCAAATGGCACTCTGTGATACACTGGCCCAAGCATCTTGCACCTGTTGTTGCAGTTCGGCAATAGTTGTGGCTGGCCGTGGAGACCCAATCACCTTCTTTCCCATCATGTCCCATTCATGTTCAGTGGGAGAGAGATCAGCGGACCGTGCTGGCCAGGGCAGTTGTTGTATACCATGCAGAGCACGTTGCGTTGCTGCAGCTTTATGGGAATGTGCGTTATCCTGTTGAAACAGCACATCACCTTCCTGTTGAAGAAATGGCAGGAACACAGGATTAATTACCTGCTGGATGTAGCTGGTACTGGTTTCACATCCCTGCACAAACACCAAACGTAAGTGCGAGTTGTAAGTGATGGCACCCCACACCATGATGCCAGGAGTTGGGCCTTTGTGTCGTGGGCGAATGCACTCTGGACGAGTTTGTTCACCAGCTCTATGCCGTACGCATACATGACCATCACTTGCATACAAGCAGAACCTACTCTCATCACTGAAGACAACAGAGTGCCATTCCATTGTCCAATGAGCTCTTTCTCGACACCAGAGGAGACATGCATGACAGTGTTGTGGTGTAAGAGGCACCTTGGCTAGGGGCACACGTGATTCGAGTCCTGCTGCAGCAAGATGGTTTCCAATATTCCGTGCTGACACTGCAGGTGCTACCTGAGCCCGTGTCTCCTCCCTGGATGCTGTTCGGGCACTCACTGATGCCCGTAAAATGCGTTGATCCAGATGTGCGTCTGTAGAACGTGGTCACCCAGAACCTGGTCTATGGGAGTGAGAATGTTCTGCAGACCATTGCTGAAAACACTGACACACCACCGATACATTGCACCCAAGATGTGCAGCAATTTGTCGATAGGTCCATTCAGCTTCACAGAGGCCAACAATTCGACCCCGTTCAAATGGCTCTAGCTGTGAGACAGGAGCACGTGCGCATTGTTGTGGCATCGCTACACCCTAGTGTCGTTTGACATCAGTATTCAACTGTTAAGGTACCACACTTGCACCGTGGACATAGAAGGCATAGAGACACTGCTGCGCAGTGCCATCTATTGTCCACTGACCGTGACACATCAGTCATCAGTTCTGTAACCTCTCAATATCCACATACTATGCCCATGTGCTGATAAACGCAGTCCTTCCTGGTGTTGCATTTTTTTTCCGCCAGTGTATATATAAAATGAAAGTGACTCTTCTTTGAGGTGCAATCATGTAAAAACTACTGAACATATCGATATGGGACTATGAGCATTCAGAGTGGAAACGTTTATATATAGTTATAGGCTACTCATCCTTGGATTCCATAGACCCTTTGGCAATTTTTAAATTTGTTTTTAAAGACATTCTTTCTGCCTATATATGCAGTATACTGTAAATACTTTAATTATATTTCTTTAGGTTAGTACAACAAGAAATTAGAAATGAAACTATGATATGGGACTATGCCCACTTGAAGCGGAAGCGTGCATGGATGGTTATAGGCTGCTTATTTTCTGTATTCTATAGACCGTTTGTCATTTTATTAAATTTATGTTATGGGCATTTTTTCTGCCTACATATGTCATTCTTCCTCTAAATTTAAACCAGTTTTTATATCCCTTTAGGAGCCATCTTAGCTAAAGCGATTTGAATAACCGTGCTTGTTAGAGCAATACGAAATGGCTTGGCCATCCATTCAAAGCCAAACGTCAAGGGTTAGAATCGCAGCAACTACAGTCAAATGTGTGTGGCAAAGGAAGGGAGGGCCCAAGTAAAATAATTGGTGTAATGGCACGCTTGGAAGCTGGCGGGGTTACATTCTATCATAGAAGTCTTGCTCCTGCAATTGAAATTGGATCATCATGACCTCCCCTAGGAATTATTTCTTTTAATGCTTTACAAGTTTCCCTCCTAAATGCAACAGTTTTACTAGCTGCAGCTACATGGATTTTGCTTATAATACAAAAAAAAAAGACTACAGTTTTTCATATCCCTTTTGGAGGCACCTCAGCTGAAGTGATTTAATATTTTTGCAATAAGAGATAGCAGTTAATACTTGAATTCTATTTAAGTTAGTACCACAAGAAATTAGACAGAAAGAGCCCATAAAGTATCTCAAACCTTAAAGAATTCTGCTAAATGACTGGTACACCACTATATCTGTATATATTGGTGCTGTTTTTAATGAAATGGGCTGAGCTATGAGACTCGTTTTCTATCTACAAGGTCGTGGTAACGGATGGAATGAATATACACTTGGGTTTAACTTTAGTCACACATTTTATTTGCACCTTCTTGTTCACAATTTTTAAATCACATCACAGTGGAAAGTCTTATGTTAGCGGATCAACTTCCCTAACGTCGCCAAATTTAATTAAAGGTCTCTAAACACTTAGTAAATTCACTTTTACTGTTTCATGACGCGTACACATAAAAATACGTCCATCTACCTCGGAGATACCCACGCCAGTGAACTATTTCTTGGCGTCCTTTTGACACGACACACCGCCTTTTTCAAGCTTCCTCCGCGGTATTCATCCGCGCAAATAGTTCTTTCTCGTTAGGGAAGCGATCCCAATTATTGTCTCCTACTTTTATTATGGAACATAAACAATTCCAATATTCATACACATATATTAAAATCAAATATGGAAAGATTTATGACGTCTTTGTGCAAACTTAGTTGTTCGTAACAATGAACCTTATCAACATGCTCTCGTCACTCAATTATCTCATACCAACACCAAAAAACGAATTACACTTTTAACAAACATTTACATGAACGATTTTCTTTTGGGGTCTTCTAATATTGTGTCTCAATATAATGAAAATTACTTCTCTTTGCAGCACAATCATGCAAAAACTACAGAAGGTATCAATATGGGACTGTGACTATTTGAAGTGGAAATGCTCGTAGATGGTTCTAGGCTACTTATTTTTGGGATTCCATAGACCCTTTGTCCTTTTTTCTGTATTTATTTCTGTATTCATGTTTTTGTTAAATGTTCAGTCATTGATTTATGGGTTAAAATTAACGTCCAGCGGAGCGGGCAGGTGACATATATGCAGGGTGTCCCAGAAAAACAGACAATGCTTAGTATGTTGTGTGGGATGGCAAACTGACTGGTTTTCAAACAGGAATCCTGGTCAGGAAATGCACGGTTTGGACGCTGTAGCGCATCAAAGTACGAGATGGATGTGCATTCACATTTTGCCAACAAACCCAACATTGAGCTGTCTACATTACAAACAGGCTTCAGCTGTGTACCTCCTATGTCATTGCAGAGCCTATATTGACAGTGGTGAGCCTCATACACATGGCTCAATACATGCGGTTGTCTTTTCAAGATTTTCAATCACTCCATGGACTTGAGCCATAAGGCGCTCCGCTGACGTTACAGGAGTGCCATAAACCATACTCTCATACAACTCCACAGAAAATAGTCGAGAGGTGTCAGATCTGCCAATTGTGCTGGCCATGGAATTGGTCATCAATTGGTAAATTGATCGACTTGAATATGCGATGTTGAGGTGATTCCACACATTTACATCAAAGTGTGCTGGAACTCATGTCTGCCATTTCAGCAGCTGTGTACTGGTACATGTCGCACTGCTATTAAAAATGTTATTGTACTGGAAACTACACAAGTAACGCAGTAGGATATGCACCAAGAACTCTGTGGAGGAATTTAGCACATGCACAGTAATGTTGTTATGCTCAGGTCCTTCATCCCAGTACACGGATGGCTAAAAGGGTAGCATACCTTCCATATTAAAATACTAAAACGAATGTAACAAATTGTCACAACTGTTCATTCTAAAACTTCGACACTCTCTGGCATCCAAACCATGCATTTCCGGACAGGGGTTCCTGTCGGAAAATCACTCAGTTTGCCTTCCCACACAACATACCAAGCATTGTCAGTGTTTTTTTGGACACCCAGTATATAGCCAAATAAACCAATGGCAGACACAAGAAAACTATTACACAATTTTTGTTTTGAGCTGCACAGTTATCACTCCAGTTTATCAGATCCTTCTTGTTTATTACTTTCATATTCATCAGTTTTAGCAGACAGAGGCAATCTCATCGGCACCTCTACCCACGATTTTTTCATTCCACATACTCATGTAGACCAGTTCCTTTCTTTCTGCATTTATTTTGTGATGGTACCTCCATAACCAAAATTACAACTAACAGTAATATTAAAGTATTGTTCTTCTCAATGAAGCAATGTATAATATACTGAATATTAGTACAATATATATTTATCAAGGTGTCTTGAATTGAGAATGTATCAACAATACAATATGCACATTATTATATGACCTTCACTTAATCTTTAATTGGAAAGAATAGCATAAACACATTGAGGGCATTGGCCATCTGAAAGTGCATAGTGTTGCCCACAGCATATCCAGAATATCTCGCTTATGAAGTACAAATGAATGTAGCCTCTTTCATACCTTGTTTTCCTGGGCATATTGCACATTGCTATGTAATAATTTTATTTTCAATAATTTTAGCACTTTGCTCCTTTCTACTTCAAAGTACCCAGTTGTTGTTGTTAACTAATGCTGGATTTCTGACAATGAAGTCATTAATCCTCTTGCTCTCCAATATTTTTCACTGATGGATGGGGCACTAGAAGTGGCGGGCATATTTGAAGGTGGTCTCGATCCATTTCCTCTTGCAGATCACATAGAGGACAGAGTGGTGAAGAATATATCCCAATTCTGTTTTAACGTTTTGCCAGACAATCATGTCCTGTAATCAACCTGAAGGTTGCAACTGCTGTTTTTCGAGGATACTCAGGAATTACTGTTTGAATGTTTGGTAGTTCCCATCTTTTATTCTTTGATTTTTCATAGTAATATTTTTCAATAATTTTTTTGAATTCAGAGTTGACTAATCTTTTAGCTGCATAAAATGGTAGATTAACTGCAGATTTTTGTACACCGCTGGTACCCAATTGTAATCTGCTACAAAATTTGATTTGCTCTCTGGTGGATTGTTTTTATGTGTTCTTTACTTCTGGCATTGAACGATCTTCCTATCTGACCTTTGTAGAAGTTGGAACAGTTTCTACATTCCTGTTTGGTTTTATTTGTCTGTGAGTTGGTGAGATGTTTTTTGACATTTACTTCTTGTGAGTTGTTGGTTTTCTTATCTAGTTTCCTTGTGGCTTTCTTTTATTTCATATTTTCTGGCTTATACTCATTTTCTGAGACCAGATATTTGATATTCACTTCATTGTAGTAATTGGTTTGTTCATGAATATATTTATACCATTTCTCTAATTTCTCTATAAAATCTTAATCCCTAATATGCTGACCTGTCATGGCATGTAATACGTCCTCTGATTGGTAATCAGAGGATATGGTCGGTGAATTTATTTTGATAATTCTCCCGGCCAGGTCGGTGAGACCCGTAAACCAACGACAGTTGCGGTCCTCCAGACATTCTGGGGGTTGTGAGACAGCTATGTGACCGTCAAAACATAAAAATATGGTGCTCTCTAAAAAGCGGTTACTATTACTGCTATTTGCTCTTCTTCCATCAGTGAAAAATATTGGAGAGCAAGAGGATTAATGACTTCATTGTCAGAAATCCAGCATTAGCTAACAACAACATATTTATACCCTGTAGATAATTAAGGAAAGTGCTGCATGTTTGAAGATAACTCTTCTTGGGCTGTCAGCCAAGTGAATTCTAGAAAGGTTTCCAAGCTTTCAAGAGCTAACATTGCTCTCATCTTCATCTCATCTCCTTGAGGATTGAGAATGATGTTAGCTCTTGAAAGCTTGGAAACCTTTCCACAATTCCTAGCTGACAGTCCAAGAAGAGTTATTTTCATATCGCTGCCAGGAAAGCTTCAAGTCTGGTGCTGCATGTTTGTGTGTATGACAGTGTTAGTTGCATTTCTGTATACTTAGAATTTGTGCTTTTTTTTCCTCTTTAGTTATTGTTTAGATTCAGGGAGTTACAGATTTATTTGGTTCAGTTTTGAGAGTTTTATTTCAAGCTGTAGTTAGCTGATGTAACACCGTAGCTGGTCTACTCGCCAGTGTCACCAATGTAGAGGAATAATATGTCAGCAGCATACCTGTATCAAATATGTTTGTTGTTTCACAGTTGTTGTGCTTACATTTTTTGTAAATATTCTCTTAGTCTTTGAGAAGTAGAATCAGAACTGAAAAATTCAATGTCACAGCCTTCTACAGTTAACTACTATGCCCGACTACAAAGGGAAGCCATAGAAATCTACAAACACAAAGACAGCTTTAATCGCAAGGAAGAAATACTTTGTGTACAGAAAGCATGGATAGCGGTCTTAGATAAGCTTTCAGACATACACAACAGTTGTAATAAAATCCAACCTACAACCAGCCCGCCAACCGATATGAGCCAATCACTACCGTAGCCAGCGCAACAATGCCCCATCCACCCCCACCATATAAAAAACCCTAACGGACATTAACGGTCTTAGCTTCCACATTCAAACTCTGACCAGTGCAGACAGTGGATTGTGTTATCCTGATGATACCAAGTGCAGTACTTGGCAAAACATTGGTATCTGCAATGCCTTCTAGACCACGGCCTACAAGCCCGGAAGAACTAAACATATCTAATAGTCATGATCTCAAAGCTTTAAAAGATTTGACTCGCTCAAAGCTAACTGTATCCTAATATTCCCCTTGCACCTACAAGGAAATAAGCAATAAGATAATTTGTACAAATGTTTATCTTAACTAACACGAAGAAGATATAGGAATAAGAGTTTGGAAGAATGGTTAGTTCAAGAGTAGAGAAAGTCATGTGAGTGCAACACATCAGATGTTTTCAACTGGAAACCTTCGAAATTTTGTATTAACTTTCTTAACTTGGTCTATCCTGTATTATTTCTTCTGTTAATGCCATTTCATTTAAGTCTTTCGTTATCCCTTGCATCCATTGGTTATTATTCTTACTTTCACATATATGCTAAAAAATTTATTTTGTAAATCTATTATTACCCATCCTGTTTGTGTATAGTATTTTCCATATGAAAAATAATTGTTTTGTGACTGTATGTGCATTATTTCCATTGATGGGAAAAGTTCAAAAAAAACTAACTGGGCTCAATTACAATTACCTAGCAAAAATCTTACTTAAGTAAATTACAAATTACTTTTTAAAAAGTAATCAGGAAAATTACAATTACAATTACTTTGCAAAATCATAGTCCTATTTTTCAGGAAGCTAGAAATGATTATAACAACTTTGTGGTAGTAAGAGTATTGCGGAAAGAATACTACTTATAGAATTATAATTATGATGAGGAACAGAAATTAAAAGTACTATTTAGTTTGGAAGTTAGCCATTTAATGTTGAGTAATCTAGTGTAAGATGCAAGATGGCATGAAGTTGAAGGTCATATTGCATAAAACTTGGTCCAAAATATGTTGTTGTTGTTTTCTAGTGCCTTGCATCTGGCAATGGTCCAAAATATACACTGTATGAATTTTTTCCTAAAAAGATCAAAATATAAAAGTATGCAAACATGCACGGAAAAAGTATATTTGGAACCTTAAACCCTACAATGAATAATTACAGAATTGGAGAAATGTAACCAAAGTACTACAATTGCATGGAAAATCCAGACTATTTATTAACCTTTGAATAGCATTTAAAGTGAGCTAGGGAGATTCATTACATTGCCCTACTTACATCCCTCATACCCAATGTTAACTCTACTAATCGAAAGTCCAATTTTGTCTGTAACTCATCCAGCGTAGTCGTACTATGTTTCTCTATTTCAGACACCAGGCACTTATCACTGTTGTACATCTGGTAGCATTAGGTGTCTTAATGTACTTCTGGAATGCTGAATGAATGGAGTCTGCCACAACTGTGCTCCTTTGCTTATTCCACAAAACTTGACAACGGCCAAAAGATGAACGTGCAATTTTCTTAAAAATAGCTTCTCCCCTACCTTTTGACTGTTCTATAAAAGAATAAAAGCAATTATAGAATTTCTGTAGGTAACCACTAAACCAACATATTTTTTGAGTTTGGAAAAAGTGTGATAGACCTTAGACATGTGTGATAGACATACATGTGGCGCCCCAAAAGTCTTTCCACACTAAGCATGGTGGATTTTCTTTCTAGTGTCTCAGTGTCAACCCAATTTGCAGTGACTCCCAAAAAGGCCCCATTAAAATGAGTCCACCCGTCCGCAGTAGTGCAAACAGCACTTGCTTTTAGGAGTTCTGTAGTCATCCTTTTCCTCAATGTATTGTATTGTTCTTCGATTCTGACTGAGAGTGTCTTCCGACACATTACTGTCCAATTTGGAGCCAGCCCCTTTATTAACTTTGTGAAAGAATCTTCTTCCACTATTGAAAAGAAATGTATGGCACTGCAGATGAACTCCACAGTAAATTTGTCAACCGTATTTTGACTGGCAACCTCTGTATTTGTGGTGAATGATAGTGCCGGTTGCTTTTTTCTTTCTTCTCCATTTTCACATTCACTTGCCTTTCTTTTCTTGGAGTGCTGCAACAAGTGCTCCATTTCAGAAACCTTTGCTGGATGAATCCTCTGAAATTATAAAACATTTCCAAAAGTTACACCTATATGTTAATTAAATTATAGTTTTAAAATAACTTTACTGTACCTCTCCAGAACACGTACTGTACCTCTCCAGCTGACCATGCAGAAGAAGAGTACATAAACAACTTTCTGCTGTACATTTCTAACCTAATATCGGATTTATGTTATACCCGCGTATTTAAAGGTTTTAAATGGTTGTCACATTTGTTATTTGTAATTATTGTTTATCTTAGCAAAATGCACAATTTGTCTGAGCAACATGTCCACATGTCCATTTGTGCAATTGAAATCCATTTGAGTACACATTTCAAATTGAATACTGCATGGAAATGCGAACCCAAATCGATTAGAAATCTTGGATCCTCCTCTTAAAAGAGGGATCAGATCAACTTTTGTTGCATGGAAACATTTACCGTGCTAAAATCTATTTGAGTACACCAAAGACAACTTTATTTCTCATTAAATCTACTCGTTGGTTAAACTAAATATAAAAATGGATGGGAGTGGGTTTAAGAAGGAAGCAAATGGAAACATGTAGTATGTTTTCATCTGAGTGACGAAAATGGGCTAGAACAGTTCCAGTTAAACATGTACTGGAAGATTGAGGTTAAGTTTGAGTAATCTATATTAATTGAACGCATAACTTTTTTATCATACTAATGCCACATTTTTTTACAAAACCATACATTAAGTTTGAAGCCTCTGCTCAACACGAAAAGTATACCAAAAATGTTTAACAGGTTAGGATATAAATGAAAATAGATCCCTTACTCATATCTAAATCAGTTTCAATGCGGATTGAATTTATCACAGAAACACGGACCGCATTCAATGAACTCAAAACGATGTCAATTCTCCATGGAAACATAGAAATGGATCCAGTGGGCAAATATTCTTTGGAAACGAACATTCCTGTTCCATTTAAATTAAAATACCGTGATCCCTAAATACCTATAACTCAACAATCCAAATAGGCAAGTTTTCAAGTTAGACTTCAGGAAATAATAAAGCACATGTTCCTTAAAAACACTGGGCAACATGATGGAGATAGTTCTGAAACTAAATTGTGGGGATCCCGAATTGTGAATTATATCCACCGAAAGATGCAAAGAAATTTAACAGTAATTAATCTGTTAATGTACTTACCATTATATGCTTCCTCAAATTTGAAGTGGTGCTTCACGCAGATTTCAGTATCTTGTTTCCAAAACAAAGTTTGCACTTCACACTCATGTTGTCCTTATTTTGAGCGTCAACTAATTCAAAATATTTAGGATTTAAGTATGGAAATGGAAACACCCTATTGTCTTCCATGCTTGAAGTTGATTCTTGAGAATCCATCGTTAGCGGTTCAAACTTATACTATCACACTTGAGATGATCTGCAAAGTAGAATACAACTGACTGGAGTGACACCAAATACAAAAAAGAATGCTTACACGCTCAGTAGCAACGTTTGTAAACCCACGAAATGAGTCATTCATGTACCAGCCTGCAACGCTTCAGTGAAGCCAACTTACCAAACTTTCAATTTAAGCAGTTTGATGAGGGATTACTAGAAATGTAACAGTTACTAAAATGTAATGTCATTTCAAAGAGTTAATTATGAGTAAAAATTACATTTTTCAAAATGTAATGATTACAAGTAAAAATTACAAAAAAAGTCATCGTTACAGTAATCGGAGTATTTCTACTGATTACTTCCCAACCTTAATTATTTTTATGAGTGATATCCTGGCATGATGTCTTTTTCTAAGTTTGAATTTTATACAATATTGGCTGAAAACCTGTAATGATTGGTTTAAGACCATTGTTTACAATGTGCTATTATGAACAATTATTTTTAAAATTAAGTTGAAATGAGTGGGCCATAAAGCATTTATTCTAAGGAAAATGCAGAATTTTAACGCTTTGTGTTCATTTTAGGTAACAATGATGGCAACAGAAGCTACCCGACAACAATCTGTACATTATGGCTGTATAGTTCAAGATCGGGAAACTTCAGAAGTGAAACATTATGTAGAAAAGCCATCTACATTTGTGTCAACGCTTATAAATTGTGGTGTGTACATCTGTTCTGTTGAAATATTTCAGACCTTTGCAGCAGTTTTCAATGCACGTCAACAGGAATATTATAGGTAGGTTTTGAGTATAGATACCAGGAAGTAATAGTAGGTTTCAGGGTACTCCACAGCATGAGTAAGAGATGTGAGAAATTTTCTAAGTCCAATGGTTCTCTAGTGCTCATGCACAAGTAGACTAAAACGATCAATGAGTACTAATCATTGCATAGCAGCCAACACATCTCCATTTGTGACAACCATAACCAACAATTGGAAAAAAAATCCCATATATCTGCACAACAATTCTGTACCATCAGGTGCAAATGACGATATGCCCTAATAATAATAGGTTTGCTAACATGCTCTACAATTTCATTGCAGAGCATGTAGAGTTCACCAGCACGATACACACGGATGCCTGGAGAGGCTGGACTGATGGCTGGAGGATATGCTGCCCACCTCTCATTCTGTGGACGTAAGACCTGGTGACAAATGTGCACACAAATAATGTTAAATCACACTGACAAGTTCTACAGCATCATCTACTTAGGGGTAGCATTCGCTGGGAACACCTAGGCGCTTACATTTGTGAATATTTGTTCCGTACTGACACCAAGAACCATTCGGCAGACCTTTACAAGGTACTCATGGAAGACACTACACAGGCCTACACTGTGGTGTAGCAATTAGGTGTAGTTAAAGTTTAGGTTAGGTGCAGTTGGGTTAATGAGTTAGTGCTTAGTGTAGATAACTATTCAGCATAATTTGGCGACAAAGTATTTTAATTGTATGGTTAGTGTAATTTAGTGACAGAAAAGTGTTGGCTGCATTTCTTTGGGTGATGCAAGATGGAGTATTCAGCTGCCCTGCATTCTATAATATGGCTACATGCATAAATAAACAAATAGTTATAAAGTTTCCATGTACATTATGTTAGTGAAACATTTTACAACAGAAATCACCCAAATAAATTATTTTAAACACATATTAACCCAAAAATGTGAAGCTGTACTTCAAAAAAATATGCCACTGATGTTGAACTTCAAAAAACTCATCACATGCTGTAAAGTTGAGCCATAGGTTTAATATACTATTTTGAGTATTTTAATAGCACTGAGCCCACATTTCCTATTGTATTCTACAAAGATTTTTAAAATGACTGGGCAGAGTAGGCTATTGTTACTAACCAGAGTCTGGATTCAGATTCTTTTAATTGTTGCACCTAGGCATTGCTGACCTGTACATAAATCCTTATTATGGGTGCTAGATTATCAACATGTTTGTTTATTAGGTTATTTTGTTTGTCATTTTATGCCCTTTTCTATTTTTAGGGAGTTGTTTTTTCAATTTTACACAATTTTTTCATGATTTTGTTGTGGTTTGCGTCTATTTTGTCATTTTCTTGCAATTACAATCAATATAATTATAAGGTGTTTTATATTATTAACATTTTACCAAGTATAATTTGCCAAACAAGAAATTTCATTACTCAACTGCAAAAAAGACCAGCTTTGTATGGTCTTCACTCACATACTTGGGGAAAAAAACATTCCTATTTAATGGTTAGTCCAGAAAGACTTACGATAGGCGAGCAGGATAGTTATATTTATGAATAAATGTCTCAAAATAGGGATGAGAGGGTTTGTTCTCCTTTTTCTTCATTAATGAGTGTGTAGAATCATTGTTGTCATGGTCTGTGAAGTCCTGTTTGTTGACAATGAATTTTGTATAGTCTGAGAACACAAAAAAAATTAATAATTAAGTTATGTAAGAATCTTCCAAATTGTCTCCTCATTATTCTTACACCTGCTTTCTCTACTTCTATAGCAATAATATGCATGTATAAATTAATTTCTAACTTTCTGCACACTATAAATGAAATAAATCTTATTTTTAGATAATTTTTACTTTCTCTGCTACCCATAATAAGCAGGGAAAGTACTGCATTCCATTAAAAATACAATGTTGAGATTTCACCAGAAATATACATTTTGAGATGGTAATTATTATTTATTTATGCCAACAAACTTACTGTTGGTGTTTTTAAACACACAAGCCGTGTGTGGGCAAAGTTTGAGAGGCAGAACTGGAACTTAAAAATTCAATGCCACAACTGGTTTGAGAATTTAATGCCATTCTGGCAGTTTGTCACAATAGCTCAGTGGTAGAGCAGCCGCCCGGTAAGCGGAAGGTCTGTGGTTCAAATCCCAGTTGTGGCATTGAATTTTTAAGTTCCAGTTCTACCTCTCATACATTTTGAGGTTTCCTGAACAAAAAAGGACTTTTTACTTTCTCTACTGGTAAGTAGGGGAAGTATAGTATTCCACCCAAAAATTCGATGTCAAGATTTCACTGGAAATATATGTTTTGAGGCCCCCTGAATCCAAAAAAAGCATTTTTAGAAAATGGTCCGTGTGTGTGTCTGTGTGTCAGTATGTGATTCTGTGGACAGCTTATGTCAAAAACGAAAAGTCGGTTAAAACCCAAAGTTGGTATTTAAGTTTAATGTCTAGTCGTATTTACTCTGGACGACTTTTGTATAACTGGTAAACCGTTAGAGATACACCAAATCATACTATACAAAAAATGTAGATCTTGCTAAAATACACAATTTATGTCTCAATAAATTTTCTTGTAGGGGGAACCATTTCGGAGATATTGCTTGTTATGTGTGTGAGTTTCTGAAAACTTAGAACTTTCGTGAAATGGATCATCGTTGTTCATTTTTTTATATGTTAAGTGTGCAAAGACAACAGAATCTCAAAGCTTTAAAGCATTTGACTATCGCACAAAGCCTACTGTATTCTAATATTCCCCTTGCACCTACAAGGAAATAAGCAATAAGATAAGTTGTACAAATGTTTATTTTAACTAACACGAAGAAGATATAGAAATAAGAGCTTGTAAGAATGGTTAGTACAAGAGTAGAGAAAGTCATGTGAGTGCAACACATCAGATTTTTTAGAAAAAGGTGTGTGTGTGCGTGCATGTGCATGTGTGCGTGCATGCAAACAGCATTACTCAAAAACAAAGTTGATTAAATTCCAAACTTGGCATTTAAGTTCAGCATCTTCCAAGGATGCGACACAAAGATTTTCAAGAAAATTCCCCCTCCACAGACTACCCTTTACATAGACCATTTTTTCAAAAAATTTTGATTTTATCAAAAATGGCTCTAATGATATTAATTAAAATAGCATATGTTTAAGATATTTTAATGGCAAATGAAATGTTTATCTTAAATTTTATGAGAATATCCTCAGAAGTCCTCTTCATCCTGGATGACTTTTGCATAACTGGTAAATTGTAAGAAATGGACAAAATCTTACTGCACAAAAAATGTGGATCTCGTTAAAATGTGCTTGTTTTATTTTTGGACTTTGGGCCCTAATGACCTAGTTGTCGACAGGCTCTTAAACAAAACTCACTCACTCACTGAAATGCACAATCTATGTAAAATACTTTTTTTTTTTTTTTTTTTTTTTTTTTTTTTTTTTTTTTTTGAGTGAACCATTTTAGATATTCCTTATTTGTCTGAATTTTCCTATACCTACACTTTTCTGAAATGGGAAGTTGTTAGGTTGTTATTCAATTTTTTTATCTCTTGGCCATGCAAAGAGAACAGAATTTCAAAGCCATCACATAGCGACCAACTTTAAAAGATTTGACTGTTGCTTAAAGCCTACTCTATTCCCATACTCCCCTTGCACTTGCAATAAAATTAGCAATATGATGATGACGATGACGACGATGATGATACCCCTGTGTAACAGCCCTAAGTGGCCCAAGCCTACTGCCTGGCCCATTACAGGTGTCATGAGTTGGGTGCAGTACTGTAGAGTGGGATGTGGTCAGCGTGATGAGCCCTCCTAGCCGGTTATGCAATCTTCGTAACCTGGAGTCACTACTACTTTATTCAAGCAGCTCCTCAGTTGCCCCACCCCCTCCAGGACCTAACAAGGCTGAGTGCACCCCAGAGCACACCTCTCAGCGGGGGAAAAATCCCCAGTGCTGGTGATCAAAACCAGGTCCTCTGCGCTGGAGGCAAGCAATAATTTCTGCAAATGTTTATCTTGATTAACAGGAAACAGAGGCATAAGCATCTGTAAGAAGTTTTACAAGAGTAGAGAAAGTCATGAAATTGCAACACATCAGATATTTTGTAATTGTTATGTAAATTTTACAAACTTTTAGAGCTATTTTATAGGGTATGTTTCAAACATTTTTAGGTCATCATAATCTGGGCCCTGGTAATGACAAATACAGTGCAATCATTAAATTGCTGGGCTGCAATATGCATGCCCCACAACTGGGGGTTTTGCATTTCAAAACTCCTGTGTTACTCAAGTGATTAGTAACATGCACTATGAGTACTGTGTTATAAGTTGTGTTGAAAGTGGTGTCCATCTGCATTGAGATATTCCTGACACCTTGCTAATTTTCATAATTTCTAATCTTATATTGTCACAGCGTCTGCAGGGGCCTGCTGGAAGGGACTGGTGCTACCAACTCGATCCTACTGCCTAACTTTGCTAATGACCAGCCCTCTTGCTGAACAGGGGCCTGGGTGATACAATACCTAGGTATCATGTCCAGTATTGCAACTCAAGAGAATTCCTTTTAACTGTCCAAAAGCCTCGCTTTTGAGAACTTTCCACCCTGTGTACATACCTGTATCAGAGCCAGCAGCTTTTTTCTCCTTTTTTTTTAAATCCGTTTATGGCTTCACATGTTCCATCACATAGTATAATAGTGCATGTTTGGTTTTCTTTTCTATGCTATTGATCTTAATAAAATATTTGGAGCGTTAAATGTTAGTACTTAATTTAATCATTGGATTATACATCACATTAAGTTTTCTTAGATCAATAGCATTTACAAAATGAACTAAAAGATTTGACTATCGCACAAAGCTTACTGTATTCTAATATTCCCCTTGCACCTACAAGGAAATAAGCAATAAGATAAATTGTACAAATGTTTATCTTAACTAACACAAAGGAGATACAGGAATAAGAGTTTGTAAGAATGGTTAGTTCAAGAGTAGAGAAAGTCACGTGAGTGCAACACATCAGATTTTTACATCGTATAATAGAACTTCGTAAATTAAATGAGTATTCTGTGTGCTCTAGTACCTATTGTTCTGTGAGGCAACATGACCATGTAAATGAAATCATGAACATTTTGTAAAGTCCAGTTACTGTAATTGACTTGTTTTTCATTGTCATGAGGCTGTAATACATGAACTATAATCACTTTGTAGTTTCAATTGTAAAAGTTTAGCAGCTGTATGTATAGAGGTTTTTGAAACACTCAAAACTCACTTGCTGTGCAACACATCTTAAGAGACCTCTTTGGAGACTGTTTGGATGATGCACCAATTTTGTCAATTTTTTCCTCCATCAGAACATGTCTCTTTTGCTTCTTAAATTTAGTGTTTAGCAATCCCAATGTCCTGAACTTATTAATTAGACATCTAGAGAAGTTCTCTACCTGGAATTGGAATACTAGGAAATTTTTCTTGAAATTGTCTTACAAATCTATGTACTTGATTGGGTTTTTACATATGTATCGTACTTAAAAATTCTTTGTTCAAGCAAGAATTTTTCAGTAGGTATTAAGTGAACTAATCAGACAAGAACAGCAATAATAATTACTCTAAAGTAATCCACACACATCACAGATGTCTTGAATAGGCTTTCATCTTTGAGATTCCAATGTACAAACTCTAGTCTTTATAGCTCAAACTGAATGCAGGAACTGACATAGGGGTCATTCATATTAGTGTGCTGCAGAAAAACACTGAGGTCACTGCAGTGAAAGTGAATTATGCATATATGTGATCTATGGCCTGCCTATAAATCAAATGCATGGTATCTTATGATAATACTAAACAGCTCTATGTCACCAGTATTAGCAGACCACAAACAGCAGTGGTAGTGACATCTGTTGAAACATTGTGAAGCTTTATTCAAATTTCAGTGGTAGTATAATACTGAATTGGTGAAATTAAGAACACCAATTTTGAATAATGATCGTACTATAATACATTGTTTAAATCCTGTCCCCTACAATACTGTACTTTTCAGGGCAGGTACAAAGTTCAGTAATATTATGTTCCTATAATAATCCATACAGCTATATGTATAATATATTCTTGTCATGTTCAACAATATGTTGCACAGCAAGAAAAAATCTAATACACTGTACAGCAAACAAGTGCCTTAATAAGTTTTATATACATATATGTGTTATAATCCCTTGGAAGTCTAAGATGTGATCTGGAGGAACTTCATTACAGCTGAAAAGTAAACATTAGCCTTGCCATTTTAAGTCTGCATTGATTGAACAGAGTCTAATTTATTATTTATTTATGCCAACAAACTTACTGTTGGTGTTTTTAAACACACAAGCCGTGTGTGGGCAAAGTTTGAGAGGTAGAAATGGAACTTTGAGCAGCGGCCTGGTAAGCGGAAGGTCTGTGGTTCAAATCCCAGTTGTGGCATTGAATTTTTAAGTTCCAGTTCTATCTCTCAGAGTCTAATTTGTTTTACATGTTACAGTGTGTTGCCTAGATAGCAGCACCAGCAATGTTTGCACTCAGAAGTTCAAGTTGCCTACTTTGCATCAGTTTCTAAACAAGCAGGTTTCTAAACATATTTATTTATTTATTTATTTTTTTTTTTTTTGTATTTCAGTGAAGTTACAACAAATGGAAATGGCAATGGTAAGGAAGCAGCAGTCATATATCTGGAAACTGATGTGCTTATGCCATTAGCTGGCACTGGGAAAGTGTTTGCTTTACAAACAAACAACTGGTGGTCTCAGCTGAAGACAGCAGGTTCTGCTATATACGCCAACCGTCACTTCCTTGAGCTGTATAGGTCTCGACACAAAGAGAGACTTTCTCAAGGCAGAACAGCTTGTACCATCATTGGTGATGTTTATATACATCCAACAGCAACAGTGCATGCCACTGCAGTGGTAAATATAATGCTTTCCCTTATTGCATGAATTTGTATGCTCTCACTGTGATGGTTATTGCACATAAGATCCTGTATCAATGAGTAGCGTATTGTCAGCTAGCCTTGCAAACTATATCCTAAAAATGATGGAGACGGATAGGAAAATAATGTAGAACCTCACTTTTATACTCCCTGAATTAGCACTTTTCTGTCATTTAGGCCATATTTTTTATAGTTCCAACAATGAAGCATGACAGTCTTAGGAGTGTTACAAAGCATATCTACCCATGACTAGTTTAACTGCTTGTTGGGCAGGATGGGGTTTGTAGGGTGATGGGTGAGAATGAGATGGAGTGATGGGAGCAAGTAACATCACTCCTCAACAGTAATATTTGATTCTGATGTGTTTATAGTATGTTTTTAAACATATTTAGTTTGTATGATTTGTAGCTTTTTACAATTTGCTTCATATTGGAAAACCTGAGAGTATTTACAAGATGGGTTGAATCCACAAAGATATTTTAGAAATCTTTGTTTTCATTTTATTTACCAGCACCTCATTTGTGGCATGCAATTTACATAGGTTTGATGTGTTTTAAATATTAGCTAAAGTGTGCTACCAAACCCCAAAGTCAGCAATAGGTATTGACAGTATTTGTTTTCATTTATGCACCAACATCGTTCTTGTAGCATGTATTTCCATAAACTGGTATTTCTGAAGCTGTAAATAACGCATGCCAGCAAAAGCCAATGTAGTTATATAAAGTAAAACCCAAGGCATGTTTTGTTTCTTGTTTTGCAGAACATAATCTTAGCCTTGCCATGTGAATGCACACAGAAAGGCTCACACTGTCATAGTCATATTAAATATATGGTGATGGTATTTGATGTTGTAAGTTAGCTATCTCTCAAAGTTTCGTTTGCAGTGGTCATGATGCTTCTTCCTTCCACTCCAAGAGTGTAGTTGTGACTTATGCTTCCTTGTACGGCCACAAGCTCCAACAGTTGTAAGATGGCGACCTACAGTGGAAAAGCGCTTGCTGCTCTTGAGTTTCATACAAGTAAATCCTTGACAACTGTGCAACGAAACTTTAGAAGAAAGTACCGGAAAGAAACACCCTCTGTCAACTCTATACGTAAATGGTATCAACGTTGATAACCACGGGATGCCTATGTAAGGGCAAATCAACAGGTCGGCCAAGAATGCCTGAAGAAACAGTCGACCGTCTGCGAGCTAGCTTCACACGTAGCCCACAAAAATCAACTCGTTGAGCCAGTAGAGAATTGAACATCCCACGTTCCACTGTTTGGAAAGTGTTAAGGAAAAGATTGAAGGTGCGCCCTTACCGTTTGCAGCTGTTACAAGCATTATCACCCGAGGACAAAGTAAAATGCTTTAAATTTTGTAGCAGTTTCCAGGAGCGTATGGAAGACAATGAGTTTTGTGATAAGATTGTTTTCAGTGACGAAGCAGCATTCTTTCTGAGTGGTAAAGTGAACAGGCATAATGCAAGGATTGGGGGAACTGAAAAGCCCCATTCCATCATACAGTATGTTCATGATTCACCTAAACTGAATGTTTTCAGTGCGATATCACAATCTAAAATTTACAGTCCCTTCTCCAGTGAAAAATCTATTACAGGGCACATCTAGCTGGATATGTTGGAGAATTGACTCCTGCCACAGTTGGAGACCGATACTGTCATCTACCAACAGGATGGTTACCAACAGGTTACCACCGTGATGTTCATGACTTCCTGAACACCAGACTTACAGATCGATGGATAGGTTGTACCAGGAATGAAGATAACGCACTCATGTCATGGCCTTCATGCTCTCTTCACCTCACCCCTTGCAACTTTTTTCTACATCAAGTGTGGGCCGAACTTGATTATCGAGTTGATACTTGTAAAGTCACTTGTGGAGTACATATCAAGCACCTGTAAGCTATTAAAAAAAAAAAAAACTTTGAGTTGCTATATCTGAGCATACAGTGTTTATAATGTTCAGTCAAATAATATTGCTATAATAAATTTTTGAAATCACTCAGATCATTTGTGCATATCTTGTATACAGCTTTAACTTTGAATTGCTTTTTCTCAAAAGAATAAAAAGTGGACTTGATCCACTTTTGCTCTGAACCCCTCAACTATTTAGTTCTCTTTTTATGCCGCTGGAAAGCTTTGAAAAGGAGCTGTGTTGTAGACATTACAATAGTGATTGTGATATTGATATACATTAAAAGCTTAAATAATTGGAAAGTTAAAACCAATAAAACAAAATCATAATATTTACAGCAAAAGATTTATAAATAAAATATTTGGCAGGTGGTGTATTTTGTATTTCAGCTGTCACTGTACCAATAGTTAAATTGTTGCCTCAAATGGGGTTCCTTTGCCAAATGTACTTTTAAGCCAATCTTCACATTGTTCAGACATTAATTACAATTTAAAGTCCTAAAAAAATCATAGACCGGAAATGTTCTCTAATCAAATGTTTGGGTGAGTCTAAAATCTTTAAATAATGATAATTAACAAACCATTAGAGTGAATCGAACAAATTACATGGCAATCAACTTCCAAAACATTAGAAAGTAGCGGTCAAATATAAACAGATTTCATTTGTTTTTGGAAACCTGACGTTCTAAAATTTTTTAGTATTGTCCTGGTATAATGATGATGATGATAATGATAATAATTATAATATTTATTATTATTATTATTATTATTATTATTATTATTATTATTATTATTATTATTATTATTATTATTATTATTATTATTATTATTATTATTATTATTATTATTATTATTATTATTATTATATTATTATTAAGTACTAAGTCATACATCATTATAGTGTGGCCATAATCCTAGTTAATTGGCCATAGCCATAATTGACTCAATATACATAAAGTATGATAATAAATATCTTTTCTATCATCTACAGTCTATTTTGAAATCCCTGTCTTTCCGCTGACCATCTCCATTTAGACTTTACCTTCCGCAGCAACTCTCCTAATCTTGGTATCTGCTTATGGTCCTCAAATATTTTTTCAAAGCCATTTCTTTGTTCGTAAATGCCAATTTCCTACTAATTAAACTTTTTCTCCAGTTATTAGTGGCCTTACATTGAAAAATCTGATGTGCTGCACTCACATGACTTTCTCTACTCTTGTACAAACCATTTATACAAATTCTTATTCCTATATCTTCTTCGTCTTAGTTGAGATAAACATTTGTACAAAATATCTTATTGCTTATTTCCTTGTGGGTGCAAAGGGAAAGTTAGAATACAGAAGGCTTTGAGCGATAGCCACATCTTTTGAAGCTTTGAGATTCTCTTCTCTTTGCACACTTACCATATAAAAAAATGAACAACGATGATCCATTTCACGAAAGTTTTAAGTTTTCCGAAACTCACACACATAACAATTAATATCCGAAATGGTTAACCCTACAAGAAAATTTATTCCAACATAAGTTGTGTATTTTAGCAAGATCTACATGTTTTGTATAGTATGATTTAGTCTATCTCTAACGGTCTACCAGTTATACAAAAGTCGTCCAGAGTAAATACGACTACAGGGCCTATAGCCAGAAAATTCAAGATATACATTTCATTTGTCATAAAAATATCTCAAGCATATGACATTTTAATCAAAATCGTTTGAGCCATTTTCAACAAAATCAAAATTTTCGAAAAATGTTCCATGTAAAGGGTAGTTTAGGGTGGGGCTGTTTTCTTCAAAATCTTCGTGTCGCATCCTTGAACGACATTAAACTTAAATACCAACTTTGGTTTTTAACCGACTTTTCGTTTTTGAGCTATGCTGTCCACAGACTGACACACAAACTGACACACAGACATGCACACGGACCTTTTTCTAAAAATGCTTTTTTTTTTATTCAGGGGGTCTCAAAACATATTTTCAGTGAAATCTCGACATCGAATTTTTGGGTGGAATACAATACTTCCCCTACCTACCAGTAGAGAAAGTAAAAATGATATGAATTTCAACCTTCTCCTGCTCCCCACACATTGGATATATTCTCAGAATAAGGTCGCTTCTCACTGCCTTTAGTTTCCTTACACCCCATTAAAACCAGGCTATCCCTTCTCTTTCATTTTTCTTACAATTTAATATATACTTATCCATTATTATTTAAACCTTTAAGGTATGTCAATGAGCTTTTTTCTCTGACCTGTGCCATTAACACTTCCGTTCTTAACCTGACTTCCCTCCAAAACTGCTTCTGAAATACACTGGAACTTGGATAATTTGAAGCTCAAGGGACAAGAAAAAAATTTGAATTACAAAAGTTACACCTAAAATGTATATGTTAGTAATACAGATACACCCAAGGACAAGGACAAAAAAAAATTGATTAGCACAACAAATTTGTCCAAGTCCTACATGGCACAGCACCTTGATTGATCATATGGGTTAGTAATATTAAGATTTGAAACTTGTGACAACTTTTTGCTGCCACTACTGTATCACAGATGGTATAAACAAGGTGCTGTGCCATGTAGGACTTAGACGAATTTGGCATTCCAGAGATGACTAATTCTTTTGTCCACTGGATTTTCCAGTTGTCTCTACTTTCACTCGAGGCACTGCTTAAATTTTCTCCATATTCTTCAGGTAAGTTGACAAAGTGTTCGGTGGTATCCCGCATTCTTTTGTGATTTCAGATTTTTTCTTCAGGCCCTTTTCAACTTCTCGAATCATGGCAACTTTTTCCGCAAAAGCTAGACTTGTATTGGACATATTGTTTACTTAGAGACACAGTGGCATTGATTTGCAACACATTGAGCAGCAGGAAGCTCAAGCGACAACTAAAGGTGCACATGTTTTAAACAAGAGGCTGTGGAAGCAGGTATAGAAGCTCAAGGCCAGTAGCTAGAAAAGCTGCTCCACTCCCCAAACTGCATTTCAAATGCATTCCAACACAACAAACAATCCTGAAGCAATGACATCTTTTGCAGAAACACATGGACATTATAGAAATTAACATATGAAATTTTCACGTTTCGATTAATTTTTGACTGACATTTCTGAACAAAAACTTGGAATTAAGGAAAATGAAATTCAAATTAATGGTAATTTCAAGTTATAAATGTTTGAATTATTTGAGTCCCACTGTATCTGATTTTGGCTCAGTAATCACATAGTCCAGTAACAACTAGCTGTTCTCTAATTTTCTTTAGCCATACATTATTCATACATTCCAGATTATCCTCTTGATACCTTAAACATATTTAAATAATATGCATATTCTGTAGTTCTGTCAGCAGCTTCCAAGAAACACAGCCTCTCGCCTCTACTGCTAGCTTAGCACTAATTGGCCTGTCTGTCTAGGTGGCTCAGTTGGTTAGGCGTTGTCCTTGTATATAGCTGTTTAAGAATATACTTTTAGGTAATATTCTGGATAATTGAACACTATTAATTAAACTATTTTGGCACTGATCCCAAAGTCGCAGGTTCAAGCCTGGCCCAAACTGATGGTTTTTAAGTGTACTTAAACGTGACAGCCCCATATCAGTAGATTTAGTGGCATCTAAAATAGCTCCTGTAGGACAAAATCCTGGCACACTGGCACTGCTGATCTGATCCTGGTAATTGACAGTGTCATTAGCAAATAAAATATTTATGCTACTGATGTCACTCATAGTAAATGAACGGTAAAAAAAACAACAAAATAATTGCCAAGAATGTTAGTTGTGGCAGTAAAAAAATATCACATCCCCAAACTTAGTGTTTTTGCCAGTTAAATTTGTTAATTTTATATATACATATGTGATTAATGTTCATCATCAGATTATTATATGTATTCGTTTGCATATGTTTCTGTTTACAATTTAATTTTGTAGAAGCATCACATTTGTGTAAGGTAATACAGCTCTTTCTCTCTCTGAAACTATAAAAACAATGTATAAGTGCATATCGCTTGTCACTTCTCTTGGAAATGCATAGCCATGAACAATAACAATTTACAGAATTTTCCAGAATGGAGAAAGGAATGATTTAGAGAGTTTAATTAAGTTAATTCATCAAAAATACTGCAATTAGTAATAGATATTTTATAAAAAGCAATGATTTTGAACTAATAATATATGAGTACTTGGGCGACCGAGCTTCGTTCGATGTTTTTTGCCTCTGTTTTTGTGAAATCTTATTTTTTGTGGGAGAAGATACTTATTTAGATAAATCTGAAAGGCAAAATGTTAACTAAATAAAAAATTTTGTTGCAATTGTTAAGAGTCATTCCCGAGATACAAGAAATATAGAAATACAAATATTTCATAAACACCATCATTTCAACTGCTGAAAGCAGGCCTCCCCCATAGATATCCACCCAGTTTGAGGTTTTCGTCGAGCATTTGTTCCATTATGGAGTTCAGTTCTTTGCTGCTGCAATTGACTCCAGGGCGTTAACACATTGGCCAAGGTCGTTCATTTTTTCCGTCTAGTTCTTCCATGGCTTCCTTGATCCCGGCCAGTCACTCGTTAGCATTCTCCGATAGATCTATCTTCATATTGGACATTTCCATCTTCATCTTTTCTGTTTCGGAGTTTACATTTTCAATTTGGCTTCCATTTTTGTTCCCATATTTTCTATCCCTTAGTTTACATTTTTCCAATTCGGTTTTCGTATTTGTTTCCTCTGCTGCATTCCGGAATTCATTTCATTTCCCATTATGTCCATCTTGGCTAACATTTGTTCCATCAACTGTTCCATATAGTGCTTTTCGTCACACTCCTGACACGAATTGTGATTACTTTACTTTTTTAACTGTTTCTTTATTTTTTATTAAAGCACCAGAGCGACACTAAGCAAAAGCACTGTTGAACAATAACAAATGCTACTGGAAGAAAAGCTGATTGATAAAGCCATGTGAATGTTACTACGCATTTCTGTTTCATTCGTATAGAAAATTGTATGAATTGTTTGTAATTGTTCGTCAAAGCGGGAGTAGTAAAAGAAATGTGATTGTGTTTAGTAAAAAAAAAAAAATGAGTAGAAAAACCGTGTGAATGTTATACGTTGCACTTATATTTCAAGTGTGTGGAAAAATGTACGGATTGTTTGTAGAAGAGGTAGTAGTATGTTAGGTAAAAGGAAAGGGAGTAGAGAAAACCATGTGAACGTAATACGTTGCATGGTAAAATGGATTGCATAAAAACCTTTGCCATGAAAACACTTAGATATGTCACTTTTCATAGTGATTGGTCAACCTGTTTTGGAATTTACTCACTCTTCAACATATGATACATATAGGTGTTGGTATGTATGAAGTTGATAAACGATAGGGAATAACATGTGAATTGTTACATAAAACAAAAGTGAGTAGAGAAAATAGTAGAATGTAATACGTTGTATTTCTATTTCAAACATATAGCATATTGTATGAATTGTATCTTGAAGGGCAAGTAGCAAAAGAAGACTGATTGTGTCTCATAAAGGAAGAATTAGTAGAGGAAATCATGTGAATATAATACATTGCATTTATATTTCAATCATAGAATATTATATGAATTGTATGTTGAAGGGCAAACGGAGGATACATAAATGTGCTACATAAAATAAAAGTGAGTAGAAAACCGTTTGAAAGTAATATATTGTGTAGTATAATTGTTACCATAAAAGCTTACTCCGTGAAAAAATACATATACGTGCCAAATTTCGCAGTGATCGGTTAAGCTGTTTTCGAGATTAACAGTTAGTTATATATACAAACATCCAAGTTGTGTATATATAGGTGATGTGAATTGTTTGTAGAAGAGTGAGTAGAGAAAGAGATGTGAATGTGTTACCTAAAAGTGAGACGAGTAAACACTATGAATGTAATATGCAGCATTTCTATTTCAAACATACAGAAAATTGTATGACTTATTTCTAGAAGAGTGAATAGAGAAAGTTATAAATGTGTTACCCAAAAGCAAGTAGAGAAAGTGTGAATGTAATATGCAGCATTTCTATTTCAAACATGCACAAAATTGTATGACTTATTTGTAGAAGAATGAGTAGAGAGAGATGTGAATGTGTTACCTAAAAGTGCATAGAGAAAACAGTATGAATATAATATGTAGCATTTCTATTTCAAATATACAGAAAATTGTATGACTTCTTTGTAGAAGAGTGAGTAGAGAAAGAGATGTGAATGTGATACCTAAAAGTAAGTAGAGAAACCACTGTGAATGTAATATGCAGCATCTCTATTTCAAACATACAGAAAATTGTATAACTTATTTGTAGAAGAGTGAGTAGAGAAAGAGATGTGAATGTGTTACCTAAAAGTGAGAGGAAAACACTGTGAATGTAACAGCATTTCTATTTCAAACATACAGAACATGGTATGACTTGTTTTAAAAGTGGGGATAAAAATGTTTTTGGTGCAAAATCACGTTTTTTATGGAAAATTGTTTATAGAAGAGTGAGTAGAGAAAGAGATGTGAATGTGTTACCTAAAAGTTAGTAGAGTTGTGTTGTTGTTGTGTTTAACGCCCGCTTTTACTACTACGGCACCGCAGGTGGTGACACTGATGATACATGGAATGAAGATGGAGCACCGGTGGAATGAGATGGCGGGGGAAACCGGAGCACCCGGAGAAAACCCGCCCTGACGCCACTTTGTCCACCACGAATACCACATGCGGGTCCCTGGGATCGAACCCGGGCCGCCTAGGTGGTAGGCGAGCACGCTAACCGCTCAGCCACGGCACCGCCGTAAAAGTTAGTAGAGAAAACACTGTGAATGTAATAGGCATGTGTACAAAAATTTAACCAAACCTTTAGAGCCGTTTCTGAAATACCGGGAATATATACAAGAATTGCTCTGTAGAAGCAGGAATAAAAAATGTTATTTTTTATGTAAAATCGTGTTTTTTCGGGAATTACACCTATATAGATGAACTTAAAAAGCAAACCCCTATCTGAATACAAAATTTGATCAAAATCGTTACAGCTGTTTCCAAGTTGCGCAGAATATATTTATTTATTTATTTATATATATGAATTGCCCATTCAAATATGTAAGATTCATCAATGGTGACACTGAGTTACAAAAAATGACAAAGAATTTTTACTCAGTAGACTAACATTTCTGGAATTTTTGACTTATGGAATAACGAGGTCTAGATAGGACATTAATTATACAGAGAATGCTTTAGTACCCTAACATTGTACTATTGCAGCTGTTTGTCTAGCTACGTAAATTGTAAAGGAGATTTAAATTAATTACAACAACACTGTTTTCAAACTTCTATGAAAGGAAGATGTAAAGGAGATGCCTATTTTATTGTAAGAAATTGCAGAAAATGCATTGTTCTGCAGTAAAACAAATAATACTGACATTATTAAACATGGGAGAACATGCCTCCTTTTGAATAATAAAATCTCATTATTGTAATCAAAATATTGACCCCATTGTGGGACCCATCACATTTAAACTTTGAGATTTGCACTTTGAAGGAGAATTCACCAACAGTATGTCAATGTCAGTATCAGCATGTATTATCAATATCAATATATTTATTTGTGCTAAGTTATTTACACTTCGGGGTCGTATGGAAGTGACCCTGACCGCTGATAAAATATTAATTACGTTTTTCAATTTCTTAAATTTCCCTCATTTTTTCCTTTTCACATAATATTTTCATCTTTTTTCAACTTTCCAATTCCATTTCCTTTTTACATTCCCCAAAACTTCTAAGCCCGTTTCTTGAGACTGGTCTAAAAACATTTTATTTATGTTTACAATACTGCTATTTTTTAGCCATTTCTCTCTAATAAATTTTCTCCTCCATTCATCTGTTCCTTTACATACTGACTAACTATATATTGTATCTTCAATTTCTCCACATATTGAGCATATTCCTTGTATAATATTACCTCTGAATCCCTTAAGTTTCCATACTCCTAACCTAAACCAGGCTATTGCTTCTCTTTCCCTTTTATTACAAACTTCTACGTACTTTTCTTTTCCTAATTCTATAATTTTATAGAAAGCCAATGATTTCATTTCATTAATGCCTGCCCTCAACCCTTGTTTATCCATGTCCTTACATCTTTTTTTTGGCAGTTTTACAAAATCTGTTTTGACTAATCCCATTGCTGACTTCCCTTTCGCCACTGCCCATTTTTCAACAGTATGTAATTATGTAGTGCATTAACATTTAGACCTGTTATTACAATGTCCCTTAAAGTGGGAATAAGCATTAACCTCCAGTAAACTTAACGGTTGGAGTAAACTTACGCTAAACCCATCTAAAAGTTAACATTTACTGGTATTAATAAATATGTACAAAATTTATAGCAGTTGGCACACATATTTATGAAATATGTGTTCTATCAGTTGTTTTCATTGTTCTGAAGTTTTTTTGAGTGAAATCCATTTCACACTTTGTTACATACAATGGCAAATAGTAATCAGAAAATAAGGCAGGCTAATTTTTCTCCTGAGGAAGAGGAAATTCTACTTAAAGTGGTAGTTCAGTGGTTAAGCAGAAGATCCGTGATTATTGAATTTTTCAGTTGCGATTCTACCTTTCAAAAGTTTATACTCATGTATATGAACAACTCCTTGTGGAGAAGGAGTTGAAGCTTGTCATTTTGGGTCAGTGAAATGAACATGTGAAGATATGCTAAATCCAACACCACAGAAGAAGATTGCCTTTTAAATATCCATTAGGTACATTTTGTATTTTAATTTCAGATACTCAAGGAACAAGCAGTGAGTCTGCAAAACCTTACTACTACCCCACCAAGGTTGAAATGAGCCTATCACTGAAACTCTTGTTATTGAGATGATAATGTAGAACACATGTCATCAGCACACCTCAAGTCTGCTGTTCTGAACTAAGAGTTGAGGGCAGGGCTAAGAAAAAGAAAATTGTGTAGGCTAATAAACTCTGTGAAAGTAGAAATATGTCTTATACAGAAGAAGAAAAGCCCACTAAGGAGATGCATGAATGGCACAGAGAAAGCAATGAGTAAACATGAATTTGAAAAAACAAAAACTGCATTTTATAAATGAACAATAATATATTTATTATTTGTACACACATTGTATATAATATATCTATACTTTTAATTAAAATCTGTAAGTATAGATGTCAAATACTTTTTTCCGTTGTAGCAAGATAAATTTCACAATTATCCAAAATACTGTACAGTTGGCACAGTTCTTACTTTAGGTTGCTGAATGTTGCCCACAATGGCTGAAGCATGAACTTCATACGTTTCTGAAGAAGTATTTAGCTCTGCAGGAGGCGTCTCTTCTCCTTGTTTCTGAGCTATATTGTGTAATACAGTACAAGCAATAATAATAGTAATGTTTATTTATAATTTAACTCTCAAACCTAGTGATAACATTGGAAATCTTCACTTCCAAACACTGAAACATCTATTACCTTAATATATTCATAAATATATGAAATTCACTATAGAGCCTCTCTGCTTTGTTACTACACATTTCAAATGTCATTAAATACACTACTGTTTATGAAAATTGTAACACCGTGAAGGAATTCCTCAAATGAACCCAAACTTGGCAGATGTGTAGAACAATGTGCAAGCAATGAGTGATTAGTGTTGCAGAGGAATAGGATACATATAAACTGAGCAGAACCCTATTGTGTTCATGAGTAGTCGGAAGCTTTCACGGCCGGAGTTAGAATTAATGTTAGAGATTTCTTCCGGGCTTAAAAGCCGTGGTCTGCTGGGGTTTTGAGGTCTAAAATTGAACAAACCCTGGCATCTGATACTCGAACATAAAAAAGAAGCACTAATGCAGAACAAATCACGTAAACCAATCAGCAATGAAGAAGAAGCCAGCCAATCAGCAATCAGAACGGCCCGCCCACCTAACACACACCTCCCGCTCAAGCCCAGCCAATCCCCTGTGAGCGGCCCACATATAAATACAGCACCTCCAGTCATAAACGATTCTGTTGTAACTGAACCTTCACAGAGAAGACTCAGACTATACCACTGATGATGTCCACCGCAGGTGTGGACGAAACGTCTGAACCTCAAAACTCCAGCAGACCACGGCTTTTAAGCCCGGAAGAAATCTCTAATGTTAATCCTATTGTGTTCGTCTGACAAGGTCAGTGTTACGCCAAGTTTAACACATTCTGGTCTGGGCTTCATTTTGGCAGTTCAACCCTCCTGACTGGGTGTTTTAAGGGTTTTTTAAAAACTGGTAACTCCTGAACTGCTTCAGATAGTTCACTGTCTTTTTTCAATCTTATTACTGAAGATTAAACTAAATAGTGAATGTAAACACAATATTCTTAGATGTCATATAAAAGTTTGAAGAAATAAAAGTTACATAGTGCTTTTTGAAAAAAGAAAAACTCGTAGAAACAAACCTATAGGAACAGAAAAAAATATGTAAGCTCTTCTTTCTTGTCTCTAGAAGAAAAACAATAATATTTTAAACTAAACAACGCTATCATTAAAGGACTGAATTAATGGGTCAGAACAGAAATGAATAATAAATCAATATTTTGTAAACAAAGAAAATGCACTTTTTGATCAACCTAATTACAGTAACATGCAACAAACCGTACTCAATGTGCATATTTCACAAAAGTAAGTTGTTCATGTTAGGAACGCTATACATAACTGGTATGAAATGTTTCAAAACAGTCCAGCATATGCATTGAGTAATATGCTGTCTCCTTTCTTTTCCATTTTTTATACTTCACTGTGAGCATAGCCTGTCATACATTGTGAACATTATTGGAACTGCGGGAACTGCGAGCACAGCCCGGAGTTAGACTGGAAAGTGAAGCACTGTCAAACAAGGTGGAAACATTAAAGTAAGTGCCAATATGCCTCGTCGATGTCAAAAGGGTGCAATATCAGCATGTGAGTGAGTTGGAATGGGGCAGAATGATCACTCTCTGGGAAGTGGGTTTGTCATACCATGGATTTCAGCTCATACAGGGTATGCTGCTATGACAGTGATGCGTGTGTAGAAGCATTGGATAGAAGAGGATTATATGCAGTGAAGATTGGATATTGGACCACACAATACGACCACAGCATGGGATGGTTGCCATCTTGTTTTCATGATCAAAAACAGACCACACAGCTTCATCTACAGTGTTAGTTTGATGCTGGAGCACTGCAATAAGTGTGAACCTGTTAGCATCGACAATTTGTCGCCATCTCCTGCCGATTGAACTGATTGCACAATGCCATTATGTCTGCTTCCATTGTACAGAAACCACAAGCGCCTCCAACTGCAATGGCAGTTCATTCCGTCAGAGAAAGATTGAAACTTAAACATAACATCAGAGTTTTCTGCAATGGTAACGGGACATGGCAAAAACAAATCACATCTCCACAAAATAGGAATTATAAATGATTCAACCTGCCCATGCTAGAAAGTAGCCCAGACTGTGAACTATCTTATTTACAAATGTGAAATGCAGCAACAAGCAAGAAACAGCATGATGGAGGAAATTTGCAAAAATGGAGGAACATGGTCAGTGACAGAGAAAGACTTGATACAAAAGTATTTAAGACATTTTAACAAATACGTAAGAACAATAGTATATGAGAAGGTTTAAGGACAAGAAAAGCAACTTCCAATTCGTACTGTGCAAAGCTATGGAACAGATATAAATTTATATAATATTGTGTATATAGGTTATGTAATATTGTGTAACTAGACTATATTATGCATGTAATATTAATGTAATGGAGCATGCTATTAAAGTAAAAACAATGGGCACATGAGCTGCCACTGGCATGCTGAGTGGCAAAGTGTAGTCTTTTCAGATGAGTCCCGGGTCAACTGTCTTACAGTGATGGCTGCATACGTGTTCGACGGTACCATGGAGAGCACAATCTGCAGGCTTGCATTGTTGAGAGGCATAGCAAACACCAGGTGTGATGGTCCAGGCCACCATTGGTTACGACAACCAATCTCCCTTTTTACGAATTGAGGGCAATTTGAGCAGCAACTGGTACATGAGGGAGGTTTTAGCATCTCGGATACTCCTCCTGTTTCAAGCACCTCCACGTGTCACATTACAACAAGAAAATGCCCAGCCACATGTTGTGAGGAATGTAGAAGCCTTCTTCAAAGAATGACTGGTACGATTGCTTCCCTGGCCTGCACATTCACCTGATATATTGCCCATGGAACATGTCTTGGATACGGGTGGTTGGCAATTGTTTATCATGGTCCTCCAGTAACCAGTGTCCATGATATGTGGGTTTGCATACCAATTGTGTGAAGGTAGATCCCCCAGAAACATATTTTGAACCCTTTTGTTCCCATGCTGATGGCATTTAGCAGCTCTAATTGCAGCACAGGAGGCTACATCAAATACTGAATACTCAGGCTCGAAGATCATGTACAGATTTGTAAAGTTAATCTTTTGTTTATTGTCATGTACCTAATCTGTGGTATAAATTTCATTTCAATCATGTTTCTTCTTCTTGATGTTGCTATCTTCACAAACAGTAGTGTAGGTTAAGGGCTATGCATTGTCATCTAATATCCACGATATATATTCTATGAATGACTTCTAGTAGTCTCCTCTTTCTAAGTGTCAGGCGCGGCTCCTCAGGGTAGGCAGGGTAGGCATTGCCTACCCTATCGTAATACATCAACAAATAATGTTTAACTATGATTCTGCATTTTATCATTTGAACCGTCATTTTCCCCCTAATTGCAGTTCAAGAAAAGTTTTCTCGGTTATAGTGACCAGCGCATGGTCAAATCCTTTAATTTCAATTCCGATTCATCAAAACTGCACTGCGTGTTTGAAACGCGCGGCAGAAATGATACGCATGGAACCTGGGTAGTGGAGAGCAGGCTAGCTTAACCTCTGCCGGCCGGGCCCCATTTCCTCAGTACGAGGCCCTTGAACAGGGATAAGGAAACATTCCGTCTGTATACACAGTCCGAGCATGCGTAGATGCGTCTGCCAGCACTCCGAAAACTTGCCTGCCCAAATCCGAATTTATGCGACATTTTCCGAACAGCCATACTCCACGAACGAAGATCTCAGAGACCCGAACGTGTCGTTAACACTCTGTAATACCAGTATGACCGACTTGATTAGTGAACTATTACAAATTCCGCTTTCGCGGTGCACTGACAATGAAAAGAGGAGTGTTTTAGCCATTTAACACAAAGCTGCAGTCAGACAATTTTTCAATTTCTTAAGCCATTTTAGTCATGGGCGTCACGAAACGGGGGCAAGGGGGGCCACGGCCTCCCCTTGGAAGTTGGTGAACTTAATGCGCAGTCAGTTACTAACTATTAAACTATTGTTTTAATTTTGATGTAAAGAACAATTTTTGTTTAGCACAAATTAATACGGTTATCTGCAACAAATACTATAAATTTTGACAGTAAAATAATGATTTAATATTATATGATTGCAAATTTCCAACATGTGCCCCCCCCCCCCCCTGGAAAAAATTCTGCCGACACTCATGATTTTAGTTTTGGCAGTAATTCGTCCGTAAGTCACACTCATTCACTCTGCTCTTATTAAACAACCAAACAATATATTGTTTGCGTTATCCGCAATGACTTCGCCCCCTATATTTCGGATAAACAGGGTTTTTTATTATTATTATTATTATTATTATTATTATTATTATTATTATTATTATTATTGTTGTTGTTGTTGTTGTTGTTGTTGTTGTTATTATTATTATTATTATTATTATTATTATTATTATTATTATTATTATTATTATTATTATTATTATTATTATTATTATTATTATTATTATTATTATTATTATTATTATTGTCGTCGTCGTCGTTGTCGTCGTTGCTGCTGCTGTTACACTTTGCCTAACCTAAAATTTTGACTGCGAGCCGCCACTGCTAAGTGTGCTCTTAACCTACTATTCATCAATGTTACTCGTATCATGTGCTGAAGTGGGTAATCTTGCAAAATAGTGATAAGTAGCTCTCTATTGACCACTACTTTTACATTTATTGAAAAATAGCCGTTTCTGTAGTGCAAATAACCTCAAGATGTTAGCGTAGTGGTGGATATTCCACTGTAAATATTACTTATGTTAAGGCATATTTTACTGACAGATCACTTTCTAACCAGTGATTGTAAAATCCTTTTGCTGGTAAAATATCGATAAAAGTAAACACAAACATTTTACTGGCATTCATAAAACCAGGCCTTAACAAAATAATGTGTTGCCTTGGTTTGCATAAAGCTATCATGTGCGTACACCCACTCCCCTTTCCACTTTTTCTAACTTGTAACTATCCATCACCTTTGTTCGTGATGGAACTCCTTCCCTTGATTTCCAGTGTTCCTTAGTATGCGGTCAGCCAATGACTGTCGTAATTAGCCCAAATTTAGTCTTTTTTTTTTTTTTTTTTTTTTTACCTCTTTCATTACAGTTTCTTTTCTGCATATAGTCCCACTGCATTCTTTTGTATATTGCATTATATGGTGTGCTAATACTCTTTTCCTGGACATTTTATGGCAGGGAAGTACAGTGTTGAAATACTACATTTATTTCCAGCTGATACTTTAATCCTTATCATGCCATACTCTAATAACAAACTTTGCTTTTTCTTCTAATTTACAGCTTGGTCCAAATGTGAGCATTGGAGCAGGTGCCACCATAGGACCAGGAGTACGAATACGTGAATCAATTGTATTGAGTGGGGCAACTATAGCAGACCATAGTTTAGTGCTTCACAGTGTAGTGGGACGAGGCAGCAAAGTGGGACAGTGGACACGTGTAGAGGGAACTCCATGTGACCCTAATCCAAACAAACCTTTTGCAAAGATGGAGAATCCTCCACTTTTCAACTCCGATGGAAGACTGAATCCATCTATCACTATTTTGGGTATGGTTTTTGGTAAAACATTGTTTCCAAAAATTTAGATCATAAATTTAATATTGAAATTTTTTTGGGGGAAAACACAATGAAATTACAGTAAAACTTCCTTTATATGTTTTCTACACTTATATGTGGTTTTTCTTTCAGTGGTCCCAGCAAAATCCTATAACATTTTACTGTAAATAATTTCATTTATACAATTTTTAGGCTTGTACGATCATAGCTTATGTCCCCCGAGAGCAAAATGCACCGTTTACACATTTGCGATAGTTTCCTTCTTTAAAATCTCAAGAAATATTTGAAGCTGAAACTTATGGCTCACACTGTACATTTCTTGGAAAACATCCATCAGTGTGGAGGTGAGAGTGACCTAGAAGCTATTTTCAAGCAAAGTTGTGAAATACCAAACCGTACTTGCTTCAGTCATTTGTGCTCTGTGCTTCAGTTGTGATTAACCTCATTAGTGAACATGGGTGAAAGGAAAAGGAAATGCATTATGATTGCTGAAAAATTATGCATTGTATTTTGAATGTAGTGTAGGAAAGTGGCAACATGAAACATGAAATGCCCAGAAATTGCTGAGGTATTAGGGATTGCTCCATCTACCTTAAATACAATTGAAGAAAGCAGCGTGTGAGGTGTTTTTACAAATAAGCAGACCTGCATTCAGGGTGGAAAATACAAATGTTTGGAAGATTGTTTATTACACTGGTTATGGCAATATAGAGCAGAAGACACTTGATGTGCAACGGATCTACATGGTAGCTAAAGCTCCCCCTCTAAAACCAGGGAATGCAGTGACTGAGTACCACTCCTTCTGCCAATACCTGGTTTCCTAAAAAGGCCCCCCTCTGCTGTTGCACAGGGGATGGAAGTGGATGTGCCACTTACGTGTGTCAACTCATCTGGGAAGACTACCTATAACCTAGGTGGGGCCACCAGATTACCTAGCACTCCAGCTACTAGCTCTGCAGGCTAGTACCCTAGAGATTGAGGCTTTTCCCAACCCTGCCTTGACGAGTGAGGACGTTCTCAATCTCCCATGAGTATCGGAAACCACTGCCCAACTGAGACTAACAGAAGTCATACCAATCAGTGGACCAATGCTTTGTGAGAACACAAGTGAACTGACAGTCAGACTTACTGTAGATTTTAATGCTTCATCAGGCTTGTCAGACAAATTTAAGACTAAGCACGGTATTGGCAGTCACAATGTGTGTGGTGAAAGCAGGAGTGTTTATGCAAAGATTGTTAGTGAATGGAAGGAAAACTGTTTGAAAGAACTGACATCTCGATTCACTCCTAAGGACATTTTCAATGTGGACGAGACAGGTCTCTTTTTTAATTTAATGCCTAATCGAACAATGGCATACAAAGGGCAAAACTACCATGGGGGCAACAAAGCAAGCAAGGCATAACAGTTCCATTTTGCGCCTACAGTGACAACTGAAAACCGGCCTCTGCTAACAATTGGCAAATCTGCAAAGTCGCATTCTTTTAAAAACACTATGCTCCCTTCAAAATACACCAACAAAAAGAAATTCTGACTCCAACATAAGGTTTTGAAGACTGGCGTCAAAGTGCGGGTGCTAAAATGGGAGTGAAAGGTCATAAGATCTTATTATTCATGGAATGATGCCATGCACATCCTCCCATTACTTCTTATTTGAGGAATGTAACTGTGGAATTTTCACCAGCGAACTGCACATGCGCACACTGCAGCTGCTCAATCTTGGAGTGATATGCAACTTGAATTTGCATTATCGTAAGATGCTGGTACAACATGTGATCAAATGTGTAGACATCGGAAAAAAGGACACAATGAAAATCAACATGTTACAGGCAAGATTTCTAATACTGCATTTCATGCCTTTATAATTTTGTTCATGTTCATGTGAAATAGGCCTACTGTATTTTCCCCAGTACTTCTTGTGGTATCATGCATTAAAAAGACATGATTCTCTGGGTTATAATAATTTTGTGCCTTCAGACAAATTAAAACCCATAAATTAATTTACACCATTTTCTTTTCTTCTGGTAGGCAACGCATTACATTGCAGCATCGTGGTACCATATCTCAGCACTTACAGTTGGAAACTGTTTTCGAAAAGCTGGATTTGGAGTGGATTGTGGCAGTGGCGGTGGCGGTGGCGGTGGTGGGGGTGGTGGTGGGGGGGACGACGACGACTGCAAATGGAGAACACTGGAAGATGAGGCATTTTCGATGCCTATGTAAATGTTGATGCCAATCTTGTCACTACAGAAGCCATGACTATCTGTGAGATAGTTGACTCACAATGGGATCTGAGCAAGGATCGTAAGAATGACCATTATGATAATGATGGTAATACTGAAGAGTCGTACCATAAAATGGTGGATTTTAATGATGCTGTTGGTGCTTTATGGACTATCAAACATTTTGTGATGTACCATAAAATTTCTGAGGAAATAAAGGCCAAATTGTACCGGTTTGAAAATACTATTCATGCCGTAGCAACAGCCAACAAAAACCAAGCCAATATAACTGACCACTTCATAAAGTGACTGGATATACTTCGTATTTTTTATTTGGATACATTTCTCTTGTGTTTGTATTGTTTCATATTGCCTATTAAAGTTACACAATCCTATTATTATTAATATTATTATTATTATTATTATTATTATTATTATTATTATTATTATTATTATTATTACTACTACTACTACTACTACTACTACTACTACTACTACTACTACTACTACTACTACTACTATTATCATTATTATTTATTATTAATTATTATTGGTGCTGACTTTTTAATAACATACTTTGAGTTGAGCTATGAGATTCTTTTTCTATCCCAGGTTGTGGTACGGGTGAAATGAACGAACACAGGATGTAACTTTACTATATCACTTTTATTTGCACTTTTTTCATCGAATATTACACTCATTACATTTAAATTAACTTTCATTGCACCTGAATATTTTTCCTTGATAGTCTTTTCATGTTATCAGTTATTTTAGACAGGTTTTAGCGTCCGTATGTAAGCGTGTCACAAAAGGTGTCCTTTTTTTCCGGACTCCAAGGCACTACTAAGAAAAAAGTTGGCGCCTCTTTACATAATGCTTTCGTATTCATATGAGTATGCGCTCAATTTCCCGCAAAGTACACTTTGAAACCCTCCTACACGCTAAATAGTTCCTGTAATGTTAGGGAAGTGATCTTTATCCATCCTCCCTACACTTTTAACATTAAATATACATGGTTCTGATACTTATACATATTAAATTTGAACATGTAACTTAACATTTATGACATTTTTAAACAATTACTTCCTTTTTAACAATTAAGAAAATGGCAATACATTTTCAGTACTTAACAAATCCTTACCATAATGAAAAATAAACTATATTTACAACAAATATTTATATAAATACCTTCTTTTCGGGGTCTAACCATATATTCTGTCTCACATATCCCTTGTTTTGTTTTTCAAGTTGTCACGTATATTCACAATCTTGAAACACAATACAATACTTCTCCCTATTCCTTTGATACAATTTTTCACTTTGTACAATAACCTTTTTTCCTTACAGTTGGTGCTGTTTTTATGTTTACGAAGTTGATGGTGATGTTGATGAGCTTTTGACTCTTATGTTATCTCGGGTCGTGGTACTGGATGGAATGAACATACACTCGGATTTAACTTTGGTGAAATATTTTATTCGCACCTTTTTGTTCACAGTATTTAAATTGTATCACAGTAGAAAGTCTTTTATTTCAGTGGATCGACTTCCCTAGCATCGCCGGGATTTAATGTCTAAAAATTTAGCGATATTTTGCTAAAAGTGTTTTCTATCACTTTACACTTCGTCTATTTTACGTCCTTTTATTTACTCGTGCACTTTGTATTAACTAGCTTATTAAAGTTAGCTAATGTCTTACTTATTTTACACAAATTAACGGTCTTCAAACACTTAGTAAATTTACTTTCACTATTTTATGACGGGCACACATAAAAATACATCCATCTATTCCAAACACATAGACGCTAATCCCAATTCTTTTAGTTGCGAGTCTATCATTCCGACTGCCACGTGTACATCCGCGTATGCGTTCCTCAAATAGTTCCCACATTGTTAGGGAAGCGATCCTTATCCATTTTCCCTTCGCTTTCAATATTGAACACATATAATTCTTTTATTTATACATATATATTAAAATTAAATATGGAAATATTTATGACGTCTTTAAACAAACTTAATTGTTAGTAACAATGAACATTAGTAACACGTTTTCGTCATTTAACCAACTCATACCAACATCAAAAACAAATTACACTCTTAACAAATATTCACATAAACAATTTTCTTTTGGGGTCTTTTAATATTCTGTCTCACATGCCCCTTGTTTTGTTTTTCAAGTTGTCACCTATATTTACAATCTTGAAACACAATACAACACTTCTCCCTCTTCCTCTGATACAATCACTTTGTACAATACTTTTTTCTTTACAGTCTTCTTTGCTGTATGTTTTTGTCATTTGTTTTGGTATGACACAGCATGTCTTTATAAATTTCAGATATTCAGTTACTATACAATACATATTCAGTTATTATACAACACATATTCAGTTATTATACAACACATGTTCAGTTATTATACAACACATATTCAGTTATTATACATTTGACATTGACACAAACATTATTTTTTTAAGTGTATCATGGTTTATTGTGTACCTTTTGACTTATGTTCCTTGTTATGAGGAGAGAAAAACAGGATACAAATTTTGAGCTAATGATTATGATCATATTTATGGCAATATTTTATTCAGTTCTTTGCTTTCTTTGTCTTGTAAGCTTATTATGTATAGGCAGGTCGTTGAGTCAATTCTTAAACTCTGATGTTACTAATAGTGCCATTATGTAATTGGGTCCTTATTCACTATTGTTTAGTTCGACATTTCTTCAAGCTTAGCATTGGCTATATCCATCTTAATTCATGGGCATTGCTTTTCTGACTATGGTTTTTCTTACTTCACTAATTGTCACTTCTTTATCTCTTATCTCTATAAGAGAAAACTTCTATACTTATTATTATTCTGCAATTGTATTATTTTTCTTCTCAATTCACCCTCAACACCTTTGTGTCAAAAATATTTTATCTTTGTCATCACAATTGATTCCTTTTTATTTTTTGTCCCTGACATCCTTATGTCAAAAACACATTGTTCTCCGTCGCTATAATTCACTTCTTTAATGACAATCAGTGTCCTCATCTGTCTTTGTTGACAATGCTCTTTGTGGTCAATATAGCCAATGACTATGTTGGTTTTCTTTCTTGTTGTATTTTCCAATCTGAACATAATCTTCTATAAGAAACCCATTAAAAATTATTATTTTTCATTATCTCTACTATTCCTGCCTTACATGTTTGTTGGCAAAGACTATTTGGTCCTTTCTTTGTATGGTTTTAATTTATTTTTATGATATCTTCCTACCAACTTGCCATTTGTATTCTGTAGCTCATACGTATGGTCACCCAGCTGTTTTGTTATGACCAGTGGTCCAGTGTACAGTAGTTCCATCTTTCCAGATCTTTTTTCAGATGCCTTGGATTTTTTGTGCTTTCTTAGGAGCACCTTTTCTTCCATTTGTGGGGACCATTTCCTGATGAATCTTTTTACCTTATTTCTCCCTTTTTCTGCCTTATGCTGTAACCTTCTGAATGCCAATTGACATTTTTCCTTCTCTGTCAATTCCCTTTGAGCAGCCATCGTAGTGTCAATGTCAATTGTCAATCTCTTGGGTTTTGTGTTGGTCATCAATTCGGTTGGGACGGACTTAGTTGTGGTAATTTCCCTGGGTGTTGGTGGTGGTTGTTGTTTCTGTATTCTGTGCAACATCTGCCCTATTTGGCATATTTTCATCCTGTTCTTGTTGTCTTATGTTTCCGGTGTTCCATTGGTTTCTGCCCCTTTGGTGTGAACCCCTATTGTATGGCAGTCTTCAGTTGTTCAAATATTCCCTACAGAATCGTATGTGGTTCACTTGATGGGTACGGTCTCCTGGTCTCCCACGATCATATGTATATGTATATGTATATGTTTGGTATCTCGATTCACCCCTTGGTATCGTGTCGTGGTACCACTGTCTTGTGTTGTCCATTCTTTCGCCATGATTGTGTGGTGGTGGGAAATGGTGTGCCCCTCTCCCTCTGTCATGGGTGCTCCTAGTATTTCTATCTTCTCTGTCATTCTGATTGTTTGTAGCCGTGCTCCTATTTAAGATAGGTGAGTTTGGATGACCGTTTCTATGTCTATGTTCATTAGGCCGACCATTTTGTGTTTTAAGGCTGTTAGTAATTCTATCATGTCTGCAAAATCTACTGGTCTCGCAACAATTAACCCTGTTCTCACTGTGTCTGGGAAATGTCTTGTTATGCTGGTAATTAACTCTGCTTCCGATAGGTTAGGGTCTAATAGCTTCCCTTTGTTGGCTACTTTCATAAAATAATCGACTAGCGATAACCCTTTGGTCGGATCATATCTTTCCGTCGCTAACTCTACCCTTGTCTGGTTCTTCTTAGCTGGGCCCCAATACCTTGATAGGAATAGATTTCTGAATGAGCTATACGATTCATGACCAGCTAGTGCTAACCTAAGCCATTCTAAGGCCTTGTTTTTTAAGCTCTTCTTAACTGTCATCATCCTAAGCTCATTTGGTATCCTTTTCACTTTAAAATACTCTTCCGTCATTTTAACAAAGAGTTTTGGATCGTCTCCCTTCTCCTCGTCAAATGTAGGTGGTGTGATTTCATGTAGTATGCTGTTGGTGTAGCATGTGTTGTGTGTTGTGTCATTGTTTAATTGTGAACCTCTTTCTCTGTATGGTGAGTCAACATTTTGTACATCATTCAAATAACTCTCATCTTGTACATTGCTTACATCTGGCACGGTTTTTATAATTATGCTACGTTGGGCCTTTGAGCTATTGAGATCTTTGTGATCTCAGGGCGTGGTAGCGGATGGAGTGAAAAATCACACGATGTTTCTTCACCACAATGTATTATTTTATTAACACTTTTTCGATATTTTACATTAAATAATTCCTCTTAGCACCATTCTAAATGATTTAAAACGTTTCCACTTTTTCATTTAGTGGAACTAATGCTTGATGAAAGTCTGGTGAAAGTTCTATGTTCACACGTTACACCAATACGTCCTTATGCCTTGATTACACACACGCGAATGGGAAGATTATGGCATCACCTCACGTGACCCCGCTTTTTTCGTATACATCCGCGTATGCGTCCATCAAATAGTTCTTTCTTGTTAGGGAAGCGATCCCTAACCATCCTCCCTTACTTTTATTATGGAACCCATATAATTCTAATATTTATGCATATATATTAAAATCAAATATGGAAATATTTATAACGTCTTTAAACTAACTTAGTTGTTCGTAACAATAAACATTTGTAACACGTTTTCGTCATTTGACCATCACATACCAACATCAAAAAACAAATTACACTTTTAACAAATATTCACATAAACAATTTTCTTTTGGGGTCTTCTAATATTCTGTCTTACATGCCCCTTGTTTTGTTTTTCAAGTTGTCACCTATATTTACAATCTTGAAACACAATACAATACTTCTCCCTATTCCTCTGATACAATCACTTTGTACAATACTTTTTTTTTTTTCAGTCTTCCTCGCTGTTTGTTTTCGTCTTTTGTTTTGGCATGACACAGCATGTCTTTATAAATTTCACATATTCAGTTATTACACAATACATGTTCAGTTATTATACATCACATATTCAGTCATTATACAATACATATTCAGTTATTGTACAACACATTCAGTTATTATACAACATATCCAGTTATTATACAACACATTCAGTTTTTATACAACACATATTCCTAAGATTTTACATTTGACATTGACATAAATATAATTTAAGTGTATTATGGTTTATTGTGTGGCTTTTGACTTATGTTCCTTGTTATGAGGAGAGAAAAACAGGATACTAATCTTGAGCTAATGATTATGATCATATTTATGGCAATATTTTATTCAGTTCTTTGCCTTCTTTGTCTTGTAAGCTTATTATGTATAGGCAGGTCGTTGAGTCAGTTCTTAAACTCTGATGTTACTAATGGTACCATTTTTTTTTTTTTTTTAATTGGGTTCTTATTCATTGTTGTTTAGTTTAACATTTCTTCAAGCTTAGCATTGGCTATATCCATCTTAATTCATGGGCATTGCTTTTCTGACTATGGTTTTCCTCACTTCACTAATTGTCACCTCTTTGTCTCTTATCCCTATAAGAGAAAACTTCTATACTTATAATTATTCTGCAATTGTATTATTTTTCTTCTCAATTCACCCTCAACACCTTTGTGTCAAAAATATTTTATCTTTGTCATCACAATTGATTCCTTTTTATTTTTGTCCCTGACATCCTTATGTCAAAAACACATTATTTTCCGTCGCTATTCACTTCTTTAATGACAATCAGTGTCCTCATCTGTCTTTGTTGACAATGCTCTAGGTGGTCAATATAGCCAATGACTATGTTGATTATCTTTCTTGTTGTATTTTCCAATCTGAACATAATCTTCTATAAGAAACCCATTAAAAATTATTATTTTCCATATCTCTACTATTCCTGCCTTACATGTTGTTGGCAAAGACTATTTGGTCCTTTCTTTGTATGGTTTTAATTTATTTTTATGATGTCTTCCTACCAACTTGCCATTTGTATTCTGTAGCTCATATGTATGGTCACCCAGCTGTTTTGTTATGACCAGTGGTCCAGTGTACAGTAGTTCCATTTTTTCTCTTTGTGTGGCCATCATGGTGTCGATGTCAATTGTAAATTGCTGAGATTTTGTTGTTTGTCATCCACTTGGTTGGGACGAAGTTAGTTGTGGTAATTTCCCTGAGTGTTGGTGGTGGTTGCTGTTTCTGTATTCTGTGCAACATTTGCCCTATTTGGCACATTTTCATCTACTTCCTGCTGTCTTATGTTGCCGGTGTTCCATTGGTTTCTGCCCCTTTGGTGTGAACCTCTGTTGTATGACGACCTTTGGCTGTTTAAGTATTCCCTACAGAATCGTATGTGATTCACTTGATGGGTACGGTCTCCTGGTCTCCCGCGATCATATGTATATGTTTGGTATCTCGATTCACCCCTTGGTATCATGCCGTGGTACTGCTGTCTTGTGTTCTCCATTCTTTCACCATGATTGTGTGGTGGTGCGAAATGGTGTGCCCCTCTCCCTCTGTCATGGGTGCTCCTAGTATTTCTATCTTCTCCCTCATTCTGGTTGTTTGTAGTCGTGCTCCGGTTTAAGATAGGTGAGTTTGGATGACCGTTTCTATGCCTGTTCTCATTAGGCCAACCATTTTGTGTTTCAAAGGCTGATAGTAATTCTATCATATCTGCAAAATCTACTGGCCTCGCAATAATTAACCCTGTTCTCACTGTGTCTGGGAAGTGTCTTGTTATGCTGGTGATTAACTCTGCTTCCGACAGGTTAGGGTCCAATAACTTCCCTTTGTTGGCTACTTTCATAAAATAGTCGACTAGCGATAACCCTTTTGCCGGATTATATCTTCCTGTCGCTAACTCTACCCTTGTCTGGTTCTGCTTAGCTGGGCCCCAATACCTTGATAGGAATAGATTCCTGAATGAGCTGTACGATTCATGACCAGCTAGTGTTAACCTTAGCCATTCTAATGCTTTGTTTTTCAAGCTTTTCTTGACTATCATCATCCTAAGCTCATTTGGTATCCTTTTCACTTTAAAATACTCTTCCATCTCTTTAACAAATAATTTTGGATCGTCTCCCTTCTCATCGTCAAATGTAGGTGGTGTGATCTCGTGTAGTATGCTGTTGGTATAGCATGTGTTGTGTTATTGTTTAATTGTGAACCTCTGTCTCTATATGGTGAGTCATCATTTTGTACATTATTCAAATAACTTTCATCTTGAACATCACTTATGTTTAAATCACCATTTTTCCTTTGTAGTGCATTCACAACATCATTTACATTAGCCAAACTTTCTTCTCCTTTTTTCATTTCTTCACAAATTGATTTTAAATCATTCTTTATTTCTAAGTGACTTTGTTTCATATCATTTATAGCATCCTGTTGCGAATGTACTACATCAGCCATAGTCTTAATCTTAGGAATTACAATTTGTTCTACAGTTTCATTAATAATGCCTTTCTTTACTGCCTCAATCTCTTTCCTTAATTCCTCAGTTATTTCTGCTTTTACATTTGTAATCTTACAGTCTACACTTGCATTACATTCTGTTATTTCATCTCTACATCTACCAATTTCTCCTTCTAATACAATCTTATTTTCTCTCATTTCCGATTCAATTTTTCCCATCCTATCTCCTATGATTTCTATCCTAGCTTCTAAGGCTTCCTTTGTCTCATTTAAGCTTTTATGTACTAATTTTAAATTAGTTTCCATTACTTTCATATTTTCTTTACACTCCTGTCTTTCTAATTCTATTTTCTGTTCTAAGTCCTTTCTCACTTCCTCCATTTTCTGACCTAAACTTTGTTCTATGTCCTGTCTCACTCCCTCCATTTTCTGACCTATCTCTTCCCTATTCTGTTCCATTTTCTAACTTATTTCTTTTTTATTTTGTTCTAGTTTTTGTTCTATACTCTGACCAAAACTTTGTTCTATGTCCTGTTTTAATTCTGCCCTATTCTGTTCCATTTTCTGACCTATTTCTTTTTTATTTTGTTCTAGTTTTTGTTCTATACTCTGTCCTAAACTTTGTTTTAGTTTTTCAAACATGATCATTAATAACCTTTGGTCTTTTCCTATTGCTACCTGTTCCTCGCTTTCTGGTTCTATTTGATAACTAGGCCTATCTGCCCCTTCCCCTACTCCTGTTACTAGCTCTTTTCGCGACATTTTAGTTTCTTTATTCAGTTCACTTTGGCTTAAAAGTCCCACTATTTTGCCGCTTCGCAGTAACATAATGTAAAAATAAAAATTTTTGGTCCTACTTTTTTTTTTTCGTTGATTTGTCCAGTTATGTGCAACTCCTGGGCAGTTGGCTTCGCTAGACGATCTCTGGTGTTTTCCCGCGTTGATTATCCGTTCATCGATGTTCTGATGTATTGGATTTCAAACGATGGTCTAATGGCGTCTTCTTTCTTTTTGGCGCGAAGATATGCCGTCACTTGGTATTTCGCGTAAGTTCATTTCCCGTAATTTCCATTCCATCCAAAATTCGTGTTCCGCGTTGGGCAAGCCATTTGGTGCAGTTTTTATAATTATGCTACGTTGGGTCTTTGAGCTATTTAGATCTTTGTGATCTCAGGGCGTGGTAACGGATGGAATGAAAAATCACACGATGTTTCTTCACCACAATGTTTTATTTTATTAACACTTTTTCAATATTTTACATTAAATAATTCCTCTTTGCACCATTCTAAATGATTTAAAACGTTTCCACCTTTTCATTTAGTGGAACTAATGCTTGATGAAAGTCTGGTGAAAGTTCTATGTTCACACGTTACACCCAATACGTCCTTATGCCTTGATTACACACACGCGAGTGGGAAGATTATGGCATCACCTCACGTGACACCGCCTTTTTCGTATACATCCGCGTATGCGTCCATCAAATAGTTCTTTCTTGTTAGGGAAGTGATCCCTAATCATCCTCCCTTACTTTTATTATGGAACCCATATAATTCTAATATTTATACATATATATTAAAATCAAATATGGAAATATTTATGACGTCTTTAAACTAACTTAGTTGTTCGTAACAATGAACATTTGTAACACGTTTTTGTCATTTGACCAACACATACCAACATCAAAAAACAAATTACACTTTTAACAAATGTTGGTATGTGTTGTTCAAATGACGAAAACGTGTTAATAATGTTCATTGTTACGAACAACTAAGTTTGCCCAAAGACGTCATAAATCTTTCCATATTTGATTTTAATATATATGTATAAATATTAGAATTATATGCGTTCCATAATAAAAGTAGGGGAGGATGGTTAGGGATCGCTTCCCTAACAAGAAAGAACTATTTGATGGACGCATACGCGGATGTATACAAAAAAGGTGGTGTCACGTGAGGACGCCATAATCTTCCCACTCGCGTGTGTGTAATCAAGGCATAAGGATGTATTGGTGTAACGTGTGAACATAGAACTTTCACCAGACTTTCATCAAGCATTAGTTCCACTAAATGAAAAAGTGGAAACGTTTTAAATCATTTAGAATGGTGCTAAGAGGAATTATTTAATGTAAAATATCGAAAAAGTGTTAATAAAATAATACATTGTGGTGAAGAAACATCGTATGATTTTTCATTCCATCCGTTACCACGCCCTGAGATCACAAAGATCTCAATAGCTCAAAGACACAACGTTAAAAATAATTATAAAAACTGCACCACATCTAAATCATCATTTTGTCTTTGTAGTGCATTCACAACATCATTTACATTAGCCAAACTTTCTTTCCCTTTTCTCATTTCTTCACAAATTGATTTTAAATCATTCTTTATTTCTAAGTGACTTTGTTTCATATCATTCATAGCATCTTGTTGTGACTGTACTACATCAGCCATAGTCTTAATTTTAGGAATTACAATTTGTTCTACAGTTTCATTAATAATTCCTTTCTTTACTACCTCAATCTCTTTCCTTAATTCCTAAGTTATTTCTGCTTTTACATTTGTAATCCTACAGTCTACACTTCCATTACATTCTGTTATTTCATCTCTACATTTACCAATTTCTCCTTCTAATACAATCTTATTTTCTCTCATTTCCGATTCAGTTTTTCCCATCCTATCTCCTATGATTTCTATCCTAGCTTCTAAAGCTTTCTTTGTCTCATTTATGTTTTTACGTACTAGTTTCAAACTAGTTTCCATTACTTTCATATTTTCTTTACACTCCTATCTTCCTAATTCTATTTTCTGCTCTAAGTCCTCTCTCACTTTCTCCACTTTCTGACCTATATCTTTTTTATTTTGTTCTAAATCCTGTCTTACCTCTTTTTTATTATTTTCTAAGTCCTCTCTCACTCCTTCTATTTTCTGACCTATCTCTTTTTTATTATGTTCTAAGTTCTGTCTTACTTCTTCTATTTTCTGACTCAATTCTACGTTATTTTGTTCCATTTTCTGACCTAAACTTTGTTCTAGTCTTTCAAACATGATCATTAATAACCTTTGGTCTTTTCCTATTGCTACCTGTTCCTCGCTTTCTGGTTCTATCTGATAACTAGGCCTATCTGCTTCTTCCCCTACTCCTGTTACTAGATCTCTCTCTTTTCGCGCCATTCTAGTTTCTTTATTCAGTTCACTTTGGTTTAAAAGTCCTACTATTTTGCCGCTTCGCAGTAACATAAAAATAAAAATAAAATGGATGTAAAAATAAAAATCTTTGGTCCTACTTTTTTCTCGTTGATTTACCCAGTTACGTGCGTCTCCTGGGTGGTTGACTTCGCTAGACGATCTCTGGTGTTTTCCCGCGTTGATTATCCGTTCATCGGCGTTCCCGAAGTCGTAGATTTCAAACAATGTTCTAATGGCACCTTCTTCCTTTTTGGCGCGAAGATTTGGCGTCACTTAGTAATTTCGCGTAAGTTCATTTCCCGTAGATTTTCATTCCATCCAAAATTCGTGCCCCACGCTTGGGTAAGCCATTTGGTGCTGTTTTTATGTTTACGAAGTTGATGGTGATGTTGATGAGCTTTTGACTCTTATGTTATCTCGGGTCGTGGTACTGGATGGAATGAACATACACTGGGATTTAACTTTGGTGAAATATTTTATTTGCACCTTCTTGTTCACAGTATTTAAATCGTATCACAGTAGAAAGTCTTTTATTTCAGTGGATCGACTTCCCTAGCATCGCCGGGATTTAATGTCTAAAAATTTAGCAATATTTCGCTAAAAGTGTTTTCTATCACTTTACACTTCGTCTATTTTACGTCCTTTTATTTACTCGCGCACTTCGTATTAACTAGCTTATTAAAGTTAGCTAATGTCTTACTTATTTTACACAAATTAACGGTGTTTAAACACTTAGTAAATTTACTTTCACTAAATAAGGAAAAATTGAAGCTATGAACAGTGAAGCAACAAGATTCTAAAGTAAGAACATAGCTTGAAACCCCAGGGTTAGCACCAAAACAATAAGATAAGTGAAGTTTTTAGTTTCTAATGTGTTCTTATTTTACTTTCACTATTTTATGACTGGCACACATAAAAATATGTCCATCTACTCCAAACACATAGACGCTAATCCCAATTCTTTTAGTTGCGAGTCTATCATTCTGACTGCCACGTGTACATCTGTGTATGCATTCCTCAAATAGTTCCCGCATTGTTAGGGAAGCGATTCTTATCCATTTTCCCTTCACTTTCAATATTGAACACATATAATTCTTTTATTTATACATATATATATGAAAATTAAATATGGAAATATTTATGACGTCTTTAAACAAACTTAATTGTTTGTAACAATGAACATTAGTAACACGTTTTCGTCATTTAACCAACTCTTACCAACATCAAAAACAAATTGCACTCTTAACAAACATTCACATAAACGATTTTCTTTTGGGGTCTGTTAATATTCTGTCTCACAGTCTTCTTTGTTGTATATTTTTGTCTCTTGTTTTGGCATCACACAGCAGGCCTTTATAATTTTAACATATTTAGTTATTACACAACCCAATACCATGGATATTCCTAAGTTATATTTGACATAGACACTAATACTATTTAAGTGTATCTTGATTTATTATGTGCCCTCTTCGTCACCACAGTTGATTTCTTCTTATTTTTATCCCTGACATTATTATGTCAAAAACACATTTTCTTCGTCGCTATAATTCATTTCTTTTATGACAACCATTATTCTCATCTGTCTTCGTTGGCAATGCTCTTGGTGGTCATTATAGCCAATGACTATGTTGATTTCCTTTCCTGTTGTATCTTCCAACCTGTATTCATATTTTCTATAAGAAACCCATTAAATCTTATTGTTTTTCCTCATTTCAACTGTTCCTACCTCACATATTTGTTGGCAAAGACTATTTGGTCCTTTTCTTATATGGTTTTAATTTGTTTTTATGGTACCTTCCTATCAACTTGCCATTTAAATTCTGAAGCCCATATGTGTGGTCGTCCAGCTGTTTCGTTATAACCACCGGTCCAGTGTACAGTAGTTCCATTTTCCCAGATCTTTTTTCAGATGCCTTGGATGCTTTGTGCCTTCTTAGGAGCACCTTTTCACCGATTCGTGGGGACCATTTCTTGATGTGCCTTTTCATTGTATTTCTTCCTTTTTCAGCTTTTTGCTGCAGTCTCCTGAATGCCGGTTGGCATTTCTCCTTTTCTGTTAATTCCCTTTGGGCAGCCATCGTGGTGTTGATGTCAGTTGTCAATCGCTTAGGCTTTGTGTTGGTCATCAATTCAATTGGGGCAAACTTAGTCGTAGGGTTCACTGAATTGTTGATCACCTCCTCTATATAGCTGCATTTTTCGGTCCAGGAAGTGTGGTCTCTGTGGCAAAGTAGGCGGAAATATATCGAGATATCCCTCATCGTCCTTTCTGTCGGATTTCCTTGAGGGTAATATGCCGAAGAATAATACAACTTTATTCCCAATGTTTGTAAGGTATTCTGGAACAGTTTACTTCTATGCATCGTTGCATTATTGGAGAGAATTGCTTTTACATTCCCATATTTTGGAATATAATCTTTAACGATCTTGTTCAGGCAAGTCCACTCTTGATGTTCCTGACGGGGTAAATCTTAGTAAACTTTGTAAAGACATCAAACATGACAAAGATATATTTGTTTCCGTCTTTCCCCCTTGGTAGCTCACCATATTCGTCGATGCATGCCAATGTATTCTTATCTCTTAAGATGGATTGTGGAATGGTGTCATACTTTACATTGATAGGTTTGGCTTTCTGACATAGGTCGCATGAGGAAATGACTTTCTTGCCTAAATGTTTGATATACAGCACCTCTTCGATAGCAAGCATCGTTCTTTCACTGCCTGAGTGGATCACCGAGTGATTGAATGCCAAAATAACTGTTCTGTAAGGAATTTGGTACCATCATTTTCCACTTCCTTACATCGCATCCATTTAACTTAAACAAGATGTTTCTAAACTTTCCTATCTTGGCTTCCAATTTTGGTGGTATTTCTGGTGCCTTGTCGAATAGCCTCTTCAATTCAGGGTCTTCTTGCTGTAGCTTCGCCATATTTTTTAAGTCTTGTCAAATTTCGTTGTTTTCCTTGCTATTTATGTGCATAATTTTAATTTAATGGTGAGGGTTAGATATTGTTTTGGGTATGTGACTTTCTTTTAGCCTGGACAGTAAGTCACTAAAGATGTCTTCCTTGCCTGGAATATGTGTGACCTCTATGTCATGTGACGTTATTTCATGTATGTACCTCGAGATCTTAGAGTTGGTTAACTTGCATTTCTGGATGAAGGACAGGCTTACATGGTCGGCAAAAATGATTATTTTGTAGTGGTAGATATATTGTCTAAACTTTTGCAACGCAAAATGGACTGCACCTATTTCTAACTCTGTTGTGCATGCATTGGCTTCTATCTTGGTTAGAAATCTAGAAGCTGTGGCAATCTCATGCTTGTTGCCATCTGCATCTTCTTGCGCCAATATTGCTCCATACGAGTGCGTACTACCATGGGTATAAATTAAAAAAGGTGAATTCGGATCTGGTCGTTCCAGGAAAATACTGTGTTCAAAGAGTTCTTTGATTTTCTCAAAGGCTACCTGGTGTTCAGCATCCAATTTCCACTTAGTGTCTTTTTGCAATAATTCCCTAAGGGGTACAATTCCTTAGCGTAGTTGATTAGAAACTTTGATTGGTAATTCGATTCCCCATACTTTTAGCTTAATTATTGGTGGATTAGTCATTTCCTTCCTATCGCTTGCCTGTCTCCTCAAGGTACATACGTGATTTTGGTCAATATTGTCCCTGCTGCCACTTAGGCCAACCTCCGGGACACAAAGTTGACTTGTAATTAGTTTTCCTGGGTGTTGGTGGTGATTGTTGTTTCTGTGTTCTGTGCAGCATCCACACCATTTGGCACATTTTCCTCTACTTCCTGCTGTCTTATGTTGTCAGTGTTCCATTGGTTTCTGTCCCTTTGGTGTGAACCCCTATTGTATGACGGTCTTTGGCTGTTCAAGTATTCTTGACAGAATCGTATGTGATTTACTTGATGGGTGCGGTCTCCTGGTCTCCCACGATCATACCTATGTGTTTGGTATCTCGATTCACTCCTTGGTATCGTGTCATGGTACCGTTGCCTCGTGTTCTCCACCCTTTCGCCGTGATTGTGTGGTTGTGGGAAATGGTGTGCCCCTCTTCCCCTGTCATGGGTGCTCCTAGTATTTCTATCTTCCCTCTCGCTCTGGTTGGTTGTGGTCATGCTTTTGTTTAAGATCGGTGAGTTTGGGTGCCCGTTTCTATGTCTTTGCTCACTAGGCCGACTATTTTGTGTTTCGAAGGCTGTTAGCAGTTCTATCATGTCAGCATAATCTACTGGCCTCGCAGCAATTAACCCTGTTCTCACTGTGTCTGGGAAGTGTCTTGTTATGCTGGTGATTAACTCTGCTTCCGACAGGTTAGGGTCCAAGAACTTCCCTTTGTTGGCTACTTTCATAAAATAGTCGACTAGCGATAACCCTTTTGCCGGATCATATCTTCCTGTCGCTAACTCTACCCTTGTCTGGTTCTGCTTAGCTGGGCCCCAATACCTTGATAGGAATAGATTCCTAAATGAGCTATACGATTCATGACCAGCTAGTGTTAACCTTAGCCATTCTAATGCTTTGTTTTTCAAGCTTTTCTTGACTATCATTATCCTAAGCTCATTTGGTATCCTTTTCACTTTAAAATACTCTTCCATCTCTTTAACAAATAATTTTGGATCGTCTCCCTTCTCATCGTCAAATGTAGGTGGTGTGATCTCGTGTAGTATGCTGTTGGTATAGCATGTGTTGTGTTATTGTTTAATTGTGAACCTCTGTCTCTATATGGTGAGTCATAATTTTGTACATTATTCAAATAACTTTCATCTTGAACATCACTTATGTTTAAATCATCATTTTTCCTTTGTAGTGCATTCACAACATCATTTACATTACCCAAACTTTCTTTTCCTTTTCTCATTTCTTCACAAATTGATTTTAAATGATTCTTCATTTCTAAGTGACTTTGTTTTATATCATTCACAGCATCTTGTGATTGTACTATATCAGCCACAGTCTTAATTTTAGGAATGACAATTTGTTCTACAGTTTCATAAATAATTCCTTTCTTCACCACTTCAATTTCTTTCCTTAATTCCTCAGTTATTTCTATGTTTACATTTGTAATCTCGCAGTCTACACCTGTCTTACACTCTGTTATTTCATCCCTACATCTACCAATTTCTTCCTCTAATACAATCTTGTTTTCTTTCATTTCCATTTATATTTTTCCCATCCTATCTCCTACGATTTCTATCCTAGCTTCTAAAGCTTCCTTTGTTTCATGTATGTTTTTATGTACTAATTGTAAATTACTTTCCATTGCTTTCATGTTTTCTTTACATTCCTGCCTTCCTAATTCTATTTTCTGCTCTAAGTCCTGTCTCACTTCCTCCATTTTCTGTTCTATTCTCTGACCTAAACTCTGTTCTAAATCCTGCCTTAATTCTTCCTTACTCTGTTCCATTTTCTGGCCTAAACTCTGTTCTAATTTCTCAAACATGGTCATCAGTAATCTTTGGTCTTTTCCTATTACTACTACATCTTCCTCACTTTCTGTTTCTATCTGATAACTAGGCTTATCTGCCCCTTCACCTATCCCTGTTCCTACTTATTTTCCTTTTTGTGACATTTTCGTTTTTTGATTCAGTTCAGTTGGACTTAAAAGTCCCTACTTTCTTGCCAGTTCTTAGTAACATATAAAAATAAAGTACATTTTAAATAAAAACTTTTGGTCCTACTTTTTTCCGTTGGTTTATTTCTGTACGTCCTTTCCCTCGGCGATTGGTTTCGCAAGGCGTCCCTTGATGTTTCCCGCGTTGATGAATAAGTGTTCCTCGGCACTTCCCACGTTGATTCCAGCTTAATAATGTCTCCTGTCATCTTCAACTCTGATGGGTTGTTTAACAGCGTCTTCATTCGTTTTCGCGCGTAGACTGGCGTCACTTGGTATTTCGCGTAAGTTCATTGTCCGTCGTCTTTTATTTCACCCATTATTCGTGCCATGCGTTTGGGCAAGCCATTTGGTGCTGACTTTTTAATAATAATATACTTTGAGTTGAGCTATGAGATTCTTTTTCTATCCCAGGTCGTGGTACGGGTGAAATGAATGAACACAGGATGTAAGTTTACTATATCACTTTTATTTGCACTTTTTTCGTCGAATATTACACTCGTTACATTTAAATTAACTTTCGTTGCACCTGAATATTTTTCCTTGATAGTCTTTTCACGTTATCAGTTATTTTAGACCGGTTTTAGCGTCCGTATGTACGCGTGTCACAAAAGGTGTCTTTCTTTTCCGGACTCCAAGGCGCTACTAAGAAAAAAGTTGGCGCCTCTTTACATAATGCTTTCGTATTCATACGCATATGCGCTCAATTTCCCGTGAAGTACACTTTGAAACCCTGCTACACGCTAAATAGTTCCTGTAATGTTAGGGAAGGGATCTTTATCCATCCTCCCTACACTTTTAACATTAAATATACATGGTTCTTATATTTATGCATATTAAATTTGAACATGTAACTTAACATTTATGACATTGTTAAACAATTGCTTCTTTTTTTAACAATTAAGAAAATGGCAATACATTTTCAGTACTCAACAAATCCTTACCAACATAAAAAATAAACTATATTTACAACAAATATTTACATAAATGCCTTCTTTTCGGGGTCTAACCATATATTCTGTCTCATTATTATTAATTAATTATTATTTATCATTGTTACTATGTATTATTATTATTATTATTATTATTATTATTATTATTATTTATTTATTTATTTATTTATTTATTTATTTATTTATTTATTTATTTATTTATTTATTGTTCATTTCTTAACTATAACCCATATGCTGTATAAATTTTCCAATTATTTTCTGACTTTCATTTATGCATTTTTCTCACATTTTTTTTTCCTGGAAACGTATAAACGAAGTTTTACTGTATTTTGACATATATATGCAAAAATTTAGAATTTTTATTACTGTAACTTCACTTTCTACAACAGAACTTGCACAAATATTATGACCAATTAGAATAAAATAAGTTTTGGCATCCAAGGATAACTACATTAAAAATGACAGTGACAACCCAAGGTAACATACATATACAATAATGAACAGCCTAAATTTCAGATAATCTCCTTCTACTTGAACACACTTTTCGCAGCGGCTTTGCCACTCCTCAAACACATGCTGCAGACCATTAATAAACGTCTCTGTGAACATAAAAGAGTATAGCAAGATACTGGAAAGAGAAAGAAATTCAGCAAGAAGAAATAAATTACCACACTAAAGTAACATACAAGAAACTAGAAAGTTAAAAAAAAAATAACATACCACCCATTGGCCTTTCAGAAACTTACTAAAATATTCAAAGAATTTGGTATAATTTTAGTCCCAGTTAACCCATTTAAGCATTGCTTAAAAAAACATACAAAGGACAATATTCTGGTGAGAAAAGCTCCTGGTATTTATGAAATTGGATGTAAAGATTGCAAAAAGATATACATAGGGCTGACAAAGGGAATGTTGATACAAAATTTAAAGAACACATGAGAAACATGAAATTTAAATAAATCGAAAAATCTGCCATTGCAGAGCATTTTTGGTCCACAAATCATCAGCTGAAAGAAAAACCTTAGCAAATTAAATGCTCATAGAAAACCAGCAGAACTCTCCATGTAGGAAAAATTATTCATACACAGAAATAAACAACATTTATTAAACTTTGATGTAACATGTGAAAAGGATCTCATTGTGCAGTATGTCCAGCCAAAACACCAACTACAAATCACAGCAAAAAGTGCAGCAGTAAATCAAGGCTGATGATGGATACATAATTCCCAAACATACTACTATCCAGTAAGTTCTAGTGTAAGGCGTGAAGCTAGAGTAATAAAAATCTTAAGTTTTTGCATATAAAAAAATAAATTTAATGTTGGAACAAAGCCTATATTAACTTGTTAACTTGTTTGGTCATGAAAGAATGACCCTCAAGGATACTGTGGATTTTTAAAATAATATATTATGGCAGTTCTCAACCACAGTTCTACACTTGTTAAAATAGGTTTTCTTTACTTTCTCTAGTACTTACCTGTAGTATGAGGGTAATCCCAAAAATCCTATTTTTCTTTAAAAATATAAAGAAATGTTTATTTTCCATACAGGGTACATGGTTTTGAAGCATGAATGTTCTACTTTTCCACATAATTGCCATTCTGATCAATGTATTTTTGTAAGCACTGTGGCAGTTTTTGTATGCCTATGTCATACCATCTTGTCGCCATGCTATTGAGGAAGTGTCGAACCCATCTTTCACCTCATTGGCATTGCTGAAGCCCCTTCTAGCCAAGTGTTCTTTCAACTTGGGAAACAATGGTAGTCATTGGGTGCAAAGTCCGGACTATAGGATGGATGGGTGATAATGTGCATTGTCATGGAGAAGACTTGCTTAACGTTCTACTTCTTCGGTTCTGAATTACCCATCTGAACTTTTTTAAAATCTCACAATACCTGTTGGCATTTATTGTTGTCCCAGGAGCCAATGAAGTCAAGTGACAATATCCTCCTTCAATCACAAAACACAGTTACCATGACTTAAGTGACTGTATGCTTTTAAATTTTTGCAGCTTGGGTGAATTGGAGTGCCTCTCCTCACATGAGTGTTGATTGGTCTATACACCACCTATACTTCTTTGACATCTATACATGACTTTTCATACACTTCCATAGACTGCTGATGAATTTTGATTGGTTTAACATCTTTTGCCGAGCCAAGACTGAACACCACAGCGGCTCAGTAATGGTTTCTGTAAAGAGTGGGGGAAGCAACAATTAACAGTGTGGTCAACAGCCACACAAACAATTTCCCTGTGGCCCCAGCACTTTGGGGGCCTTACTTTTGTGATTATCCTCATAAAAAGAGGAAGGGTTGGATTCCACCCAAAATTTTAATATTGAGATTTCACAAATCCTCAGGCCTCGTGAACCCCTCCTCCCAAAGAAATCATTTTCAGAAAAAGGTCTGTGAACACACCTAACTTAAAATCAAAAAGTTGGTTACCTACCAAATGTTGAGATTAGTCTACTTATTTACATACTTCCCCCACTTACATCATATTTATTTAAGCCTAGTTTCTGAGAACATCTTTCCCATCATCAGTTGTGCTGTAAGTATCAAATTTGGTACTTAAGTTCAGTATCTTCTGAGGATGCAGCATATAGATTTTGAAGAAAGTAGCTCCATCACAAACAACCCTTTTCATGGAAAAAATTTAGTTATTTTTGATTTACTAAAAATGGCTCTAATGATTTAGATTAAAATAGCATGTTTAAGATATTTTCATGCATATCTTCAATTTTTTGGGAATAGAAGTCCTCTTTGTTGTGAATGACTTTTGTAGAATCAGTAAACCATAAGAGACACACAACACAATTTATGCCAAATAAGAATTTTTGTGACATTAACCATTTTGAGAATCCTTTGTTAGTGGTTTGACTTTTCAAATAGCTATGCTGTTTCAAGTGACAAGCTGCTATTTGTTTTTTCTCATGGTTATGCAAGGATCATGGAATTTCAAAGCCATCATATAGTGCTTTTTAAAAATCTATCACTTTAGCTACTGTATTCATCTCATACCTACAGTGAAATGTGTAATGAAAGTTTATCTTGATTAACAAGAAATAGGTAGAAGAAAACACTTCTGTAAGAGTAGTTTGATGAAGAGTGACTAGAGTCCTCCGTAGTTCGCAGAGTGTATGGAAAAAAATTTTATTTTTCTTTGTGTAGGTTTGAAATCTTACCTTTTTCTTTCAAAAGCAATGCAAAACATCTGAGAATGAAGTATTTGTAACCAAGTCTTCAGCTCTGAACTACAGTGCGCTCATTATATTAGTATTGTTTATTCTCTTGTGCCTGAATTAGCATATTGCCTTACAGGCAGAACATTTTGGTCTCTCAGAGCAAGGCAACAAACTGGGTTGTGACAGAAGTTTGAGAAGATATTAAAATTAATATCGTAAAAGTATTTAAATCAGTGAAGCATAATAATAGAATGTTAAAACTAATTAGCTCCCCATGACAAATACAATTGACTCATTTTCTATTTTAATGTGATTCCAGCAACACTGTCATCAACTTCCAGTATTTATTAATATTTGATATAAGTTATAAAATTAAGGAGCTTTTTATTTTCACATTCTTTACTACGTACCTAGTAAGTAGAGGAAGTATTGATTGCATTCCACCCAAAAATTTCATAGAGATTTCATTGCAAATACTAGTTTTGAGCCCTTCCAAATCCCCCCCCCCCCCCAAAAAAAAAAAAAAATCTGATGTGTTGCACTCACATAACCTTCTTTACTCTTGTGCAAGCTATTCTTACAAACTCATAATCCTCTATTTACTTTATGTTGAGATAAACATTGCCAGAAATTGTAAGATTTGAAGCTTTCATGGAGAGCGTCATGGATCAAGGCTTCATGGGTGATCAGCTGTGTCAGATTTATAAAGGTCAAGCTTTCGGCCATTATAGACTCCATGACCATCTTCAGGATGAAAAGTCTCCTCAGTTTTCCAAATACATACTATGGTTTGGTGGATGTGGTTTGTGTTGTCCTGGTCATGGTACTGTGGGAGTCGCCATTGAAGATGGCCATACCCACTAAAAAACCCCATCCACCGGATTAGGAAGGTGAAAGCCTGCTGCGGTACCACCTGTAGCACCCGCGCATTCAGTGGTGAAGAATAGAGCTGGTTCACATAGCATAACCAGAAGGAGTAGGTTAAGAGCTTGGAGACAAGCTTGACCAAGGCCCAGCTTGTCCCCTAGCGGAGTCCTGGATGGTTTAGGTAGGAATCATTTGTGCTTGTTGTCAGGAATCAGGGTGCTATGTTGCTTGGCGTCTATGCGCCGCATCTTGTTCGTGCGCCTCAGAAGTCTGGGAGCGTGCCGATGCCCTGCATGCTGCTTCCTTGAAATAATCTAAATATACATGTACATACACTAGGCAAAAGAAAGTGCATACAATTAGTCTCTTAAATTAATAGTAATTTGCGTGGCATCGTCAGTCTACGGTAAATTATTGTTGTTACACTCCACCATACGGCGGCGTCTGCAACTAAATACCTAGAGTATCGTTGTACCATTCGGCATCGTCAATTTGGTGAATGCATGTCCATAGTCTCGCCTGGTCGTCTGGAGTGCACACTTGGCGGGCAGTCTGCCTGAAATGCAAGTGCGAGCCAGTGCCACTCCCAAGGGGGCCCTCATCCCCCTGGGTCTGCCTTATAAATAAGGACTTGAGGGTTAGGTATGAGTGTGTGTGTGTGAGAGTGATGCACAGTTCACATGTGAATAACATCGGGGTAATTTACTAGGTTGTCCAGATATTGTTGCATGTCAACATCTGGCTCCCCGAGACCAATAGTTCTCTGGAATAGAGATAGTGGCCTTGCATGTTTGTCGTGCGTTATATCATAATTTCCTAAGTTTTGAATTAATTTGTTGTGGTTTTTGTTTTTCTTATCAAGTAAGTTAAAGCTGAGCCTTTTGATGAATTGCTCAATGGAATGCACTTTTAGCTCCTCGTGTAATTCGAGCGCTGGTGCTACTTCAGGTAGTCTCGTGATTAGTCGGAGTACTCTATTCTGCATCGCTTGCAGTCTCTTTATATGTGTTTTTGCTACATGTCCCCATACGGGTGCAGCATATGTTAGGATGGGCCGGATTAGAGTTTTATAAAGTGTTGTGCCCATCTCTAACTTTAGAGTACTGTTTGTGTTGATTATTGGGTATAGTTTATTGAGTTGCGCATTTGCTTTGGCTCTTACGGTGTCTGTGTTGTTTCCAGTAAGGCCCTGGTCCATTGTTACACCTAAGTAGGTGATGGTGCTGTTCCATTGTATTGGCTCTTGTCCAAGAGTTAGTGGCTGAAGGCCATGTTTACCATGACGGTGCTGGATTCTTGGTGAATACAATTGCCTGGATTTTTCTGGTATTTACCTTTATGCGCAATTTCATGAGCCATGCCTCTAAGTCATTTAGAGCATTTTGTAGCCTGGTGCGTATATTTTTTTTTTTTTTTGTTTTTTAGGTGGAGGGGAAAAAAATCTTATTACGAGACCCCATGGTACTGTGGGAGTCACCGTTGAAGATGACCATACCCACTAAAAAACCCCATCCACCGGATTAGGAAGGTGAAAGCCTGCTGCGGTACCGCCTGTAGCACCCGCGCATTCAGTGGTGAAAATAGAGCTGGTTCGCATAGCGTAACCAGACGGAGAAGGTTAGGAGCTTGGAGACGAGCTTGACCGAAGCCCAGCTTGCCCCCTAGCGGAGTCATGGATGGTTTAGAAGGAGTCATTTGTGATTGTTGTCAGGAATCAGGGTGCTATGTTGCTTGGCATGTATACGCCGCGTCTGTTCGTGCGCCTCAGAAGTCTGGGAGCGTGTTGGTACCCTGCATGCTGGATCCCTGAAACAATCTAAATATACATGTACATACACTAAGAAAAAAAAAAAAAAAAGAAAGTGCATACAATTAGTCTCTTAGATTAATGGTAATTAGCGCGCTAGTGGCGTCGTCAGTCTACAGTAAATTATAATTGTTACGCTCCACCATATGGCGTTGTCTGCAATTCATAATTAAGAGTGTGGATATACCATTCGGCATCGTCAATTAGGTGAGTGCATGTCCGTTGTATCGCCTGTTCGACTGGAGTGCACACTTGGCGGGCAGTCTGCCTGAAATGCAGGTGCGAGCCAGTGCCACTCCCGAGGGGGCCCTCGCCCCCCTGGGTCCGCCTTATAAATAAGGACTTGAGGGTTATCTTACAAGAGAAAGTGTGTGTAGGTATGAATGTGTGTGTGTGTGTGTGTGTGTGTGAGAGTGAGAGAGAGTGATGCACAGTTCACATGTGAATAACATCGGGGTAATTCAATAGATTGTCCAGATATTGTTGCATGTCAACATCTGGCTCCCCGAGACCAAAGTTCTGTGGAATAGAGATAGTGGCCTTGCATGTTTGTCGTGCGTTATATCATAATTTCCTAGGTTTTGAATTAGTTTGTTGCGGTTTTTGTTTTTCTTATCAAGTAAGTTACAGGTGAGCCTTTTTATTAATTGTTCAATGGAATGCCCTTTAGCTCCTCGTGTAATTGGAGCGTTGGAGCTACTTCGGGTAGTCTCGCGATTAGTCGGAGTACTCCATTCTGCATCGCTTGCAGTCTCTTTATGTGTGTTTTCGCTGCATGTCCCCATACGGGTGCAGCGTATGTTAGGATGGGCCGGATTAGAGTCCTCGGCAATTAGGCTGGCTGTCATGAGGTATGTTTATACTCGGCTGAAGTGTTTTCCCGCGGGTACGAGCTTTGTCCGGGGTCGCCTGTTCTATTACAGACAAGCAGACAAGAGGTGGCCTGCCAACACTTTTCGGGCCACCCTAGTACCTCATCTCCAGCTTCACCGCCATCCACGCAGCTACGCAGTTCATCGCCGAGGATGTTCGGGAAGAGGTGGCCTGCCCACACATTACTTCGGGCCACCCTAGTACCTCATCTCCAGCTTCACCGCCATCCACGCAGCTACGCAGTCCATCGCCGAGTATGTCCGGGAAGAGGTGGCCTGCCAACACATTACTTCTTGGGCCACCCTAGTACCTCATCTCCAGCTTCACCGCCATCCACGCAGCTACGCAGTCCATCGCCGAGGATGTCCGGGAAGAGGTGGCCTGCCCACACATTACTTTTCGGGCCACCCTTGTACCTCATCTCCAGCTTCACCGCCATCCACGCAGCTACGCAGTTCATCGCCGAGGATGTCCGGGAAGAGGTGGCCTGCCCACACATTACTTCGGGCCACCCTAGTACCTCATCTCCAGCTTCACCGCCATCCACGCAGCTACGCAGTTCATCGCCGAGGATGTCCGGGAAGAGGTGGCCTGCCAACACTTTTCGGGCCACCCTAGTACCTCATCTCCAGCTTCACCGCCATCCACGCAGCTACGCAGTTCATCGCCGAGGATGTCCGGGAAGAGGTGGCCTGCCCACACATTACTTCGGGCCACCCTAGTACCTCATCTCCAGCTTCACCGCCATCCACGCAGCTACGCAGTTCATCGCCGAGGATGTCCGGGAAGAGGTGGCCTGCCAACACATTACTTCTTGGGCCACCCTAGTACCTCATCTCCAGCTTCACCGCCATCCACGCAGCTACGCAGTTCATCGCCGAGGATGTCCGGGAAGAGGTGGCCTGCCCACACATTACTTCTTGGGCCACCCTAGTACCTCATCTCCAGCTTCACCGCCATCCACGCAGCTACGCAGTTCATCGCCGAGGATGTCCGGGAAGAGGTGGCCTGCCAACACATTACTTCTTGGGCCACCCTAGTACCTCATCAGAAGCTTCTTCGCCGTCTTCGCAGTTCATCACCGTCATCGCCGCCTACGCCGAGGATGTCCGGGAAAAGGTGGCCTGTCAACACATTACATCTCGGGCCACCCTAGTACCTCATCCCAAGCATCATCGCACACTCCTTACTTCATTCCTGTTACTCCTTTTCAACTATTCTGTCACTACCTTAACTATATCCACACTAACTTCCCGTGTGTGACAGTCAGGACCTGGTCATGGCTGTCACCCGGTATCCCCTTCCGATGCCGGTAATAGCCGGCTGTATTCCCGCACTGCGAGGGTGCTCCGGCGGTACCTCGACATTCACGCCACACTTCTCCATAATCCCCTCTTGAAAACCTTTTAGTTTAGTCTTTCTCCCCTTTCCCTTTTTCCCAATCTCCCCGGCGAAATAAGCCAACTCTTTCTCCTCTCCAACTCTCTATCTGTCTCCCCTTTCAAAAAAAAAAAAAAAAAAGACAAGCAGACGAGGGTTTTCGTCATGGGAAGAAGAAAGCAGCGCAGGAAATCGCCGTCTACACCGGGCAATGGAGCCTCATCGTCCCGGGAACCTGAAACCATCGCCACACCAGAAAATGTTGAGGCAGCCAGCGCATTCGCCGTAGTTCCGTCCGGAGCCACACCTAGCGCCACTACACCGCAGCTAGAAAACCAATCGCCAAGTCAGAGAGTCAGCTCCCCGGGAATGGTAGTGGGAGTGCCAGTCCCGGGATTGCCGGCTTCACCACAGTCTACCGCCCATCTCCCGGACAACTCACCATCGCCGCCTGCACACTCTGGTCCCTTCCAGGGGACCAGTGTCATCATACGAGGAGTGCCTCGAGACATCCCTGAGAGACATGTACTACACGCGGCAAGACAGAAGTGACCCTCTGCAGTGAGGGCCACTCGCATCATCACCTCTCAGGGACCTTCACCACTGCTTCGAATCGTCCTCGCAGACATCACCGACAGCGAAGCCGCCTTGAGGACGGGTTTTACCCTACTCGGGCGACGCCTGCTCGTCGAGCCAGCCAGAACCACCAAACGAGTACCCTGCCGCCGATGCTGTCTCTTTGGTCATGACGTCACCACATGCAACGCTGCTCCTAGGTGCCACTATTGTGGGGCCCAGTGCCTCACACAGGACTGCACCAGCCACGACCTACGCAGAAGACGTCGGTACTGCGCAACCTGTAATGGCTCCGGCCATTTCACAGGCCAGGCGCAGTGCCCATGTTACCCAAGAGCTTCGACATCGCAACCAGCACCAGCCACCGCAGATTCACAACCTCTTCGCAAACCAGCACCAGCCACCGCAGTCTCACAGCCTCCTCGCCGTCTAACACCAACCAACGCAGTAGTTTCACCAGCACAACAGCACACTCCAACCTTCGCCGCCACTGCAAGAGCATCACTGCCCAGGAACGAAACAGAGGACATCCACCACGACGTCCAACATCTTCTCCAAAGACTTGACAAAATCGACGAGACCTTACTTCAAATCACCGCCGCCGTGTCCACCATAGCCACCTCTACTGCTACTGTCCAAACTCAACTGCAAGACGCCATAGATGCAGGACGCGAGCAACACAACTCCACAACCGGCCGTTTGACGTCACTTCGCACAGACATCCGGAGAAGCAACAAGAAAATCAACTCTTATCGAAGGACACACCGTAAAGCATTCACTTTAATTCACCGACGACTTCTTCAAAATTACGTCGACTTCAACGCAGCAGTAAGAATCCTGGAAAGACTCGCCAACACGACCTGGAATCTGGACGACTACACCACAACCTCCATGGACGCAATTCAACGCACACTTCAACAAATGGCAAACCAAACTACAACCACGACACACGAAGCCTACACGCAGACATCCATACTTACATCAGAACCCAATAGTCAGACCTGGACCTCTTCGCCTCAACTAGCATCGCCAACTCCACAGTCAACTGAACGCAGGATACCAACACAGGAAGAATTCGACCGCTTCAATAGATATGGTTTTAACAGCCACCCAGGACGTCCCTGCGACTTCAGGTGCAGAAGAAGGCTCTGCAGTGCAACCGGCCTTGAAGCCTCTGATTTCCTACACACTTGAAACTCAAGTGCCACCGCAGACATCGCAGTTCCTCGGAACCCTCTACACAGCCTCCGCCGTAAATAAGTATACTCCTTACTCCTAACCATATCCCACGTCTACATCCCGTGTGTGACAGTCAGGACTTGTTCATGACTGTCACCCGGCAATCCTTATGCGATGCCGGTAATTTTACCGGCTATACACCAACGCACTGCGAGGGTGCTTAGGCGGTACCTCCCCACTTACGTCACACTTCTTCCCTTATCCCCCCGAGAAAACTCCATCCCATAACCCATTTCCCTCCCCGGCGTAATAAGCCAACTCTTTCTCCCGTTCAACTCTCTTCTGTCTCCCCTTTCAAAAAAAAAAGACAAGCAGACTGGGAGTCCTTCGAAAACACACTACAAAACATTATACACGAACACACAATCGAAACACATGAAAAACAAGACGAAGCGAGCATATCGTAGAATCAATTAAGCTTGCTACCGAACAACACATCCCAATCAGATACCTCCAATAACTTCTATACAAAGATTTCCACGCGACACTAGACAAGCCATTCAAGACAGAAATCGCGCGAGGCGTAAATGGCAAAAATCGCGTAACTTAATAGACCGTAATGCGTACACGGAACTAAGCATTCAAGCGAACGAACGAATACGAGAATACACAACGAATCAAGGCACGATGTATTAAGTAACATCAACCCACAAAACCATACAATCTGGAAAATAGCCAGAAACCTAACGCGTACGTACACACATGTCCCTCCCCTCCACACGCCTAACGGAATAGCGGAAACTCCCCGAGCCAAAGCCGAAGCATTTGCAGACACCCTAGAGGCAACATTTGAACCGAATGCCTTTCCGTCAGACCAAGCATTTGTGGACGAAACGGAAGCAATGGTCGTAAATATCGGTAGAACACCAACGCATAATAAGACGCGAAAAACGAATGCGGGTGAGATCAAATGGATCATTAAACACCTGCCCACTAGGAAGGCCCCAGGGCCAGACCAAATCCCAAATATAGTACTAAAACATCTGCCAGCCAAAGCACTGAAGCTACTGGCAGATATATTTAACTATACAATTGAGAAAGGCCGATTCCCTCCACAGTGGAAAGAGGCCAAAATTCTCATGTTCCCTAAACCGAGAAAGAGCCAATCACAGCCTGAAAACTATCTCAGCACTATGAGCAAGATTTTAGAGAAAATAATACTCAAAAGACTTACGAACCACATAATAAAAAATAACTTAGTAATTAACGAACAATTCGGATTCCGGGCACAACACTCGACAACGCTACAACTATTGCGAATGACGGAATCCATCCCGCGAAGATTCAACGAAAACCGATCCACAGGGGCCATCTTCCTGGATATTGAACAGGCCTTCGATCGCGTGTGGCACGCTGGTCTACTCAGAAAGCTCCTATCACTGGAATTCGCGGACTCTATGATAGCCATAATAAAGGACTATCTATCTCACCGAACATTCCGCACGGCAGTCGAAACAGAGACATCAACACGACGGCCAATCAGGGCAGGGGTCCCACAAGGGAGTTTATTGGGGGCCAACCTCTTTAATATTTACATAAATGACTTACCAGAGACGATAAGAGTAGACCGATATCTATATGCGGATGACAAAGCGCTTGTCACACAATCAACCATGCCGAGGATTATACGCACCAGGCTACAAAATGCTCTAAATGATTTAGAGCCATGGCTCACGAAATGGCGCATAAAGGTAAATACCAGAAAAAGACAGGCAATTGTATTCACCAAGCGAATTAAGCACTGTCATGGTAAACACGGCCTTCAGCCACTAACGCTTGGACAAGAGCCAATACAATGGAACAGCAAAACCATCACCTACTTAGGTGTAACGATGGACCAGGGCCTTACATGGAAACAGCATATGGACACCGTAAGAGCCAAAGCCAATACACGACTCAATAAGCTCTACCCAATAATCAACACAAACAGTACTCTAAAGTTAGAGATGGGCACAACACTTTATAAAACTCTAATCCGGCCCATCCTAACATATGCTGCACCCGTATGGTGTCATGCAGCGAAAACACATATAAAGAGACTGCAAGCGATGCAGAATAGAGTACTCTGAATAATCGCGAGACTACCCGAAGTAGCACCAGTGCTCCAATTACACGAGGAGCTAAAAGTGCATTCCATTGAACAATTAATAAAAAGGCTCATCTGTAATTTACTTGATAAGAAAAACAAAAACCACAACGAATTAATTCAAAACCTAGGAAATTATTATATAACGCACAACAAACATGCAAGGCCACTATCTCTATTCCACAGAACTATTGGTCTCGGGGAGCCAGATGTTGACATGCAACAATATCTGGACAATCTAGTAAATTACCCCGATGTTATTCACATGTGAACTGTGCATCACTCTCTCTCTCTCTCACACACACATTCATACCTACACACACTTTCTCTTGTCAGATAACCCTCAAGTCCTTATTTATAAGGCGGACCCAGGGGGATGAGGGCCCCCTCGGGAGTGGCACTGGCTCGCACCTGCATTTCAGGCAGACTGCCCGCCAAGTGTGCACTCCAGTCGAACAGGCGATACAACGGACATGCACTCACCTAATTAACGATACCGAATGGTATATCAACACTCTTAAGTATGAATTGCAGACGACGCCGTAACAATTATAATTTACTGTAGACTGACGACGCCACTAGCGCGCTAATTACTATTAATCTAAGAGACTAATTGTATGCACTTTTTTTTTCCCCCTTAGTGTATGTACATGTATATTTAGATTGTTTCAGGGATCCAGCATGCAGGGTATCGACACTCTCCCAGACTTCTGAGGTGCACGAGCAGACGCGGCGTATACACGCCAAGCAACATAGCACCCTGATTCCTGACAACAATCACAAATGACTCCTAAACCATCCATGACTCCGCTAGGGGGCAAGCTGGGCTTCGGTCAAGCTCGTCTCCAAGCTCCTAACCTTCTCCATCTGGTTACGCTATGCGAACCAGCTCTATTTTCACCACTGAATGCGCGGGTGCTACAAGTGGTACCGCAGCAGGCTTTCACCTTCCTAATCCGGTGGATGGGGTTTTTTAGTGGGTATGGCCATCTTCAATGGCGACTCCCACAGTACCATGGGGTCTCGTAACAAGATTTTTCCCCTCCACCTAAAAAAAAAACAAAGCCTGTTGGGGTGTTTTCCCCGCAGGTACGCATTCTGTTCGGGGTCAATGGAGTTGCTGTTTTTGTAGGTGCTTTTAATGGCTGTCCCCTACGTACGACGCGACGTAACGCGACGCGTACTAACCTAAACTTTTCCTGCTCCCAACCTAGTACTCCCACCCCTCCCTCCAACCCTAATCCCATAACCCCTGTCGCCTCCTCAACTACTTCCACCGCCGAGCTTCAGAACACTCCTCTGCTGCCATCCCGCTCCTCTTCCAAAACCTCTACTTCATCGCGCTGCTCCCTCTCCAACATCCAAAATCCCCCAGCAGCCATCTCTCCTCCAAATACCCCTCCTAGACTTCCTACGCCCCACTGTCAACCCTGAAACCTTCCCAGATCCAACTGCTCCATCCGGCGTTCCGCAGCTCGGCTCAACATCCCGGCCCGCTCCCCCTCCTTCCGCCCCTTCTCATCGCACCACTCAGCCTGGCCCCTCCTTCCAACCTCTCCCAACCTGGCCCTACAACCTTACCGAACCCGACCTACGCTCACTTTACAAAATGCCAGCCCCCCATTTACATTGACCAAAGACACTCGACGGACATAAGCAAACTTCTCACTGACTTCACGAGACGGACTGGTATAGGAGACTTTGAGGTACGCCGGCCTCTCTAACCCATGACTACCAAGGACAAAAACCCCAGACGACTACCGCCGGCTGTGTGACCACCTGCATCAGGCCAACGTATCATTCCACCTTGTGGCGCCCAGGCAAAACCAGACCTGTAGGGCGGTTATTAAATGCCTCTACATGAATGGCGCAGAGCCCGAGATAATGGAGGAATTGGCGGCCTCCAACATCTCGTTGGTTAAGGTGACGCAGCTGCGCCGCTTCAACAAGAAAAGGGCCCCTTTGCCCCCACTACCTTGTGGAGCTGACATCCCCTGACGATCTTACTAGACTGTCCCAAAAAACGACCATCCTGTACTCCAGGGTGGCGATTGAGGATTACTGTCCTCCCCGCTTCCCCAAGCAGTGCGGCAGGTGCCAGCGACTGGGCCATTTGGCACCCAATTGCAGGGCTGAAGCGCCCTGTTCGAGGTGTGCGGGGAGGCATGAATCGCGATCATGTATCGTCCCGCTGGAGCGGCGCAAGTGTTTACCCTGTGGCTCGCAGGGGCACGGAGCGCGCTTTCGTGGCTGCCAGGTGTACCTGCGACACTTGGCCGCTCTACGGACGACCAACCCGGGAGTGCAGGCACAGACACCGGCACTGACACAGACCCAAACTAATGGGAGGAAGCCGGGACCACCCGTCAACCGGGGTGCTCCCACTTCTAACCCTGGCACCAGCACAGGAACCAGTGTGCCTCCTCCCAAGACAGTGGCAAGAGCTCCCAGCAGCTCGAACCGCGACGCCGTCAGGCAAGCCACCAAACCAACTAGACAGGCCCAGGTTCACTCCCGCGACAATCACTTCCCCACACATCTTTACATTAATAGCCCTGAGTGGTTCCATAACATAGAGATGTGCTACATGGCCCTGGACAGACTTCAACTTAAGCCTGACGAGACTTTGGACACGCTCCAGGTCTACTATAACTTTTTCCAACGACTTCTTGACGTGACACACAATGGACGTTAATCCCACGACTAACTTAATGACCTGGAACACACATGGGGAAGACAACGAAAACATGAACTTCTTGACTTTCTAGACAAACACTACATACCAATAGTCATTCTCATGGAAACTCACCTGAACCCTCGTGATAGACTTAACTTAACCGGATATTATCTTTATAGAAACGACAGAGATAGACGTGGCGGCGGCACAGCCATAGCTGTCCGCAGAGACACCGCCCATCATCAAGTACCAGTTCTACCCCTCACAGACTTGAGGCAACAGCAATAGCTACCACAGTTAACAACAACCACATAATCATCGTCTCAGCATACAACCCACCAGGCGATATAGTCACAGCAGACATTGACTCGCTCTTGCAGTTAAACCCAAGTGTTATAATAGCAGGCGACTTCAATGCCAAACACCCACTATGGAATTCATCCAACATGAACGCGGCAGACCAAACCCTATTACGCCATGAAAACAGATCCGATTACATGATACTAGCACCCACAGAACCGATGTACGTCTCGTTTCAGGCAAATCAAACGCCTGATATTGTAGACATAGTACGTGCATAGAAAGGCAAGCCGGCGCCCGCGTATCACTCAAAGTTTATAACGAGCTATCGTCAGACCATCTACCGGTCCTTATAAAACTTGAAGGCCCTCTCTGGAGTGTGCCACCCAGACCGAGGTGAAATTATAACAAAGCCAACGAGGACACCTTTGCAAAAATCGTAGATGCCCAAATGTCGGACATTAAAGGTGACTCGATTGAGGACATAGATGCTGCTACCGAAAAGGTGGAAAAGGCAATACAGTATGCCACAATGGTGGCAGTTCCACTACAGCAGCAAAAGAAAACAAGCGCATGCCTGCCTATAGACATATGTCTTACCAAACAAAGAAATAGAACCAGGCGACAATGGCAGCAACACCGCCATCCGACACTACAGAATCAACTCAAAACTCTGAACCAACAACTTCGTGAACGGACATCCACTGTTATATCCAACCAGTGGAACGACACGTTACAGTCACTAAACCCGGGCACCAACATAGTATGGAGAATAGCCAAATGTCCCACCTAGGACAAGATCTCCATCTCCCCTCTTCACGTGGGTCAACATATTGCTACCACGGATGAAGAGAAAGCAGAAGCACTAGCAGATGCACTAGAAAATACGCTTAAACCCAACATAACGCCATCATGGCCAGTATTTGTAAACGAAACTGAGACCATAGTTCAAAACATACATGAAAGGCAAACGCACCACAGAATCAGAAAAACACATGCCTGCGAAATCAAATGGATAATCAGACATCTACCGAAAAGAAAAACACCAGGGCCAGACAAAATCCCGAGCATTGCGCTGCAAAACTTACTGGCCAGCGCACTAGAAATTCTAACGAAACTATTCAACCTCTGCCTTTTGCACGGCTGCTTCCCAAATAGGTGGAAAACAGCCAATGTGCTACACTTCCCGAAGAAAGGCAAAAATAACACGGACCCACAAAACTACAGGCCTATTAGCCTGCTTAACACGATGAGCAAACTTCTTGAAAAGTAATACTAAAGCGCGTTAATGCATTTATTATAAAACATGATATTTGAATTCCCGAACAGTTTGCCTTCCGGGCCAACCACTCAACCACACTGCAACTCCTGCATGCCACCGAGTACATTACGAAAGGCTTCAATTTAAAAAAGTCAACGGGAGCCGTTCTATTGGACATAGAACACGCTTTTGACCGCGTGTGGCATGCAGGATTGTTACCAAAAATGATAAACACTAAATTCCCGGACACAATGATTAAGCTAACAGTGAACTATTTGCGCAAGCGATCTTTCTCCTCGCTAGCAAACGATGCAAAGTCCACACCCCGCCCGATACTGGCGAGTGTCCCTCAGGGTAGTATACTCGGGCCGCTTTTATTTAATATCTATATAAATGACATACCAAAAAGCGCGAACACAACATATCTCCTATATGCCGACGATACGACAATGACTCAATCCGGTAAACCTGCATTTGTATGCAGAAACCTCCAGACATCACTGGACCAACTGGAACCCTGGCTCGCCCAATGGCGAATTAAAGTCAATGCCGCTAAGAGTAAAGCCTTAATCTTCAAAAAACACTACCACACGAGACATCGACTGCAACCATTAAAACTTTTTAACAATGACATCACCTGGACCAATAAAGTAACATACTTAGGTCTAGTGATGGATCCGGGTCTTACCTGGTGCGCTCACATAGAGGAAGTGCACAGAAAAGCCTATGCTCAATTGAGCAAGCTATATCCATTAATCAACTACAGTAACGCCCTACAACTCGACATGGGCCTAACACTTTATAAAACCCTTATACGGCCCATACTGACGTACGCGGCAAAATTGCATATTAAAAGAATACAACTACAAAATAAGATTCTAAAGTAAGAACAAATTAGTTTCTAATTTGTTCTTACTTTAGAATCTTGTTGCTTCACTGTTAATAGCTTCAATTTTCCTTGCAAAATAAGATACTACATATAGCAGCCAAAGCACCATCCAAACAACTGCGCGAAGACTTACACATGCATACGATAGAACAATTTATTAAGAAACTAGCTTTCGATTTATACAATAAAATCCCATCACACCACAATAGACCTATCACTTCACTTGGACAATACAAAACGACCATTGATAAACACAAGAGACCACTATCCCTATTTGACAGAAACTTGACCAATCCAAACATAGACGTTGCCATAAACCATTACCTTGACAACCTCATACAGTAATCTAATCCACTGATTTTGCTTCTAAGTTACAGGCATCTCACGTGACGTCCATCTCCTACAGTGCCCTCCAAGACCTTGCGCTACCTAGCCAAGGTGGACCCAGGTGAGAGGGCCCCATCGGGAGTGGCACTGGCTCGCACCTGCACTTCAGGCAGACTGCCCGCCAAATGTGCACTCCAGACGTCCAGGCAACACCTGGACTTGAAAGGCAAAGCTCAAACACAGACACAGGTCCCACCGAGGATGCCAAGCACTGACACGGCCCCCACTGTGGACGCCAAGCACAGACATGGCTCCCACTAACACCACTAACGCCTAACATAGAATAAGTAAAACTACTATGAATTTCGTTATCACTGTCACCTGCAACTCCCCAGGTTGTAGCCAGGACTTGATCATGACTGCAGCCCTGGACTTCATCATTGATGCGCTCGCATGCACTGCATGGCAGCATGAAACTGTATTACTGACCGAGGTGCAAATGCGGGATCCGACTATCACACGCACAATCATTCATTAAATTCTCCCCTGCAAGACAAGGCACTTCTGTAATTACCAGCTGTTACTGCCCCTGGCAGGCAGCTCTCATCTATCACCTTGGAATGCGCAGAAACCTTGATGACAAAAAAAAAAAAAAAAAAAAAAAAATTAATGACTGTTGTCCACGCGGAGCTTAGTTTGAGTTCACCATCTTTGTTGTAATTGTTGGGGTGTAATTTGATGTGGATGGCCGCCTTGATGAGTCTGTCCCAGTAATTTTCTGTGTGTTCTAGAACTTTCATGTCTTTAAAGGTTATTTTGTGGACCTGATCTATGCAGTGTTGGGCTACTGCTGATTTTCCTGGCTGGAGGAGTCTGATGTTCCGTTGGTGTTCTTTGAATCTTTCCTCTATCATGCGTCCTGTTTGACCTACATACACCTTTCCACACTCGCAAGGAATCCTGTATACTCCTAGGACCTTGAGCCCGAGTGGTTCTTTCACTGGCCTGAGGAATTCTCGGACCTTCTTGGGGTCCTTGAAGAAGGTTTTGATGTTATGTCTCGCAAGTATACAGGAAACCTTGTTTGAAACAGAACTGTAGAAGGGTATGTAGGCCTTCTTTTGAGGGCTACCCTTCCCTTGTGTGAGTTGTGGTGGGTTATTCCTATTGCGTTCTACTTTCCTATGGGCCTCCTTGATGTTCTGGTTACTATATCCATTCTTGCGTAAAGTATCTTGTAGGTATTGAAGTTCTAGGTGTAAGTGGTCCTTGTCTGTGATGTCAAAAGCCTGGTGAAATAGTGGAGATGATTGTTTTCTTCTGAGTGGGATGATGGTGGCTGGAGGTGTCCAAGAATCTGTTGGTATGTGTGGGCTTCCTGTAGACTGTGTCCCAGGCTGTTGTCCGGTTTTTTGTAGACTAGAACATCCAGGAAGGGGAGGGAGTTGTTGCTCTCCAGTTTCATGGTGAATTTGATATTTGTGTGTAGACTATTGAGATGATCCAGAAAAATGGTAAGTTTTTCTGTCCCGTGTGGCCAGATGATGGATATAGTAACCAGGACATCAAGGAGGCCCGTAGGAAAGTAGAACACAATAGGAATAACCCACCACAGCTCACACAAGGGAAGGATAGCCCTCAAAAGAAGGCCTACATACCCTTCTACGGTTCCGTTTCAAACAAGGTTTCCCGTATACTCGCAAGACATAACATCAAAATCATCTTCATGGCCCCCAAGAAGATCCGAGAATTCCTCAGGCCAGTGGAAGAGCTACTCGGGCTCAAGATCCTAGGAGTATACAGGATTCCTTGCAGGTGTGGAAAGGTGTATGTAGGTCAAACAGGACGCACGATAGAGGAAAGATGCAAAGAACACCAACGGAACATCAGACTCCTCCAGCCAGGAAAATCAGCAGTAGCCCAACACTGCATAGAGCAGGTCCACAAAATAAATTTTAAAGACACGAAAGTTCTAGAACACACAGAAAATTACTGAGACCGACTCATCAAGGAGGCCATCCACATTAAATTACGCCCCAACAATTACAACAGAGATGACGGACTCAAACTAAGCTCTGTGTGGACAACAGCCATTAAAAACACCTACAAACACATCAACACCATTGACCCCGAACAAAATGCGTACCCGCGGGAAAACACCCCAACCGGTGACCCCGGACAAAGCTCGTACCCACGGGAAAACACTTCAGCCGAGGATAAACATACCTCATGACAGACGGCCCAATCACAGACCATCACCCACTCATTGGCCAGGACAACACAAACCACATCCACCAAACCATAGTATGTATTTGGAAAACTGAGGAGACTTTTCATCCTGAAGATGGCCATGGAGTCTACAATGGCCGAAAGCTCGACCTTTACAAATCTGACACGGCTAATTACCTGTGAAGCCTTGATCCATTGCCAGAAATTATTGCTAATTTTCTTGTAGGTGCAAGGGAATATGGGAATACAGGAAGTTTTAAGTGATAGTCAAACTTTTTATGAGCTCATCAGTTTGATCTTTTTGAAATTCCATTCTCTTTGCATGGCCAAGAGATAAAAAGATGAATAACCTCTTTCTGTTTGAGAAAAGTGTTAAGTATTTGAAAATTCAAACAAATAAGAATGAATATCTTGGAAATAGTTCACTCTACAAAAAATTGTATTTGACATAAATGTGTTCTAAACAAATCTACATTTTTTGTGTAGTAAAATTTTGTCTGTCTCATGGTTTACCAGTTACGCAGAAGTCACCTAGAATGAAGAGCACTTCAAAGGTTATTCCCAGAAAAATTCAAGATATGGATTTTATTTATCATGAAATTATCTGCAGAGTCTTAATGGTTTGTGAAAAAGGACTTAGCAAATGAGAATGTTAAATGAAAAATATCTGTGATTTAACTATCACAAATGATTTATAACAGTGTAGCATGCCAACTTTTACAACAATTTTGAATTCAGAGATTTCCCAAATCACATTTCAGATTCCTTTGATGGAAGTTACCCATATACAAATTTATATCTTCTAGAATTTGAGAAAATTTTTCTTGTATTGTTGACTGTATACATAGTTACCAAAGATGCAATGTACCTATGTACCTCTGAGTTAGGTGATGCATAGTTACAATATGGGTTTGACTTTCCTTTTGTACCTTTACCATAAGTCACAAACAAACATGGTAATTGGAAAGGGTGAAGTGAGATTGAAAAATTCAATGCCGTGACAGAGATTTGAACCATGATCTACCTGTTACTGTCTGGTAGCTCTAACCTCTAAACTATCTTAGCCAACATGCCAACATGACATCAAATTCTCGAACTTGCATTTTTCCTGGTAAACCATGCAAGGAGAGCTCAACTTATATGAGATTACATACCTTAATGGCAGCTTACAATATTGTAAGTACTGAAGACCCAGGCTTCTAGTTTAACTTTCACACAAGAGCCAGTGTAGGACAGGATTTGAAAGGGTAGAGTGAGTCGTGCTGGCCATGATAGCTTAGTGGTTAGAGCAGCCGGATGGTAACTGGTAGATCCGTGGTTCAAATCCCGGTCATAGCATTGAATTTTTCAGTCTCAATCTACCCTTTCCAATCCTGTCCTACACACGGCTCTTGTGTGGAAGAACATTAATTACATTGAGTAGTCAGAAGCTTTCATGGCCGGAGTTAGCCTTAATTAATTATATTTATTTGAAATAATTACATTGATTTGAAACATGGTAATGTTGCCGAATACAAGCTTAGGGACCACGTAGGGCGCTAATGCATGAGGAATGAAAGTAGCCAGCGGTAGTAGCACATAAGTTAAATGACGATGGAATTGTGTAGTTGGCAATGCATATAAAATCAAATGAAGGTAACTTCCAGCAATACGTGCACATAGATGACCAAGAAGGCAGGTAGGAAGGTGTTACAGTTTTCATTCAATAATGACATTTTACTTTCTCGTACATTCCTCAATTCAACCCAAAAGTAACACAGAGCATCATAATTACAGAACAAATGAGGGTCCCTTAGCATGACAATGAAACAAATTAATTCCATAACCTGAAATAATTATGAAATCATAAGTTCATGCCGTTATATAGTAGGCAAATAACCTTAGATGGGAAATGCTTTTTTTAGGGGGGAGGGTTTCAGTGAACCTTAAAAAAAAAGTATATGTCCAGTGAAATTTTGATACTTAGTTTTTGGATAAAACATCTACAATGTACCCTGTGGACAAAAAAAAAAAAAAGATAGTCATGTCTGGAATGCCAAATTCGTCTTAAGTCCTAGGGCACAGCACATTGTTTACATCATCTGTGATACAGTTGTGTAACAGCAGCAACAGGTTCCAAATCTGGATATTACTAACCCATATGATCAATAATCATAACCAAATACATAGCTTTAGTTTCGTTAACTACAAACTACCAATATTAACTACAAATATTGACACAAAACTGGATAGTTTGAACTATACAGCATTCCTAAACCTGCCACCTTCCACATGTGTTCACTGTATCACTGTGGCAAAACAAAGGCTACTCCTGTGGTGAGGGTTGCAGGTTTGTTTCTGGCATGTAGCAAATTTTTGTTCCTTCTCTTAAGGATGTTGAAACAATGCATAGCAGCTAGCTATTTTAAATATACTTTTTCATACATGACATTCTATGAAGTTAATATGATAGTTATTATGATGCTTCTTTAACGGTTTATTCTACTGAAAATGCTGCACACGAAAGCACGCAGAATGGTGCGCAAATGCATCAGGCAGGCACAGTTCTCTCTCATTGAATCATACAATGCTTGACAATGGCAGAATGTGGACACAAAGACATTGGCACAAGGAAGTCACTCCTTGCAGTAAATTAGGAGGTTTTTCTGCTCATGAAGCTGCAGCTCTTATTGGAGTCCCTGCATCTACAGCGCAGTGGGTGAGAGTATCCAGGGGAGGGGTTGAACACTGTTATCCTGGTTCAGGAAGAAGATGCATGTTAACTCCAGAAACGGAAGCAACTTTAATTGTAGAAGCAGGGAGGAACCCTTTTCAAACTGCTTCTGAAATGAAGGCAAATTCAATTTCCCTGGATCAGCTCGAACAGCTCTGCAATGTGTAAATGATGCAGCACTTCTTGTGCAAACAGTAGCTAAAAAACATCTGACAGATGATCACAGATTGTTTCGCCTTGCGCTTGCAGAGGAAAATGCCAAGCGCAACTGGAATAACATGATATTTTCAGACGAAGTGGCATTTTCTTCCATACATAGGGAAAGTTGATTGTCTATCGTCCAAAAGGGTCCCAATACGATGCAAAATATGTGGCTTCACAATTGTATCATGTTGAGGCTGGATATCAAGGGATGGTCTAGGTGTGCTGTGGCAGCTTCACAATATGCTGAACAGTGCGCAGTACTCAGTAATACTTGAAAATATTTTGGTTTCCTCTGTGAGGATGGGATATCCTGATGGAATTATTGAATTCGTACAGGTTTCAAATTGGTTCTCAGAGAGACAAGATATCAGGATGGCAAACAGGCCTCCCTGTTCACCAGATTTGAACCCTATTGAGAATGTGTTGGCCGAGGTGAAAAGGGAGCTGTGCTCCAATTTCCCTGTAGCTGGGCGAAGGACAAAATATGGCCTCTGGGCACAAATTCAAGCAGCCTGGGACATTGTAGCTTCTCGTCCACATTACCAGGCATTTAATTTTGTCTATGTCCCGAAGGTTGAGGGCAATTATATGTGCTGAGGGTTCATACATCCACTATTAAGTATGTTTATTTTTTGTGTTTTTGTTTTAGAAGATGATAGTTTATTTACATATATTTTTATGTAACACAAGTGTTAGAATAATTATGTTTTTGTGTGCATAGATATGCCCATAACTTCAATGTTATATTAAGTTATATTAATGCAATATTATGTTCTACATATCCAGTCATAAAAGTAATAAACATAAAAAAAAGAATCACAAGTGACGCGGATTTGAACCTAGGAACTTATGAGTGGAAGCAATGCCTTCTTGACCTCTTGGCCTCCGTAACGTTATGTTTTGTTTTCAGTAGGTACTCATAAGTTAACCATTGCACTATCAGTTGCAGACCATTATACAGTTCTTTTGTGTGTGTTGTGAACACGGCTTTTACGAAGATACAAGAAGCTTTATGATCCATAGAATCTGAAGATGACTCATTTTTTTGTCCATGGGTGTACATACTATAGGTAAATGGTAGAGAAAGTAAAGATGAATGGGTTTTTCCCATATACAGTAAAACCTTTTCAAGATGGAAGCGACATAATCCTAAATTTTTTTGCTATTCTGGACTTTTTTCCCCCAATGCATAGATTTAAGATTTACTCCCAAACACCACACCAATGGTTTCAATATCATGAATTTTATTAAAAAACCTGCTATATATACAATCTGTCACCTTCTTCAGGAATTTCTTCACCATACATGGAAATCTTGCTTACATTAATGACCTACATTTGCAGTTTTCTAAGAAATATAGTATGTCCTGAAGCAAAATATATTAAAAGTTTGCAGTTTCTTTGCAAGCATAGCATATCCTAAAATAAATGTATTTTTATACTATGTATTTCAGTTTTAAGCAGTTGCAGGCATTTTCTGTACTATTCAGGAAAAAATTACATATTAAGTGACTATGTGATTTCCACTGGAACTGAAACTTCTTTCCAAAATAGGATTCTGACTTGTTTAATGTCCAACTTGGACACATTTCACTGTATTAATGTTGACGAGTTTCAGCTTTTTGGACCACAGGGTCATCTATGTAATCAACTGTCATTTCTATCATTATCTCCTCTGTTTTGGAAGAAATTAAAGAGAACATTCCTTGGCTTGGACAAGCTTTTGGAAATTTCTTCTATTCAAGACAAGGTTATCTGCCTGCATTGACACTTCATTGCCAACCCTATTTATGTGGAGAGAGAGTAGCAAGTATTTATAGGCAGAACTGGTAATTACGAATGTAATTATGGCCTTCACTTCTAATAGCAGCAGCGTGATGCATGCCTCGAATCTTCTCTGTCTCTGTCTCTGCAGTGCCCTCCCTCCCCTAGCTGTCGCACGGACATTTGTTCAGTGATGAACCACATACAACGTACTGTGCAACTATGTTACTTTGGCATCTGCTAAGAACATTTCGTATTGAATGGGACAGTGAATTCTCTTGTGAGATTGGAGACAATGTCAAGTGTTTGTTTTGTGGCAAAATATTAATCAGCACATATCAATCCTACAAGGGCTGAAATAAGGTTCCAGACAGAACTAATAATTTGCAAACAGACGTACTATTCAAACAAATGAACAAATCTAGTAGGTGCAGATATTTTTCAAATGTTAGATAGCACTAAATATCTGCAGTTGACATCAGTTGCAGTTACGATCCAAGTCATGTTTGCATCAACATAAGTGAGTTCTTTTCAAAATTAAACATGGCTAAATCCAAATGCAGGTCACAAATAAGTAATGATAATTTACTGGCTCAACTACATGTGGCAACTTCCGTTTTCACTCCTGATTTTCATTCATTGATATGCCACAAAGGCAGTCCAAGTGATGAGGTCCCATACATCATCACCACTAAAATAAGTGCATACTGCCACTGCCCAGCAGGACAGTGGTAAACTCGCGGATTTCACATCCCCTACCCCAAGCAGCTGTGCTATTCCAAGCAGGTTGCAGAACCTAGTGTTTTGGGGTTTCCCACCACAGATTTATATAGTGCATTCCTACTGCTAGCACTCTTGTCAAATGCAATTGTTTAATACCTGGGATTTCATCAGTATTGGATTTTAGGGAACTGAAGTGACACAAACACATACAATGATCTGAAGGTTTTCAAGAAATATGTTTATTAAACATAGTGCAAAACTTTGATTAATGACATAGTAAATAATATAAATAGTTAACTAGGGAAGATTGTCATTTCAGTTTAATTCTATGGGGTGTCCTTCACCCCTCTTTATGATGAGCTGTTAGTAAGACAATAAATATGGCTGCTTCTGTAAGCTTGGTGACAATCAGGACGAGGCATTTCAGTAAGTTTCTGGTCCCACAAGAGTGCTGCAGGTTACCATTACATGCACATTAGGGCAAGCTCAGGCACTGGCTGTGTTATGCACAGCTGTTCCAGGATGCATAGTGCAGTGCAATAGTTGCAAATAGGGAACCTAACTCTGGATTAATTGTACAACAAATAAATCTTTAGAATACCTCAAGTGCAGGATTCTAATTTTAAATTGATGTATATAACCGTGGACTAAAATTCAAAACATTTCTCTAAAGATGGAGAAAACATACGAAAGGTGTGTTATTTGTTTTGTCTTTGAGACACTGAAAAAGTATATGGTCATACATTGCAACAAGTTCTAAAATAAAGTATATGCATAAATTTATGAATGGTATAAATAATTCAATTTGTCACACATAATACAAGTTTTTTTATGTATTGTCCCTTTTACATTTCTCAGTGTACAATTTAATGGCTATCCTGTAACCTTGCATATAATTTTGAATTCTACAGGTACTCGCTTACTTATGTGTCTTTTGATTGAGTGCACATAACTGGCAGTTTTATTTATGCTGTCACTACCCAGCATATCGTGGGCTATGGTCAATGTGCACTAAACCTGAGGAGGCAGGTACCGAAATGCCTTACCTTGGTGATAATAAAAGATGAAGTAGGGAAGTATTCTAAAGAAGGTTTTAAAAGTACCAATAAACAAATTGTGTTGAATGCTTTTAACTAATGTAGGAGAATGAATAACATTGTTAAACTATAGATTATACCTGTTTCTTTGTGGAGTGTTGTGAACACCAAGAAAAGAAACAGATGACTTTACCAAAAGTCCTACTCGTAGGAAAGTGCACAAAGTTTTCTTTAATAACAAACCACCAACATTAGACAAAGTGTCCATCAAGAGACTCCTCCACCTCCTCCATGAATGGTACAGGATTTGGCAATTCTTCATCAACCCCGAGAAAAGCCATGCCATTCTCTTCACCAAGTGCCCTTTCCTGCAAACTTCCCCACATTCACCTATCCCAGCAGGAGAATAGAATGGAGTAATGCTATCAAATACCTAGGAGTGAAGCTTGATAAGGGTCTTAACCTTTTGGGAGCACATCAGAGATCTGTCAATGGGCCAAGAGCTTCATTGTACCCTATGCTGAGATCAGGGATGCCTGTTCCCGTGAAATTACATCTTTTTTGGGCCTTTATAATCTCATCCTTTTGTATGCTCACGAGATATAGGGCATGGCTGCAAACTCAAGCTCTCTGCAACTGCAATGGGTCAGGTGCAGAATAGGGGTCTTCAGATTATCTATTCTGTATACCATTGCTTCCCCTTGAGACCTCATCTCTTCCATATGTGGAGGATGAAATTAGTTGCCGGGTCGCAAAATTTTATGACTCTGCCACTCCATCAGAGCAACCTGCTTAGGTCCCTTGGAAATTATAACTGAAAATACCGCTTAAGACATTACCAGCTTCCCCACATGGCATGTGGGCACATCCGGTACCATCAGAGCAACTCGTGCCAGCAGCAAAAGCTGAGCTCCTACAGAATCCTACCAAGAGATGCTTGGACTTCAAAATTGTAAGTTAAACCCCATAATTATTTAGATCAAGTCAGTACATCAGTGGTGCACGACCATTGCATCCTGACCTGCAGCTGTTGAGGAGCAAATCTTGCTACCTCCTGTCATTAGAATGGTAAAGCTCTAACAAGGGCAGGTATGTGCATGACACCTTGGGAATCCTTCAGCCTGCCAACATCCCTCTGCTACTGCCTCTGAACAAAGTCTCTTAATCTGTCAACAGTGATCTTATATTCCATTCTTTTAAATTATCTACCTTTCATAAATTACTGCTAGAAACTGGTTTTAGATTTGTGAAGAGAAATAAAGTGACTATAGTTACTGACAGGAACTTGTGTAAAGGAGACCCAAATTTTACACCTCTTGCTTCTAATGAGCAGCTACTGAGTAATGTCAGTTTTATGTCAATTATCCTGTATTTAATTTCAGCTCAGCCTTTATTTCTTTTTTTTTTAAATCTTTCTTTAGGGAAAACATAATGAAATTATTTATATGTAAAATTTTTTAGTTTTATTATTCTAACTTTACTTTCTGCACCAGAACTTACTGGAACATGCCTCAAAGACTGTCATCTCCAATCAAGGCTGAGGTTGGAATCAACAGTTATTATATTACAATTTGCAATTATGTCAGCATATGCAAAGATTACCTGCATCATTTTAACGTCCCAAACCTTGTATCTCACACATTGTCAAAACCTGCTACATTTTTAAGTTTTGGGAATTTAGCTGCTTTGCCTGTGAGATCATTAGATTCCATAAATTCTGTTAACACATTTGTAACGCAGCCACAGTAATAAAACTGTCAGTTAAACCAACGGGATGGCTCCAGCGCTTTCATCTGTGGTCTGCATTCGGGAGGTTGCAGGTTCCATCCCAGCAGCCTATCTGACCCATGGGTTTTTTCTTGGAGGTTTTCCTTAGTCACCAGGTGAATCCTGGGTGAGTTCATTATATTCCCTGAATTTCCTGTCCCTCCATTTGACTTCACTCCTCATTTCCTTTCACCCTTCATCTGGCTGGTCTCTTTCAGGGTAGTAAGTGTCAGCAGGGGTCTCTGTTCTTCGTAAACCTTTGTCCTTCGGTGGGGCAGTCTCCGAATCCCTATGGAATGCTGGTTGTACTAGATGTTGCCAGGGAGTTTGCCTATAAATGATAAGGACTCTGCCCTGTTGTGACTCCACGGGTCCAGGGAGTTTGCCTATAAATGATAAGGACTCTGCTCTGTTGTGACTCCATGGGTCAGTTGCCCAGACTCCTTCACCTCATCCTTCCTCCAGGGATGGGGTGCCTGCAAGGGGCATAGATGCAAAAAAGATCTTCAAGGTCGAAGCATGGAATCCCCTCTACAAAGTCCTGTCTTATCCTAAAACTGTCAGTATGAACATATTAAGGTTTCTTTCTAGGGTATCATTTGAGAGAGAGAACAAATTATAGTCCATTTGATGAAACTTCCATATTTTAGCATATGCAGCTAGTATTTGAAAGAAAGAGAAATGCCAGTCTATGATAGATTTTAGATAATAAGGAAGATCAGTATATTTCAGTTTGATTGTTCCAAATAAGTGTAATGTTTTCTCAGGAATTGCTAACAATAACGATAATAGCACATGGTTTTACAAACCCATATTAAAGAGCAAACTTTTGAAATCAATTGAAATTTCATTACATTAATGCAGGCCTGGAGAACCACTACTCTCTGAGTGCAGCCCACTCACAGCCTTGCACTATAACACTATGTTTAGCAGGTGAAAAAAAAAAGGATCACTCAAGCTATTCAGTGAGTTCACCAGCTCTGCATTAATGTATTTTAAAATGTTATTTATTGTATAGTTCTGCTTTGTAAACCTGCATGTAACATATGACTTACAGGGAATGTGCTCTTGTATTTCTTACTATTTATCATAAATTACTAGGGTTGTAAATAAATTAGTGGCAATATACAGGTGTAAATGAATAACACTGCTTGAGTTTTACTGGTGACAGACTGTTCATGGACAATCAATTTGAGACAGGAAACCTATGGTCTAGGATTACAAATTACAGAACTGTGCCTTAAAATTGTTTGGGGTTGTGCACGCCACCGATCATGTCCACTGCAGCTGTAACACATGATGAGAAAACAATAGGGAAAATTTCGTAGCCTGTCTATTTAGCATAATGGATATGGTGCCAGGACAGAAAAGGTACTCACATATTAAAAGCACAGGTTCAAATACCCATAACCCCATATTTTTTATGTTCTTTTTCATAAGCACATGCTTAGTTTAATTTTGTGTTGTGTTGTAATTTTTGAACTTCATATTCACTCAAGCCAAACAACGTAGATAAGGAAATAAATAATGAGTAAGTGCAGGTTTCATATCTTGGTGCCTTAACTAAATCTGATAATAAATTGAGTGATACGATAAGTGAAAGAATACAGGGAATAGAGCTTATGCCAATAAACATTTTCTCTGATGGAATAATAACCAGAAATACTAAACTCAAATCCACTAATATCACAATAATGTAGAGACCAACAGCTTCCCTTAGCTAAAATTGAGGTGTAAACATTACACAACCAGCAGTTCCTTTCTGCCATTCTGAAGATAAACTGACCTTGGCCAACCTTACTATGAAACCATTATATACGAGCAATGACGTCACTCATGATTACATCATTCATCCTGCTGTCACTACCCACCACTGATCTCAAAAAAAATTTACTAACAGAATCAATAGGTGGTATTTCGACATTCATAACACAGTCCCTATTTTTCAAAATGAATATTTTTTCCCAAACCATCAAATCAATGGGTCCAATTAATTGCTTTAATAATTTAACCTCTGGATTTATTTCATGATTAAATGACCAGAAATGATCTGCCACAGTTGATTTCTCTATCTGTTTATATTTCTAAAATGTTCCTTTGTTCTGGTTTCCAGATGACATTTGGTTTTCCAATGTAAATCTTATTACAAGCCAGACAGTCAACTTGATAAATGCCAGACTTTTTGTAATTTGTAATTTTGCCCTTTTAAAAAAATTAAGCAAATTGTTTATATTTATTTCAAGGAGCCAAAGTTATGCCCTGTTTAATTTAAAAGGTGAGTTAATTAATAACACTGAACAACACTTGCAACATATTTTTCCGGGACGCGTTTCGAAGGTAACTTTCCTCCATTATCAACCGGACAATAACTGGGTTTCCATGGTGTTGATGGTGCAGATGGTGATGCTTCTTCTGGTGGCGGTTCGATGAACTTACTGAAAATGTCTCTCTGAGGAATGTCGAAATTAAATACTCGGTTTCTATTTTGTCTGGTTGATAATGGAGGAAAGTTACCTTCGAAACGCGTCCCGGAAAAATATGTTGTAAGTGTTGTTCAGTGTTATTAATTAACTCACCTTTTAAATTAAATTAATTACAACACTGTTTTCAAACTTCTATGAAAGGAAGATTATGCCCTGTTCTTTAAAAAATGTTGCAAAGTTTTTAATAGCCCAAGGGTGGTAAGTAAACTTTTTAAATTTGCAGTCATCTTTTATTTTTTTGAGAGAAACCTTCATTTACAGCCTTTGGCATTCAACTTTCTCTATTAAAACCATTAATTAATGCTGTGTTGATAATGTGTTCATATTCTCTGTTAAGTTTTTATTAAGGAATATATTTATCAACCTATAAATTAGGCTGTTGAAAACAGCTAATTTATGTGAAGGAGGGTTAAAGCTTTTGTTTTTTATGTAATTATCAGTATTTGCCTTGAGAGTAGCAGAAAGGAACTGCTGAAACATGTTGGGTCGAGTAATGTTTACACCTTAATTTTAGTTGAGTGAAGCTGTTGGTCTCTACATTATTGTGATATTAGTGGATTATATTGCTTCACTGTGAATAGCTTCAGGTATGTATAATGAACTAAAGTCAAAATTTATAAAACATTAATAAGGCCAGTAGTAACCTATGGTCCGAGGTTTGCTCTACCACAATGAACGAGGAAAAGGCTTTGCTATCTTTCGACAGAAGAATGCTCAGCAAAATGTTTCGACCTGTACATTGTGGTACACAGAATTGGAGAGTGAGAAACAATCAGGAAATAAATTATTTAATGGAAGTCAAGATATTGTTAGCTTTATGAAATCCCAGAGACTTATATGGTTGGAACACTTGGAAAGAATGGAGGATGAATGGAATCCAAAGAAAATGTGAAAGGGGAAAATATTTTCACGAAGGAAAGGCAGAACAAGGTGGATGGATTGTGTGTAGGAAGATCTTGCTGGATTGGGAGTCAGAGATGACCTCTAACATCAATGCATAGGCAACATCGAGAAATGATTTGCAAACCCTGTTAAGCATACCTGGTGCATTGCAAATCTCATCGCTTGCTGTAATAATGCAGGCAAAATCAATGATGAATATGCTATAGTTTGAAGATGACCCCAGAAAAAGAAACCCATGGGATTGAGATCCGGTGAACAAGGTGTCCAAGGCACAGTAGGATTGCCTCTTCTGGTCCAACGATTGGGGAAGACTAGATTAGATGCCCCCATATGATTATAGCATAATGTCCAGGAGCTCCGTCATGTTGCAGATGCAGTTGAGTGTGAACATCAAATGGCTCTTCCAAAAGGGCTGGCATTTTATAAGCGTTCCACGCAGTGGAGGAGGAAGAAGGTATGATCCAATGGTGTGATCAGAAACAATGCCAGCCCATATGTTCACCATAAACTGCTGTTGGTAGCTCTTCTGAACAGTGGCATGAGGGCTTCTTGTAGTTTAGAATTGGCCCATCCCTGGTAAATGTAGCTTCATTGGTGAATACCACCACTGAAAACAGTTCCGATGGCTGCCTTAAGGCCCATTTGCAAAACTGCAATTCTAACTCACAATGTTCTGGAGTTAAGGCTTGCACCTTTTGCAGATGAAAGGGGTAGAGCTGCTCCTCATGTAAAACTTGCCATACACTTGTGTGGTTGACACCCATTGTATGTGCAATAGCGTGGGTGCTGGTTGACGATTCTGGTTTGAGTATGTTTTCTTCAAACTCTGGAGTGCAATGGGTACGTGTTGCACCACAGTCCACCACAGAACCAAATTCTCGCAAACACTGATCTACAGATACAAAAGTATCTATTAGGGTAACTTTTGCTGTAAATCCATGCAGCTATTGCAGAACCACCTCTTACTTCGCCATACACTAGGTGCAAGTCAGCTAATTTGGCAAAAATGTAATTTTGCTTCATGTTTCCACAGTACCTATTTAACTGCTTCAACGCAATGTTATTGTGTGCTGAAGGAAATAGGAAATGAGACGTGGGTGACTTGAGCAGGAAACAGTCACCACATGGTGATGTTAATGTCTTCCAGGGTTATTAAGGTCACCTATTGGCAGTATTAGATATTTTTCATGCTGACACATAGGTATTCAGCTCCACTTTTGGGATGTCGTAGTAGTTTGTAATATGTTTTGTGAACTGTTTACAGCAGCTCAACTGTTAGATTAAAAATTGCTCTTATTTCCATGGACAATCATAGCCAACAGACAGGTTCAGACCAATGGCAATACATAACCCCCCAGCCCAAGTCGTCGTATGTGACAAGAAGCAAAAGTAAACAATACTCTGTGATTATTATTTATTTATGCCAACAAACTTACTGTTGGTGTTTTTAAACACACAAGCCGTGTGTGGGCAAAGTTTGAGAGGTAGAACTGGAACTTAAAAATTCAATGCCACAACTGGGATTTGAACCACAGACCTTCCACTTACCGGGCGGACGCCATAACCACAGAGCTATTGTGCTGATGTGAGACTGCCTTTGTGGTTTACCAGGAGAAATACAAACTGGTTTGAGAATTTAATGCCATTCTGGCAGTTTGTCACAATAGCTCAGTGGTTAGAGCGTCCGCCCGATAAGCAGAAGGTCTGTGGTTCAAATCCCAGTTGTGGCATTGAATTTTTAAGTTCCAGTTCTACCTCTCAAACTTTGCCCACACACGGCTTGTGTGTTTAAAAACACCAACAGTAAGTTTGTTGGCATAAATAAATAATAATTACCATTCTGAAGGTTATTTAATCCTGGGATATAAAGTACTTACAATAGTAAGTCACCATTGGGGTAATTTGTCTCTGATGTGAGACTGCCTTTGTGGTTTACCAGGAGAAATACAAACTGGTTTGAGAATTTAATGCCATTCTGGCAGTTTGTCACAATAGCTCAGTGGTTAGAGCGTCCGCCCGGTAAGCGGAAGGTCTGTGGTTCAAATCCCAGTTGTGGCATTGAATTTTTAAGTTCCAGTTCTACCTCTCAATACTCTGTGAATTGCATATGATGGTTGTATTTTGCTATTTTAAAGCAAACAGACAACATTGCTCTCAAAATGGAAAAGAAAGGGGGGGGGGGGGAGGGGGGTGAAACTTATATCCCCTCTCTGTGTTTGATTTCTCGGGTTGATTAGGTCCACAGTAGTCGACGTAACCGCACAGCCAAAAAACTGCCCTATATTTCTTTAGCCACTCACCACGTGTTATCCGTTTCAGTGGCATCCAGCCACATGTTAGGTCTCCAATTTAAGTGCATTTGGTAACGCTACAATTTAGAAATGCTTCTTCAGAGAGACAGCAGGCAGGCTTTATTAAGTTCTTAATAAGTACTATTTCGATTTCAGTGGATAATGTTGACATACTTCTGGTTATGATTTATTCATCACAATATCTAATTACTTTGAATATGTATAACTTACTAACATGACATCTTACACCATTGATTTCCTGTCTGAGATTGATTGTCTATGAATCCTCTATTACCAGTAAAATTTGTGCCATTTTATTCATTCACACCCTGTATATGGAGCTTTTTAATGAATTTAAAAGTACAGTTGCACTCCACTCCTTCAATATAATCACCTAGTACCTTTTGCCAAATGTCAGGAAGCCATAGGATGCCATTGGTTGTTGATAACAGCGATGAAGCACTCTACTGCTTGAAGCACAGATGCACATCAGGAAATCGGATGTGTAAAGTATGGAGCCCTGTGCAGACGGTCAGTCAATGCGATTTAAGCAACGTCCAGTCATGAAATTCTTGGCAGCAGAAGGTGTCACCCTAAAGGAGACTCATTAGAAAATGTAAGCTATTTATGGCGATTGTGTTGATTGATTACTGTGCATCATTGGGCAAGTAAATTTAAAGATGTTGAGGTGGGAACATCTGACCTGCATGACAAACAAAGAATTGGACATCCACCAACAGCAACCACTGAGTTTCACAAGTAAAAGGTTGACATTGATTCAGGATGATCGTCATATCACTCAGAGAAATTTCAAGTAATCAGCATTTCACAAGAATATGTGGGTCACATTATTCACATTTTCCGAAAGGAAAAGGGAAATGTTTTCCTGCAGCACAACAATGCCAGACCACACACTTCACATGCCACCACAGCAGATCTTACTGCTGTACAGTATCTTCCATACAGTCCAGATTTAGCATTGACTGTTCATCATTCATTGTCATCTGTTCCTGATGATGAAAGATCTGCGGTGACATCGTTATGCTTCTGATGAAGACATTGAGAGAACTGCGAGATACTGGTTGCGAAAACAGTGTCGACTTCTTCCGTGACGGCTTCAGAAAATTGTTCACCCTTGGCAGAAATGTATCCAATTGTCTGGTGATTATGTGAAAGTGAGTGAATAATGGTAACTGAAGAGCACATTCCAAAGATTATTTCTGCATTTGGTTTATTAAAATATTCCAATCCAAAACCAAGTAATGAAGATGGAGGCATTACTTTTCATTCAAGCCTTGTAGTTTATAGCAATTCAAATTACACTTCATGCAAACATTTATAAATAAGATACTTCTTTAGTTTATTTTTTAAAACAATTTTTTGTACAGCTACAATATATGGGTCAATATTTATTTTCTTTTTATTTGCTGTTATTCAGTCATCTCTACAGAATAGGTATCTCAGCCTCACCAATATGTGTCCTGTGTAACGATCCAGCAGAAATGAACAAAGACCACTTGAAGACCTGTGAAGCATTAAGATCAGAAGAAACTACAGTTCAAAAGTATTGGAAAGCACGAATACTAATGGCTTCATTGCCAGATGCAAGGCACTAGAAAACAACAACATTTGCTGTTATTCTATTAAATCCATATTTGTGTTAAGCAGATGTATTTCACTATTCATCAGGATACTATTTATGCTATTTAGAATTAAGAGAATGGTTTTATACACATATAATGATACAATAGTTAGAATGTTTTTCCTTAATAAGCACATTTCTACAATTAGGTGGTAATTGTTATTTTATGCCAACCAACTCACTGATAGTTTTAAACTCAAGCCATGTGTGGGCAATGTTTAAGAGGTAGAATCAGGACTGAAAAATTCAATGCCATAGCTGGGTCTGAACCGTGGATCTTCTGCTTGTACGGCTGCTCTAACCACTGAGCTAACATGGCAACTTGCCAGCATGATATTAAATTCCCCAACGAATTCATATTTTCCCAGTACGCCACCAGAGATTCTCACATCTAAGATGGGTACCCCAGCTGCACCGTAGCCAAGTGATTAGACCATTCGCTTCTCACTGAAGCGGCCCAGGTTCAGTTCCAGGCAACTGCATGTGGGATTTGTGGTGGATGAAGCGGCGTTGGGGTGGGTTTCCTCCAGGTTCTCCAGTTTCCCCCACCATCTCATTCCACCAGTACTCCATCTTTATTCCATGTATCATCAGTGTCGCCGCCTGCGGTGCCATATGTAGTAAAAGTGGGTGTTAAACACTACCCCCCCCCCCCAAAAAAAAAAGACAGGTACCCCAATTAAACCTGGGACATAAACTACTTATGAGTGTAAGTTGCCCTTGGGGTACTTCTCAGATGTGAGATTCCCTAGTGGTCTACCGTGAAAATACGAATCAGTTGGAGAATTTAATGTCATGCTGGCAAGTTGCCATGGTAGCTCAGTAGTTAGAGCAGATGCATGTGAAGCGGAAGATCCATGCTTCAAATCCTGGCTATGGCATTGAATTTTTCAGTCCTGATTCTACCTTTCAAACATTTCTACAAGTTTCTAGTTTACAAATATTGAACATAATTCTTATACATTTCTGTAAATTCAAAATTCTATTAATATGTACCTGTGTAGCTTCTCCCCAAACTTCTAAGTAATAACTGAGATGCAGAAAAATAAGACCATAGTACATTATTTTCATTATATGTTCATTCACATATTTATCCATTAGTCTAAAGAAGTACATATTGTAACATAACTCAATATTGCATTATTTTCTCAAACTTTTACAATTGGTATGACCTCACATACACCAATTTAACACAATTCCACTCAAACTTTATATAAACTTTCACAAGTAACCTTTTTCAACCTCTGAAAGTGACTTACTGCTCCTCAGCAAGATCATGTCATGCCAAGAAGCTTTCCAGTTTAGATGCTTTCTCCAAAGAGATTGGCACCAATGTCACATGGCCCCCCTTCAGCATTGTTCACCTCGAGCAGTGCCACCATAGTGGGCCAGACAATCTAAATGTACCACGCATCTTCCCACTGGGCAGCCTCCAGATGCGGTAGACATCATTAAATCTTTTTACCACACAGTACAGTCCTTGCCATGGTTGTTGCAGCTTGGAGCAGCACCCTTTGGTTCAGATAGGGTGATACAGCCACACCAAATCATCCTGCTGGAACCCTAGGTATTTGGCTTGCTGGTCGTACTGGGTCTTCATCCAGTCTCTTGCTACCTGGATGTGCTGACAGGTCAACTCGTGTACATCATGAAGATGGCCCACAAGATTCTCCATATAGTCAATTGCTGACTGTCCTGACCCAGGTGGACTTCCAAACCTCAGGTCGCACAATTCTCTGCCCAAGACCAATCTAGCTGGCATCATGCATAGATGAACAATACACCTGCAAAAACAGCAGCACCCTGACATCCCAGTCCCTCTGGTGGTTGGCCATGACTTTCCTCAGATGTTCTTTGAGGGTCTTAATGTATCTCTCGACCATGCCGTCTGACTTTGTGTGGAGAGGCGTCGTATGTCTTGTGCACTCCAAGTCACTAGCGCTTCTTTCATCAGACTGGATTCAAAGTTTCTGCCCCGATCACTGTGCAGTACTAGCAGCACTCCAAATTGGCAGAATAGTTCTTCCACAAGGTAGTCCATGATCGTTTTGACCTCCTGGTTAGGGATCGTGTGCACCTATGGCCATCATCTGATATTTATTGCCTGTCAGACACAGAGAATGGTCCAGCTATATTTATTGCAATGCACCTGAATGGTGCTCCCACATTAAATTGCTGCATGTGGCCACGGTTCCTGGTCTGGGCTTGCCGCATACACATGATGACATCACCACCTCTCAGCATCTGCCCTCAGTCTCAACCAGTAGTACCACTGTCGTAGCTTGTCGATAGTGCGGTTGGATTCAAGATGTCCTCCCAAGGAACCCGAATGTACCTCCTCCAGGACCAGACCTCCATGACTGTACTCAGTGGAAGTACCAGCTGCTCTCTCTGGGTCTTTCCATCTGGTGACTCCCAAATTCGGCACGACACGCCATCCTTGATCTTCAGCAAGTCCCATTGTGCCCAGTAAGACTTATACACACTAGGGAGCAATGTTCTCCCGGCTCGGCCTGGTCTGCTTCCACTTCTTGGAGGAGTGTCCCTACATGGGTGTCTGCCAGCTGTTCTCTCCTCAGGCCTGCATTACCCCATCCCTTTGCAGGCACTGCTGAAATCACACCTCCCAAGGAACCTGAATGTACCTCGTCCAGGACCTCCTTACCTTACTCTATGGAAGTACCAGCTGCTCTCTCTGGGCCTTTCCATCTGGTGACTCTCAGATTATGCACAACATGCCATCCTTGATCTCCAGCAAGTCCCTTTGTGCCCAGTAAGACTTATACACACTTGGGAGCGATGTCCTCCCAGCTCGGCCTGGTCTGCTTCCACTTCTTGAAGGAGCATCCCCACATGGGTGTCTGCCAGCTGTTATCTACTCAGCCCTGCACTAAACCATCCATTTGCAGGTACTGCTGAAATCATAGACAGCTGCAGCGCGCTCCTTCTCCACCCTGTTACAGTGGCCGCACTCCTCTAGGCAAGGTCTTCTTGACAAGGCATCCACATTCAAGTGGTTCTTTCCCTTCTGGCGTTCTGAGGTAAAGTTGTACTCCTGGAGCCTCTGGATCTCTAGGTTTTTGAAGCTAAACAGCCAGGTGAGGATGGAGTGGTCTGTCCTCAGATGGAATGGCTGACCATACTGGTATTATGGAAATGCTCCAGCGCCTTTATTACTGCCAGGAGCTCACGACGGGTGATGCAATAGTTCTTTTTGGCTTTGGAGAGTGTCTTGCTATAGTACCTGTCCGTCCTTGTATTTGGGATAGTATGCCTCCAATTCTACTGTCGCTAGCATCAGTGTCCACGGCAAAATCGCAGTCTGGTTGTGGGAATGCTAAAACAGGGACACTACAGAGCACTGACTTAAGTGCCTGGAACATGCCTTCAGCCTCTTCCACCCACATTTAAGGCTGGTGTTCTTCCATCAAACTAGTGAGAGGCTTTTGCGATATTAGAGAAGCCTCTGACAAACCGCTGGTAGTAGCTACACAGACCCAGAAACTGTAACTGTCGTCTATCTTTCGGGCGAGGCCAGCGTCTCACAGCCTGAGCTTTCAGCCGGCTCCGTGGCTACCCCTCTGGGGGGAAACTATATGGCCCAAGTAGTGACCCTTGCTGAAAAGTTAGCCTTTCTTCCCATTCAGTTTCAGATTGGCCACTTGTAATCTTTGTAACACCTTGCTTAGGTTCTCCAGATGATCTTCGAAGGTGCTGCCAATAATGATGTCGTCATCCAGGTAGAGCAGGCAGGCGTCTTAAGTCAGGCCCCTCATCATCGACTCCATGAGATGCTGGAAGGTAGCTGGCACATTAGAGGCCAAAGGGCATAACTGTGAATTGCCAAAGCCCTTGGCCCGTCAAGACTGCAGTCTTCTCCTTGTCTCTGGTCCAGAGCCACCTGCCAGTATCCCGATTTCAAGTCCAAAGTTGAAAACCACTGGGCACCAGTAAGAGTATCCAGAGTGTCGTTAATCCGAGGTAAGGGAAAGCAGTCCTTTCAGATGCATTCAGCTTCCGGTAATTCACGCAGAAGCAAATTTTGCTATTCTTCTTCACCAGGGCTAAAGGGGAGCACCAAGGGCTGTCGGACTCAATGATCCCCCTAGATCTCATGTCCTGCAGTATGTCCCATGCCTCTGCTTGCTTTGCCAGAGGAACACGTCTTGGTGGTTGCTGTATAGGTCGGGTGTCAATGTGATACAGCACTCGGTTCATGCGACCATAATCACCATTCGCTTGACTGAAAACTGACTGATAACGTCCAAGTAGATGTCAGACTCTGCATTTGCTCTCCAGCCAGATGGTCGGCCATCCTCTTTATTAAGTATTTCAGCTTGGGCCACAGGTCTTGCGATGGGATTGGCTCCACCAGTCTATTGCACAATGTCACACTCACAGCCAGCTCGCCCTTCCCGCAGCTCCATTATGGCTTGTATATCCCAATCGCTGTCTGAAGGATTCAGCAGTCTCACACGCATTTCCTTCCAGAAAGGTAACAATGCCCTGGCAACCCACAATCTGTATATGGCCATCTTACGGTCCAGCACCAGATTCCTTAACAGCTTCCTCTCCAGGTGCACCAGAGCAACCACTTCATTTCTTGAGGGTACTACTATGTTTGCCATCAGGGTCACCATGCACATCCCTGGTTGTTCGATTGGGTTCCGAAGCATTACCTTGCCTCGGCCGAGTCGTAAGACCCTCCTACCAACGTCGACCATCACATCGTAGTTCCTGAGTGCATCCAGTCCTAGTATCACTTTCTCAGTCACCCTCGCGATTAACACCCAGGCTTATAATGCTCTGCCCCACGGTCCATTCCAGCCAGACCTCCCTCTCCATAGCCTGATGCCATCACTACCTGGTAGGTTCGATCTGGTATCCTTGATGGCAAGCCCTTTCCGATGTCAGGTCGGATCAGTCAAGGCTGCACCCTTGTCTACCAGTATCTGGTACTGCTTCCCTTGTACCAATCCATCCATGATGAGGCTATTGTCCATCCTGCAGCATAAAGCGTGTAGTGTCACTCAAGGGGTTGGCAATGCTGGTACTTACTCGTTTTCCACCTGCTCATCGGCCAGGTGTGGACAGTCCCTCATCACATGTCCTCGCTAACCATACCCCCAGCAAATACCACTGAAAGATCTCCAGCGGTGTCCTTGTGTTTTTCTTCTGCCCCTGTGATATCTGAGGCTCCTGGTCTTTATACTTGCCAAGCATAAGGCACTGACATATCTGTCATGCACCCCGTCGACAAAGGACATGGCAGCTTCCTGGGATACATATCTGGTCAGTAGGTCCACCAGAGCCTTATTTACCAGTTGTTCAATGGCCAGAGCAAACTTCTGTAGTCTCCCCTGGCTGTTGCCACCTTGACTTAAGCTGGCTGCGATTGGCTGTAGCCAGGGAGTGGTTTTTGAACCGGTTTTCAAGAGTCTCCCAGATGTCCTGGAATACAGCCAACGGTGGAACTGCATTCAGTACTTCTGCCGTCTGTCCCTGGAGGCTAGCTATCATCTGTGCAGCTTCTTCTGTTGACCGTTGGTTGTGGGTGGCAACGATGGCAAATTGTCGACAGAATACTTCAAAGGTTGACCTGCCATCGTACTTAGTTGGTTTAATGTGTGCAGATGTGCTGCATCCTGGTGTTTCGACCCCCCAGGTTCTTCAGTTTCTCATTGAGCATCTGTTCCACCCTAGAGTTCAAATCCTTGGTGCTGTTGTCAACTCTATCTTCCAGGGTGTTAACATATTTGCCAAGATCTTGCATCTTTCTGCTGAGTTCTTCCACATCTTCCTTCACACTGGCCAGTTTCTTGTTGATCTTTGCCGATAAGTCTGTCTTCATCTCTGCCATGCTGGTGAGTAGTTTCATTATTCTTCCATTTCACTTTTGTTTTACTCATGACACCAGTGCAACAATACTCAATATTCCTGTTATAAATCTACATTAAAATATCAAATCTGACTTCTTTTTATACATATTTCAAACTCAAAAATCTTGTTACATAAATTCAATAAAATTATCACGATGAAATAGAGTCCATTGTCACTTCAACTTTTTTATAGCATGACAACTGAAGTGAAACTAAACATCTCCCATTACTAACTACATTTCCAACATTCTTCCCACCCTAAAATTGTGGGAATAACTTCAGTCAAAATAAAATAATATAATTATCCAGTATCTTTCTCTTAAATAGATCATTAAAGAGCTATACACTAGCATGACAATGAAGTTGCTGCTCAAAGATCATTGCTTCCACTATTTCATGTTTCTCAGGCAACAGCAATGGGTACCTAAAATTAAGTAGGTCATCTCTAATCACAATCTTGTTCTTCATCCCTAACAACATTGATACCACTGACTGTGTTACGTTTTGGTGCAAATGAATCTGATTGAATCCCTTTAATGACTTTCAATTCTGGTTTTGGAATGTTGTAAGGGACCCACATGAGAATTATTGCTTCTTCCATTATTATAGAATCTGAGAAATCAGGTACTCATTCAGAAAAACTCCAGTTTGTCATGTCTGCGGTTATCACTGTTACAGTTGGTTCAGTTTCTTTTTGCTTTCCTCACAGATTGCAGTTTGATTCTCATCATTTTCTCTTTGTTGAAATGGCCATTCTGTCTCAGATCGTTTTAACCATTCAGGTCCCTTCCACCATTCTGAGTCTTGCAGTAGCTTAACATCTTATCAGATCAGCCGGATTATGAATAGCTGATATATATTTCCAGTCTTCAGGGTGTGTTAAGCTACTAATTTCTTTTACTCTGTTGCCAACAAATGTAGCCCATTGTTCATCTCTTCTTATCCAAGCCAATGCAGTTGAAGAGTCACTCCAGAAATATTCTTTTACATCTTACAAATGCAAAGCTGATTTAACTGAAGATTCAAGTCTACTTCCAAAAAGGTATCCTGGTAATTCTAGCCTGGGAATTGTAATCGACTTGAGCGGAGCTACCCTGGCCCAGTGGCGGCTCATGACTTACAAAACAGGTGAAGAAGTTCACTTAAGCATGCTGAAAATAAAATGCAAAGCCGGTGTACCACGGTCCAACATTTTTTACCAAACTTTTTGTATCCAATGGAGCTGTATACAAAAGAAACAGTGTCTGTCACACTATGATTCATTTTGATCCAATACAAATGACAGTTCACGTAGTAAGCGAGGGAAATAAACATGGCGGATGCCATGCAGCTGTTTTAAAATCAAATTTAAACGGTAAGTCAAACAATGTACAAAAACTGCCTGAGGAGCATTGTTCTTGATTCTTTTTTGAAGTCCATTCAAATGTCCTAACATAACACTTGCTCCATCGTAACATTGTGCAACTAATTTACATTCATAATTAAATTCTTTAAGAACACCATGCAGCAAAAGGAACAATGTTTCTGCAGACCTGGCAGCACTCACATTATAAAATCCGAAAAATTGTTCAACTGTATCGCTCCCTGTATCTTACAGTAATAGAGCACTGTGATTGTTGACAAATATCTGTAGTGTAGTCAACTTCAACAGAAAAAAAATCTGAGACATTAATTTCAGGTCTGTAAGTATTCCGAAATACATCCAATCACCTCATTTTGTACAGATGTAGAATCACAGCTGAATATATTTTTAATTGTATTATAGTGGTTTTGGACTTCTAATGGACTTTCAGCACACAAGCTCCTTGAAATGTCCCGACTTAGCAAAAGTGCACTCTCAATGCAAGCTCTTGTTTACCTAAATACAATGTTGCTTTAATGATCAACTGCAGGAAAAGCCTAATAAAGTCACATTTTCATTGAAATGCACATGAAAAAGTCTGCTGTTTTCTTGAAGAGCATCAGCTATTGTGTTTCTGTTTTTTTTTTTTTTTCCAAAAGCATTTAGTTGTAATTTACATTTTAAATGTTCCACCAAATCATTGTGCTTGTGAAGGAAACGGATTATATTAATGAAATCTGTGAATCTCTCTTACGTTACTTTCGTTGCTAAAAAGTAAACAAGGCCAACAGAATAGCGATTCCAAACTACGGCTACTGCAAAACCAAGAATAGTTATTGAGCAAAGAGCTTTTGAATTTAATATCATAAGTCTTCCCTATTTTCTTATCCTCTCTTTTAAGGGCTATATCAATGATATCAGTGGGCCACCCAAAGTTTAAAACATCCTTCTTGTCTTCATCTTTCCACCTGGAAAATGGGGTTTCTAACAAATTGCAAACTGTATCGTTCACTGGATTCATAACAAAACACTTATATTCCGTAATTTAAACATTAAACACACTGGAGTCTAGCAAACTCGTAAATTATACTGTTCACAGTTGTCTAAAACACCATGTTTTTAGTTTACCACCAGCTCTTGCATACACATGTTATTTCCCCGTAGTAAAACGTTTCGTGACATGTTGCCATGGCAACCAAGCTGTTTAGTACAGCAGTTTCTTCCGTAATTCTGACTGTTGCACTTGGCCTTGCAGCTGATCTGAAGGTGCTCTCCCACCAATTTTCCCTGCCGGCTGCCTGGCTGTAAGTTCCAAACAGAAGAAGGGTTGGTCACTCACTCTGCTACGGCTGCTAGTAGTTGAGATTTGTGACTAAACTTTTAGAATGGCAGTAATAATGCCAACATTAACAAAAACAGAATACTGCTAAATTCAGGTGAAAACTTATTCACCTGCTTCACCTGAACAGCCGCCACTGCCCTGTCCTTGGCTAAGAGCAGTTGTACTGAAACTCCTAGATTATTTTCAACTCTCAAAAGGATGATTGCAGCATATGCATGAGGACTAGCATCCACAAAAGTATGCAGTGTCAATTGGCTCTTTTCTAACACACCACCTGTGATTAGTCATGGAATTTTCACTTCCTTTAAGCAACTAATTTCCTGATAATGCTTTCTGAATTCATAAGCTATACTCTCAGGTAATGGTGAATCTCATTTCAGTTAGACTCTTGTTTACTTACTTCTGCTTCCAGTTTCAATAAGCCATGGTTTTTGTAACAATAGCTTGAATGGAAGAAGTGTGGGAGTAAGAAAACCAATAACATTGAATACTTTCTGTACTAAGGAGAGTACTTCCAGCAGAGATGACAATTCAGTATTAATTTCAACACTTAGTGTATCTGGTCTTCTATTCCATTGTAAACCTAAAACTTTTGTGATGTACGCATTCTCACTTTTACTCTCTTCAATGGACAAAATGTCTTCTGCTGAACATTCCCAATTTTGAAGTTCCATCTTTGCATCATTCAGTAACTTAATACTCTTAGTTCAAAATATGTCATACTCTTCCCTCAAAGCAACTGACGTAACATTATTGTCTACATACATGGACTCAATCAATTTGTGAGCTATCAAGCTGCTTCTTTGTGGATGTTGGAGAGATGGTGTTCTAATACAGTACCTAGGATGAACGGACTGCAGGTTGTTCCAAAGACCACTCTTGAATGTCTGTAAATTTTCAGTTTATTTGTACCATCGTCCTCCCACCATAGAAAATGCAAATGATCACAATCCTCTGTTGCAACCTCAATCATTTGAAACGCTTACCTAATATCTGAAGTAACTCCAATAATATTTTCTTGAAACCTCATGAGTGTTTCTGGACATGATTAGGTACCGTCTCGAACCAGCCATTCAAGGATATGCCTTCATCTGTCTTACATGATACATCAAATATTGGGCAAATAGATGTTATCAAAAGTTGAAACTTTAATTACTGGACGATGGGAAAGATAATGGCAAGGCTTGTCCGTTTCTTCATTCGAGACTTCCTCTATGAATCCCTCCCTTTACCAGTCTGTGAAAATCAGAGTATAACTGGCAAACAGATTCATGTTTGAGGTCATTTTGAGTCACTTTTTTACACTCACCTTCACTTAAATTGTTTTAAGTGAGTCACCCAATGGCTGATGATGAACATGTCTTGAAAACGTTTCCTGTTTTTAAAACAATTTAAGTGAAGATGAGTGTAAAAAAGTGACTCAAAATGACCTCAAACATGAAGAATACTTCACTGTTATTAGTGCTTCTATTTATAATATTCAAAACAGATTCATTTTTCTTAGCTTCTCTGTAGTAGACTGAGTCTCTTCTCAGCAATATCTTTGTTGCAATTGATTTCAGAATGACTGTCCCTCCAGGAGAGCTTTATTACATAATGACCATCGAGCTCTCTTTTCAGAGTTCTAAGAAGATTCTGTTTTACCTCCTCAATCGATTTGGATTCTACTTGGTCGTAGATGCGGATAGTCTCAAGGTTCCAAAATTTAGATATGGCTCGTACATCATCATAAGCCATTGAAATGGTAAGGTTACTCAAACTGTTATCAAAAGATTGGTGGTGTCTTTTGCCAGCCAAAGTCCATTCCTGTTTTGTTTCTACTCCCAAGAGCCCACCTTTCAGGTGGACATACACATCCATTCCAATGAGGAGCTCAATCACTGGAGAATTATCACCGATATCACTGATCCATATCTTCTTTTTCAACTCTCATAGTAAATCAGTTGTTCTAGAAACTCAAGGAATAAACTGACAAATTCTTGGATTGTCTCGTACCTCAATTTCACATGTGTATCTTCCATCCTGTCTTCCTACGTCAATTTTATGTCTTGTGTTTTATAGTAGAAGTCTGATTTCCCCCAAACAGGACATGGTTGACTGTTTCTTCCGCACAAGGTTCTAGTCCCAATTCATCAGCTGCACTCTGGAGGAGGTAGGATTGTTGTGAGCCGTAGTCTATGAAAGCTCTTACTGTTTTTCATTTACTCTTCCCTGTAATATGAACAACTTTTGCAGGACCACTAACTTATACATGTATTATTAGCTTGGATAGATGTAATCTGTAATTGTGGTATTTCATCCTTTGTCTCACTTTTTTCTGTTTTCATTAGTTCTGGACACATGACTGTAACATGCTTCTTTCCACAAAGTAAACATTGAATGGAAGATTTGCAGTTCTTAGCTAGATGTTTGGGTCTTGTACACAAATAACATTGTCCCTTCTTCTTCTTTGATCTTTCTTCTATGGTCATTTTTCTGGTCTGAACACACTTCTCACTTTCATGAGGTGTACTGCAAAAAATCATGACTGATAAACTATTATTGCAAAATGCAGCAACAGTAGGAGTGGATTTACGCACATAGTGTTTGGTGTTTCCTGTCTTAAAAGAACTAAACTTCTTCTTGGTTTTACTTTTCATAACCAAACTGGAAAATCCTGATTGAGCCAGCAAGATCTGTTGTTCATTTTGTACTTCAGTGTGTAAACATTCCATAAGGCATTCAAGTCGAGATGAGTTTTTACCATCCTTGCTTTCATCTCGTTTGGAGAATCTACTTCTTTGCCACGCACGTAAAGTTTCTTCTGGCAGGCTCGATTCCACTAATGGAAACAACCAAGTACTTGGATCTGCTAGTGATAGATTCAAACTGCTGAGGGACCTAAGATAAGATTCTAACCTGATTAACAAGGTGGGTCACAGAAGTTTTTCCTCTTGTGTTGCATTAGAGATCACCAATTTTAATAGTTCCCTTAGATACACTTCTAATAGAAGATCTCTTCCAAAACATTACTGTAAAGCTTGAATAACGTTTGCATAATTTTCTGATGTCTTGGGATAGCTAAGTGCGATCTCATGAGGCTCAGTTCCGATTTCCATCACTTGCATTAAATACTGAAATTACCATCTTCGTGAACATTCTTGTATATCCCAATTAAATTTCTTAATTTCTATTTTAAGAAGTTTATTAGTCTTCTGCTTATTATCTTGACTTCATACTGTTTCTTCATGTTCAACACTTAATGGGCTGTCTACTATGTGGCGTCACTTACTCATACCTGCATACTCTCAAATTCATTGTTGTACTTTTCGGTGCTCTCTTTCTCCGATACACGCACTGTCACTTCATCACTGTTACCTAAAAGTGCATCCATTATTTTACTATCTGATGCACCAAGTTCTGCCATCAATGCTTCTAAACAACTGAAATTTGCCGTAAGTGAATCGTGAAACTCGGGAGACCTATCTGTTGTAAAAGTTCCTTTTAAATCATTGATCTTCTTGGTGAAGCACTGTCTCATGGGTATCCTAGCTTTCTTCAGTTTATCCATTTGTTTTCTTTTCATCAGAATTTAGTGATTAAACCAGGCACTGTATTATACATATTTGAGTATACTATTCTTTCATGAATATATTATTTCTTCTCTTCTAGGTTGGGAATTACTGCAGTTCCATCATGTCAGGGGGTCACCAAATGTTATAAATCTACATTAAAGTATCAAATCTGACTCCTTTTTAGATATATATTTCAAACTCAAAACTCTTGTTACACAAATTGAATAATACTATCATGATGGAATAAAGAGTCTATTGTCACTTCAACTTTTTTATAACAGATGACAATTGAAGTCAAACTAAACATTTGCCATTGCCAAGTACATCTTCAATAATTCTGTTATTTATTTTCTTTAACTTTTATAATTGGTATGACCTCACATACACCAATTTAACACAATTACACTCAAACTGTATATCAACTTTCACAGTTAACCTTCAACCTCTTAAAGTTACTTACTGCTCCCTAGCAACAATCAAGTCGTGTCAAAGAGTGTTCTCCTTTGGATGCTTTCTCCAAAGAGGTTGGCACCAATGTCACAATATACTTATTTTTCTACAAACATGGTTAATGTGTTCAGACCAGGTAAGCTTACTGTCTATTTTTAACCCTAGTAAGGGATAAGATGCAGTCAGCATCAGATTATTCACGAGGGAAATACATTCAGTAATAAGAGGTAGAACTGGAACTTAAAAATTCAATGCCACAACTGGGATTTGAACCACAGACCTTCCGCTTGCCGGGCGGATGCTCTAACCACTGAGCTATTGTGACAAACTGCCAGAATGGCATTAAATTCTCAAGCCCACACACGGCTTGTGTGTTTAAAAACACCAACAGTAAGTTTGTTGGCATAAATAAATAATAATTAACATTCAGTAATTTTATTTCTTCCTCATTTACTTTTAGTTTATTACATTCAACATGTGTTTTAGAGTGATTAGTATAGTTAATGGTATTTACCAATGTATTTAATGTATTATTCCAACATAGAGCAGCAGTATTATCAGCATAACTAATTGCGCTAAAATTATTGCTTGCTGGTATACCATTTATATATAATAAACAGAACAGGGGCCAAGACAGGACACTGTGGAACTCCACACCTTACCTCCAACATTGCTGATTTTATTTTATTTATGCTGTTGCCATTAAGATAACTGATTTCAGAACATTGTTGCCTTCCAGCTAGGAAAGATGCAATTAGTTTGTTAGATGGACCTCTGATTCCGTAAAGATGTAAGCTTATGTAATAAAATATCATGCCTTATACAGTCAAAAGCTTTCAATACGTCGACTATTAGGCCAGCTACTTTCTTATTGTGACTAATTTTTACCATATCATGCACAAGTGAGATTACAGCTTTAGTGGTAGAAAAAGATTTGGGAAAACCATGTTGTGAATGGGTATACATTTTATTTTTCTGTAGAAAGTGTTCCAGTCTTGCAATATAATTTTCTCAAATAGTTTACCTATGCTAGAAGTTAGAGTGATGGGCCTACAACTGTTGACATTGTTTTTTTTTTTTTTTGCCCTTTTTATAAATGGGCTTAATGACACCATATCAGGAAAGAACCTCCTTCAATACTGGGTTTCCAATTCCTTCATCTCATTACAAATATTTTACCTGTTTAAGCTCTATAAGATTACTCACTCATAGTAAGTCATCAATTCCTCATTTGATGAACACTGCTTCCTACCAAGCCAAATTTTCAAGTTTACAAATAGGAAAAGTCACTTGGGGCTAAACGTGGAGTGAGTGAGTGATGCTTAAGGGCCTGTCCACAACTTGGTCATTTGGGCTAAATGTGGAGAAAAAATAAATTTGAATCATGAGTGATGCACTTTGGCTATTAGTAATTGCTGCAGTATGGATTGGAGTGTGGTGTTAGGAGAAATTTTGGGCTGATTTGGTTGACAGTTGGAAATTATGTCAAAAGCCAGGTGTTTAATTCAGTGGTGTACATTTTTAATGTGTTTCTTCACGAGTTGAAGCAATTATATTAATATATACAGTTTCTTTAGAGTGTTTATTACATTTGTATATTAATATTCTAAAATGGCTTGTTACTTGCTGAGAAGCATTGATCAAGAACGATGGTTTATCAACATTTATAATCAAAATGTATCATAATTATTTGTTATTATTTTATTTCAGAGTTTTAATTCCATTTCCTAATGACTTCAAAATATAATTCATGTAAACCATTATAGTGCATTTCTATTAACGTCTGTATGGGGGCAAATGTGTAGTGTGCCGGATTATATTTCTAATTATCTCTCAAACTAGGAAGGACATATCAGACCATTTTTGTTTTCTTCTGAACATTGAAGTAGTGCTATACAAAGTTAATTTTGCGCCCTATACAAGTGTTTGCATATGTATTCAACCTTTTCCTGGAAGTGATATTATTAGAGTAGACTGTTAAGAGACCAGATGGTTTTATTTTAACCCTGTCAAAACCCAATCCAAAATTGGTGTACCCCAAAATTAACTGATTTTATATATCTAATGGTTGTAGATAGTTATACATTATTTCAGACTTTTATCATCAATTTGAAAATCCATTTTTAAACAGCAGGAATCAGAATCATTTTTATTAACATTTTGGAAATGAAAATTGAAACAACTGATGTTTATTTTAATGATAAGCATGCATGTGGTGTGGATACAATGGTAGTTGTGAGGTAGATGTCATATTGGAAATAATTTTACAAAAATCAAAACAAAACTGTCATACAAATCCAGTTAGCCTCATTTCATTTAAGTTTTTGTTATTAATGTTGTTGAAGTGCATATTTTAAGTGAATTGCAATTAAAGTGTCAGATCCTGTGCTTTGTGTCAACAGTAATAGCAGTAATCAACATGCAGAGCTTTTAAACATATTTTTGTGCAGGATTGTGCACCCATTCAGTTGAGATGTCTACAGTCTAAAACAATAGATTTCAAATTTTGTCAATTCCTGTGATGTTAGCCTCAATTGGATGATCATAGCACACATCTTTTGTGTTTCTCCATACACCCAAAAATAAACTGTCTTCAATGATGGTGCAAAGTCTATGAATTTTACCAACTCTGCTATAATCTGCTTTGTAATCCAACTCATTAATGGAAGTCGCTTACAACAGCATAAAACTGTTCCTCTCCACTTTTTCTTCTAGTGCACATATTATACTGATTACTTCATACAGCTGTTGACACGAAGTAAACGTGAATTGTCTAAAGCTGTTATGAATCAAGCTTATCAACACCAGCACTGCTTAACAAAGTTTCATACCATTTCATGAAAATTTACCAGTCCAATCAAGCAACCCTTGTATGTCGAATGATGTAAATGAAAATTGTCGAGGATCATGTAAAGACATTGAAAAAAAAAAAGACTTCTTTCACCTCAAAAAGTTATTATTCACATATAGAACAATTCTAATGACAGCTTTCTTTTTTCTATTTTTAGGATGCAGTGTGACTGTTCCATCAGAAGTGATTCTCCTCAACTCAATAGTTTTACCTTACAAAGAACTAACTAGGAGTTTCAAAAATGAAATTATTCTTTGAATTGATATGACAAAGAGTACAAATGCACAAAATATTTAAGTTTACAAGTTCAATGTAAATAAAAGAAGTTTAAGTTACCTTCCTATACTCTGTTCATCTAGAGATTAGAGGAGATATAAACAAAGCACCGGTTTGTATCACTCCGTGGCCACGTGCATTCACAATAACGCAACACAGTTACCTACCTACCGCTACGCGTAGGTATAATATGCATTTTACACTGCTAAAAGAATATACTTACTTGATCTAAATGTGTAGCACATGGAAATTAACTACTACTTACGTCATCTCTGTCCACAATAACACTTTTTCATTTCCTGCTTACAATCTCGAAACCAATCTCCAAAAGCAGCTTGTGGAGGGAAGTTCGTTTTAAATCTGGAAGATCGGGATCAGAGTTAACTGCCAACAACACTTTGTTTAAGGTGGGGTTCATTGTTAACAAAGAACTGGTGAACTTTTTGACGGGTTGCAGATCTCACAAATTCGTCACAAACTACATCCACCATTTATCTGGTACGTGGAAGTTTTTGGCCGGGATCTTCACCAACTGATGATTTTTCTTTGCGTGTGCTGTCATTACTTGCAACTGACACACCGGTGAACTCGGATGTTAATTTCATCACGTCTTCGTTAGCAAGTTCGGGATATTTCTCGCAGAACTTGTTAAACATGTTCAATATTGTTGTCCTTTCACCACTTCGCAACGGTTTGCCGCACTTATGTTTCACAACTCATTTGTTCCGCCATGTTACTTTCATACTGAATAATGCGCGCGCAGAATAAATTAGGCTGGTTACAGATTCACTTAGCTGCGTATTCTTACACTTTAACCATAGCGAATAGAAGAGAAAGTGTGAGCTCTCCCGCTAGCTTACTGCATGATCAGTGGTCCCGTGGCAACTGACCGAAACTGTGGCATCCCGATCGCAGTCACATCAAAATGGTGCCGAACTGCCTAGTAGGTTATTCGGAAGTACAGACATCATTTTATACGTATGCGTTGTGTGTTGTAAGTAATTAGGTATATAACTTATGAAATTGCTTCTAAGTTTATGCATAAATGTGTGTGTTCTTCAAAACGTAAGTTTCAAGCAACATCAATATAATTGATTAAAAATGCCAACTTGTTTTGTACCCGGGTGTCGTTCAGGATACAGAAACTGCTCAGAAGCTAGACAATTTTTTACTCCTCCTAAAGATAAAAATCTGTTTTACAAATGGGAGAAGTCTGCTCCTAGGAAAGACACTAAATTACCTGTTAAATCTAGTATTTGTGACAAACATTTTCCAGAGGACTTCTTAGCGAAAGTTGATTCATTCGCTGTACATGGAAAACTAGTTGAAATCCCTAGAATTAAATGGCGGTTAAAGCCAGGGGCAATTCCCTGTATATTTCCTAATTTACCCAGGTACTTAACTGTAATGCATAAATCTCGAAAATTTCCACAAAACAGAGACAAAAAATTACTGAGAAAGCAATATTCAACAATCAGTAAAGTACCAGATGCAGCATCCAGTCAACCAGTTCTTAATTCAAACGCATCCTTTAACAATGAAGAAATCACAGAAAACAGTTCTAATTCCTCCAAGGTCACAAACACAAATGTCAATAATGAAATTGCTACACTAAAGAAAAGAATTAGAAACCTCAATAGAAACTTAATTAGAATTAAAATCCTGCTATCTAAAGAGAGGGCTAAATTAAAAATAGTAGAACAGAAATTCGCTACGAATTGTTGCGAACATAAACACAATTTAAATTGTTTAGTAAAAAACAAAAGCTGGTTCTAAATGCAATGCTTAAAAAATGTCAGACGAGCTCGAAGGGGATGCGTTACACCAATGAATTTCTATTAGAAAGCTTGTTATTTAAAATTAAAAGCCCTAAAGGTTATAGACATTGCTTAACAAACACATGAATTGCTGCCCCTGCCTTCTGAAGCCCATTTAAGGAAATTATCTAAAGGGATAAAGTGCACATATGGTATAAATAGCAATGCTCTAAATGCGATTTCTACTACATTCAGTCACGAAGAAGATGACTTGGAGTCTTGGAGTTTTAATATTTGTTGAAGTCAAATTAAGAGAAGAAGTTGGGTTCAATGTTAGCTCACTAAAAGAGGACGGATTCGTGAATACACTCCTGACAATCAGAAAAATTCTATGGCTAACTATGCTTTAGTTTTTATGTTTGTTCCCTTAATGTTACACAATTGGAGCCAACCAGTAGCGATTTACGCAAGAAGAAATGCTACACCCGGTGATATACTACCTAAGCTCCTTATAGAAGTAATTATCCAGTTAGAAAACTCAGGGACAGAAATTGTTGGTTTCATTAGTGATGGAAGTCAATCAAACAAAAAAGTATGGAAAAATTTAGGAATAGGAGCAACATATGAAAATGTACAGCACCCACTTGATGACAAAAGAAGAATATGGGCTTTTTCAGATTGCGTCCACATAATAAAATGCATGAGAAATTATTTTCATGATAAGGTGGATGTCTTATATAGAAATAAGAGCATCCAATATAATTTTTATAGATATATTTATGAAGCTGGTCTTAGAGTTTGCCTGAAATTGACCTCATCCCACATAGACCCTACCTCCTTTCAGAGAATGAATGTGAGACTGTGTTTTCAATTGTTCAGTAACAGCACTGCAAATGGCATTGACTTCTTCAGGAAAATTAATTTTGAAAAATTTAAGGGAAGCAAAAATACTGAACTATTCACAAGAGATGTAAATAATCTTGTAGATTCATTAAACTCCACAGTTCCAATTAAAGCACGCTATAAAAATTCGCAATCTCACATAGTACTAAAAGATTTCTTTCGCATAATAACGTCTGAAAACAACACATTCTGCTCAACTAGGACAATTGAATCTCTTAGGGCCTGTATTACGATCTCCGGTTACTAGCCACGGTTTGTTACCTCTCAGTTATCGCTAACTGTTAGTTAGGCTCGGTGCCTCGTATTACGAACTCAATTTAACTGTAGGTTTGTTACCCTGAAGATTATGATGCCCTGAGAGCAGTTGGTAACATTTTTCACTAGGCTTTTGCTGTGTTTGCAACGCTATCTCGTGGGTAAAGCACATCACAGATGTGTGGGATGGTTTGAAGATTTGTACACATTGCATAACCTAAAAATAGCTTCTGTTTTATTCACTATTCATTCAGAGCCTTGAAGTGCTTTGAAGAAGCGCAAAATCGTTGTGTCCACAATGAATATAATGCAACGTTTACTATTTAAAAGGTAATCGTTCTGCCCACAATGAATAACATGCAACGTTAGTTAAAGATAATGATCTTATTCCATGTGTTTTTGAACTTGTGTACCTACATATTGTATAGTTTTCCGTGTATTTTCTGTTCGCAAAATGTGTAATTTGCCATGCTCCGTTTGTTACATTTGCGTTAGTTAAAACGTGGTGCCGATGTAATGAAAATCGCACAAAACATCGTATTGTTTGTGTCAATCCACTACACTTACTGGGCTCTAGAATTATATTTCCCTAACCTAATGCCCATCAAGAAATACCTACAATTTATGTTGGTTTAATTTATTTCATTTTAAGAATGTCGGGAATATACAAATATGCTGGTATAATGTTATATACGTGCTGAAAACTTCCATTCTGTCGTAAATTCTATTCGATGCCTTATTTCCGCTAAAAGCTTTTGATAACCTGTATATTTCTTGGAACTCTTCCACGTTCACTCCTCGAAATTATCTTTGTGCATTCTGAATCTCTTCGCTCTTGTATTAAATAAATAATGAGCCAGCATTTCATCTTCAGAGTCGCTGTGGACATACAATTGTGATAGGAGGTACGCCATTTTTGTGTGTGAAACACGAGTAAACTCCAAGTTAACGCACTAACCCCTACTTGAGGTTGCGGTTAGTGTACCTCCAGAAATAACTCTCAGTTAGCCCTTAACTGAAGGTCGTAATACTGACATCTGGGTGTAACTTCAAGTTAACTGTTAACCCAAACCTTAACCGGAGATCGTAATACAGGCCCTTAGAGTCACCTTAAAAAGTACTTTGGAAGTGTCTGAGTATTTATGGAACAGAGGATTTGCATACGTCTTAACAGCAAAATTCAATCAAGACCCCCTTGAACGGCACTTTGGAATTGTGCGTTCTTTAAGCTGTGATGACCATCCTTACACAGTTGACTGTTTACATTTACATATGCTACAGGCTGTGTATGTTCCTGTAAAACTTGCACTGTCAAATGCTGCTAATGTGAGAATGAAGTGGAGCCACCATGTACATCTTTTATGAATCAAATTCGTATATTGGCAAAGCAAACTGAGCAAAAAAACCGTGAGCTGTTGGATTTTGTTGGAAACAAAATAAAGAACAAAACTAAAATACTTGACTGGGAAAGTGAAGTTCCCGAACTCTATGAGGACAATATTTCTAAAAGATGCTTAGTACACAACTTAGGGGGTTATATAGTAAAAAAAATTCTCGAAAAACTTAGTTGTAAAACCTGTGCCTCTACTCTGTCCACCGATCTACCCTCTGGCACATTAGCTTCCACTTTCACTACAATAAAAGACTATGGCACCCTGACAAATCTTCGGTATTTAACCTACCCCTCTGAATGTGTGGTTAATATTCTTTTGCAAGTCGAGGCTATTTTAGAGAAGAAAATGTGCTCGTCTGAAAGTTTGTGGGGTGATATATTTTACGAGTGCTTAGATAACATAGACGAAATCATATTAGGACCCAGTGGAATAGGATGCTGCGTGGAACACAAACTGGATTTAGTTGGAAACTTAACACTACATTACATGAATTGTCGCTTCTTTTTTCGTACCAAGGAAATCAGTAGAGAAATGACGTCATCGAAGTCATCAAAATCAACACGTAAACTCTCCAAGGTCTCCAACATCTAATTCCACGGTGAGTTTCGATATTTCATATACATAACATACATAATTTGCATTATGGTTTAATTTTTCCGCGTAAATTCATGTAAGCCGATATTTCCCATTGTTCTTCATCAATTATAATACCCATTATTGTAAAATAGCATCCTATACTATGTGTCAAGGAAAGACGATGTTTCAAAACAGTATTTCAAATATTCGTGCCTACGATTTTAGGTATTTAAAATGCTAATTGATAATATGAAACCCATTTTCACCATGCATTCGTGAACTAAAGTGAAGTGACCGCGACACCAGTGCCATCTTGTGTGCAAACCATAGTAACTCCCGAAGAGCTCACACTATCTCTTCTATCCGCTATGCTTTAGCTATGCTTAGTACACTTAGTTCATGCTTTAGCAAACATTAAGTGACATTTCAGACCTTAGTAACAGTATTTCTTCAAGGGACTATTTACATGGCGAAAGCGTCAAGAGGGCGCGCTGTGGTCAAAATGCACGTGGCTTTGTTTATGTCTCCTCTAATCTCTTGATTAACAGAGTAAAGCATCATGAACAGCTAAATGCATATTTAAATGTCAAGACTATATTCCAGTAAACAAAACAAAAAGTCAACAGCTATATTGCCTTATGCAGCACTACGAGGTTTGAGTTCATCATAACAGGGTCGCAAAAAGATGTAATTTTTCTTCATTGGATTGTAGAACTCATGGCCCTGAAACAAAAGAATTCTTTAATGCCTCTCAGGTGAAATATTAAACATTTTGGAAATATATCAAGTTAATTTCCTGCCTAATATCTTTGTAAATATATTTGAAATAAAAGTGTTACTCACTTTAGACCAGTCATAGCTTACAGCATATGCAAATATTTGCCCATTACTATTAAAGCAGCATCTGGTGATTGGCTGTTCCATTGCCTCTGAGGGTTTCAGCTTTGTGCGAGCATCCTTGTCCCAAAAGCTGAAGCTTCCATCTGATCCAACTGTGGCTAAAGTTCCATGCACTGGATGAAATGCAATGTCATTGACCTGAAAAGTAATGTAGTTTTACATACAGTTATACCTTTGATTTGCCTATGAGAGTAAGTAGAATGTGGAAGGATATTGTACCACAGCTGTATCTCCAGCCCTGACATTTCACAAGGGTAAGAAAGAGATAGTGTTAAATCAAAGAAAATATGAAGCTATTAAGTTGAGCATCTGTAGCTATGGTAACTGGTTTAAATAAAGCTTTGAAAATGTGGTGAAAGCACCTCGAAACTAGTCAGTAGCACTTAAAGTACTTGCAGCAATTGCTAAGACAAGTGAAGCTTTTAGTTTCTAAGTTGTTATTTTAAATACTAGTGTTGTTTATTTGCACAGTAAAAGCTATTCTGATGTTTCAACGGATACATCAGCACTCTAACTTGATTTTTTGTAACATTTTTAATTAATACAGCTTACAGCTTTGCTACATGCAAAGCCATGTGAAAGAAACGAAAATCAGAAAAGGTTTGGGTTGACTCTCATAGTAGTCCATATGATGTTGGTTTTTTTGTGTGATTTACTGTGTTATCCTTGTTATAGTTGTTAATTTTTTGCTTTTACTAAGAGATAGCATGTATATACAGTAGTGGTAAAGGTAGCATACACAGAATGTCAAGAACAGTGGTACTATAGCAGTTTTTCTCAAACACATTTGTACTTAGAATTACTAACAACCCTAGCTGGTGCTGGACTTATATGCATGTTGGGTATGACTGCTCTTGAAACATATTATTACACATGTAAGTTAACTTTTATGGTCTCTGACTTCAACTTTTACTGCATAAATGAAGCTATCAAATGCAAAATTTGCCTTAATTGGGCAAGCTATTATTTTTCTTGTTCCCTGAACCCCTTCAGAAAACAGCACAATGAGGTTTTAATAATTCTTGCACATAGGTTAAGGAATGTACATACAATATATGAAAAAGCAGGCCTAAGTAATGTGTTGATCAATGTTAGTTTCAGATAAGGTGAACTTTATATTCAATAGCCTAAAATGTCACTTCACTTTTTTCCACTGCTCTTTCTGTACCTGGGCCACTTTCAGAAAAAGTCAATAGTTATTTGAAGAGTAGATTTTCAGATATATACAATGTAATAAATCATAACCTCCAAAATGTCTAATGGCAGGTAAAACCTACTTATACACATGTAATAGCAGTCAAACACTTTTGAGTTCTGGCTGAAAAAATTAAATTTTAATTTTTATAACATTCACAGAAGTGAGACATACACTACATTCCACAGAAAAAAACTTTTCAATGCAATATGCAATTCTTAGCAGAAGTTTAGGAACTTTAAGAATAATTGACATATATATTAGCTTAGAAAGATTTACACTGGAATAAGAAAACTACAAATGACTTTAGATTTCAGAAAAATCTAAAACAGAAGTTATTTTGGTTTCAAGTCTCATTTTAGAGTTAACACAGGTTTTCAAATTTCTATGAATTATTGCTGAAAAGGTATTTGCTTCCTTACTTATTCACTGAAGAAGGCTGAAGGGCCATTAACATTTCTTCCTTATCAATTGATAAAACATCATCACTATCTGGAAATGAAAATTCATTTGTGGAATTGTGCTAGTTATTTCCAGCGTGAAGTATAAGGGCTACGTAATGTTACATTTTTTTTTTGTACTTCAGTTTCAGTAAAACAATCATTAACTGCAGGAGAAATACGGTCGTCTATTTCATTGTCAACCACATTTTGATTACTAGGCTAAATAGTCCAGCTACATTAAACAGGAATCAAGTTATCAGCATTTGTAGTGCATGTGACAGCGCAGTGTGGGGAACCAGTTCTATCTGTCTGCTGTACAGGCAAAATATGCACAACTTCATTCTTTTGGTAGCTCACTTACTAAGCTTATTGATTACTGTCTGAATCAGAGTACGCATCTGAGACATTCCACTTTTTATTTAATGCTGTAAATGAATGTTAGCAAAGAGAATAAAAATGTATAGTGTGTGTTACATAAATAAGTACTACAAAAAGAAAGCAATATTTAAGCAGAGTATAGTAGATATAGTCAGGTTGGCACGCCCTGGACCAATATGGACTTTAGTGCCACAGGTTTAACTTTTTTATAGTATTTTTGTTATTCCATGAAAAAAATACATTGTGATTGGTGTACCTTAATTTTACCAAGATAGTAATGCTCACACAATATCTTCAGGGCAAGTTGTGCATGACAGTTCATGGGCTTGTAAAAATTCACTTCCCTTACGCCATGTTATTTCATGGACTGAAACACTACCTATGGATGCTGTCAAACAATTGGGTCAATGGCATTTATTTTCTCTTCATTAATGGTCGAAATCTCAATAGTAGGACATGCTTCTTCTATTTTGCTGGCAAAAGTGTCCAAATCTGTAAGTCTTTTCCAGAAGCAACAAGGAAATCAGCTGTACTTTATATAACCTCCAACACCACCTGGAGCACCTTTCCCATGATCTTTCTCACTGTAGTACCAGGCAGATTAGCTCAATGCCAGGTTTCCTGGAAAGGTATGCATGCATACTTTTTTACTACATAGTGAGTGCTACATAGCTCATCACTCACAAAGCGGACACGTCTAACACTTGGGACTTTGGTTTTCATTTCTCTAATAACAGGATCTAATGAGCAGATACAATGGATGAATTATGGTGGAGATTTGACGAAAGAGTACAAAAGAATAAAGATTTGGTTTCATTCATGCTTTTGTAACAAATAACTACAGTATGAAGGGATATCCGACTTAAAAAACTTCCAGAACTGAATTTCGGACTCATATTTACATAGATTTTTCTGAAAATAACTTATGTGAATAACAAGTCCACCTCTCTGTAAATTAATTTTTAATTTGTTGACTACCTGGAACTGATAATTCTTGTTCCTGATGTGTATTAAAAACGACACATTATGTTCTTTGAGAATATTACTTTCTCTACTGGTAAGTAGAGGAAGTATTGTATTCCACCCAAAAATTCGATGTAGAGATTTCACTGGAAATATATATTTTGAGACCCCCTGAGTCCAAAAGAAGAATTTTTAAAAAAGGTCCATGTGTGTCTGCGGGCAGCATAACTCAAAAACAAAAGTTGGTATTTAAGTTTAATGTCTTTCAAGGATGCGACACAAAGATTTTGAAGAAAATTGCCCCACCCTAAACTACCCTTTAAATGGAACATTTTTCGAAAATTTTGATTTTCTTGAAAATGGCTCTAATGATGTTGATTAAAATGTCATATGTTTGAGATATTTTTATGACAAATGAAATGTATATCTTGAATTTTCTGGCTATAGCCCCTGTAGTCGTATTTGCTCTGGACAACTTTTGCATAACTCGTAAACCATTAGAGATAGACCAAATCATACTATACAAAAATGTAGATCTTGCTAAAATACACAATTTATGTCTAAATAAATTTTCTTGTAGGGTGAACCATTTGGGTGATATTCCTCGTTATGTGTGTGAGTTTTGGAAAACTTAAAACTTCTGTGAAATGGAACATCGTTAATTTTTTTATATGTTAAGTGTGCATAAAGCCTACTGTATTCTAATATTCCCCTTGCACCAACAAGGAAATAAGCAATAAGATAATTTGTACCAGTGGCAGCTATTCAAGTGAAGCAGCTGAAGAGGTTTTCACCTGAAAATAGAAGTATTCTATTTTTGTTAATGTTGGCATTATTACTGCCATTCTAACAGTTTAGTCACAAATTTCAACTGCTAGCAGGGTCAGTGACCAACCCTTCTTTTGTTTGGAACTTACAGCCTGGCAGCCAGCAGGGAAAATTGGTGGGAACGCACCCTCTGATCGCTTTCAAGGACAAGTGCAACAGTCAGGATTACGGAAGAAACTGCTGCACTAAACAGCTTGGTTGCCATGGCAACATGACGTCACGAAACGATGAACTACGGGGAAATAACACGGGCATGCAATGTTTCAGGCAAACAAGGAATATTTTCACTTGGGTAGTGGCACAGAACACGGTAGAGGGGGTAGTTTCTATTTTCGCATGCTTAGAAGATAGTAGTTGTTTACCTCGAGGAAGAGCTGGCGGTAAACTTAAAACGTGGTGTTTTAGATAACTGTGAACAGTATAATTTACGTGTTTGCTAGACTCCAGTGCTTTAAATATTTAAATTACGGAATATAAGTGTTTTGTTATGAATCCAGTGAACGATATAGTTTGCAATTTGCTAGAAACCCCATTTTCCAGGTGGAAAGATGAAGACAAGAAGGATGTTTTAAATCTTTGGGCGGCCCGCTGATATCATTGATACAGCCCTTAAAAAGAGGATAAGAAAATAGGGAAGACTTATAACATTAAATTCAAAAGCTCTTGGCTCTATAACTATTTTTGGTTATGCAGTAGCCATAGTTTGCAAGCACTATTCTGTTGGCCTTGTTTACTTTTTAGCAACAAAAGTAACGTGTGGGACAAAGAGAGATTCACAGATTTCATTAATATAACCCGTTCCCTTCACAAGCACAATGATTCGGCGGGACATTTAAAATGTTGTTGTTAGCTAATGCTGGATTTCTGACAATGAAGTCATTAATCCTCTTGCTCTCCAATATTTTTCACTGATGATATTGAAGAGAGCAATAGCAGTAATAGTAACCGCTTTTTAGAGAGCACCATATTTTTATGTTTGGCGGTCACATCGCTCTCTCACAACCCCCAGAATGTCTGGAGGACCACACCTGTCGTTGGTTTACGGGTCTCACCGACCTGACCGGGAGAATTAACAAAATAAATTCACCGACCATATCCTCTGATTACCAATCAGAGGACGTATTACATGCCATGACAGGTCAGCATGTCAGGGGTTAAGATTTTATAGAGAAATGGAGAGGTTGGAAAAATAAAGACTCCGTAGCCCTCGGGAACCCTAATAGCATCGGGGTCAGAAGAGAACAAGAGATGACCAAGGTAAGGTCAGATAGAAAAGTTACAGTGAGGAGCAAAACACTAGTAAGTGGAAGTAATGTTCTGCTCAGCTTGGGTACCTTGTGGTTGCCATTCACATATCCCCTAGACGGAGACCCCTGAGTCGGAAAGGGTTAAATGGTTTCCATGGTTGCAAGTTTTGCATACCTCAGCTGTCCAAGATTTGAGTGGGAACGTACATAATATGATTTTGTCTATCCCTTACGATTTATCACTTATGCAGAAGTCATCCGGAATGAAGAGAACTTCTTAGAACATTCCCAAGAAATCCATTCATTTGTCATGAAAGTGTCTTAAACATAGGGTATTTTAATAAAAAAATTGTTAGGACCATTCTTCAAAGAATCAAAGTTTTCGAAAAATGCTCCATATAAAGCGTAGTCTGGGCTGGGGTGTAAATTACAACTAAACGCTTTTGAAAAAAAAAACAGAAACACAATGGCTGATGCTGTTCAAGAAAACAGCAGACTTTTTCATGTGCGTTTCAATGGAAATGTGACATTAAATAGGCTTTTTCTGCAGTTGATCATTAAACCAACATTGTATTTAGGTAAACAAGAGCTTGCATTTTGAGGTCATGATGAGAGTGTGCTTTCGCTCAGGGGAAATTTCAAGAAGCTTGTGTACTGAAAGTCCATTAGAAATCCAAAACCACTATAATAAAATTAAAAGTATATTCAGCGATGATTCTAAATCTATACAAAATGAGGTGATTGGATGTATTTCGGAATACTTGCAGACCTGAAATTAATGTCTCAGATTTTTTTTTCTGTTGAAGTTGACGACACTACAGATATTTGCCAACAGTCTCAGTGCTCTATCATTGTAAGATACATGAATATAGAGAGCACATTGGTTGAACGATTTTTCGGATTTCATGATGTGAGTGTTGACAGGTCTGCAGAAACATTGTTCCTTTTGCTGCATGGTGTTACGATGGAGCGAGTGTTATGTCAGGACATTTGAATGAACTTCAAAAAAGAATCAAGAACAATGCTCCTCAGGCAGTTTTTGTACATTGTTTGGCTCACCATTTAAATTTGATTTTAAAACAAAGCTGTATATATTTGCATCCGCCATGTTTATTTCTCTCGCTTACTATGCAAACTGTCATATGTATTGGACCAAAATGAATCATAGTGTGACAGTTTCTTTTGTGTATAGCTCCATTGGATACAAAAAGTTTGGTAAAAAATGTTGGGCCATGGGACACCGGCTTTGCATTGTATTTTTAGCATGCTTAAGTGAACTTCTTCACCTATTTTGTAAGACACGAGCCGCCACTGATTTGTACAAATGTTTATCTTAACTAACATGAAGAAGATATAGCAATAAGAGTTTGTAAGAATGGTTAGTACAAGAGTAGAGAAAGTCATGTGAGTGCAACACATCAGATTTTTTTTACTGTTTTTCTTGGAGACTCATTAACCTGCTTTGCAGATGCTTGCTGAATCCTATTGTTGTACTTTTCCTTTTTTATACTTGTTCCAAGGAGATAAAATAGTTCCCCTTTCGGATCTCCGTGTGGGGACATCTGCAAAATGTCATTTGCAGAACATCCTCAAAATTCTCCAGTGAAATGCAGGACTTAGAGTAAAAAAGTAGAACTACAAAGATTATAAAAGATAAAGGAATAGACGTATTTATCATTCAACAAGCTAATGCATCAAAAGATCAATTGAAATACTATCAAATTTCTGGACTCAATATGTATATTCTCCCCAAATCACGTCAAGTAACTAGTGGAATTGTTACAGGTGTCAAACCAAACATCTTATTAAAATTTAAAGTTATAAAAGAAATGCAACAAGAAGACAAAGTAGAAATTATCTAAATTGAAATCTGGAAAGAAAATTCATATTACACCATATATGGAATATACAGCCCACAAAATAACAACCCTTGTCTGGATATAATAAATATACATCAAAACACCATTTTGATTGGCAATTTCAATAGTCATTCACCAAGTTGGGGATACAAGACTGTAATGCTAGTGGCAAAACTAGCAAAGATTTATTAAAATCAAAAACTTTAGATCTTATATACAAAAACGATGATTGCCCTACATATTTACATTATAATGGCCACTGCACAAATCCAGACTTACTATTAGTATCATCAGATTTGAAAGATAAGACTACACGTGAAATCATTGAAGACATAGGATATAATCATAGAGCAGTTATCCATAATACTTCAGGACAAACAAAATAGCATACCAAAAACAAAATAACAAATCAAAAACAAGAGACTCTTGGAATTTTACAAAAGCTAATTGGACAAAATTTACTGAGGAAACCACACAAATCTATCCTCCATTCAGTACGAAGTATCCGCAGACAAACTCAATAATACAATCTGAAACATAATTCTTGAAGCAGCAAAAAATTGTATACCAAGAGAAAAAACTAAAAATTAAACTCTTTTGGAATACAGACCTATCTAAGTTAAAAGAAGAAAGGGACATAGCAAGGAAAAAAAAAAAAAAAAAAAAAAAGGCCGAATTGACCAATAACCCAACAAATACACAAGAATGGTAAAGAAAGGCAGCAAAATTTAAAAAAGAAATTTATGTAGAAAAAAAAAAGGCATTCAGTGAATTTATTGAAAAAGCTGATTATAGAAAAGATGCAAAAAAGTATATAGATACGTAAGTAAAATCACATGACAGAAAGAAACAAGGAAAGAACCTCTCAAATTTAATGGGAAAATGCTCACTTCCAATAGCTCTATTGCCAAGACCTTCAATAAGCATTACAGCTCTGAAGCAAAAAGAAAACAAAGGCAGAATAAAAAAGATCTCAATAAATTTAAAAGTGCCAAGAACAAACAAATGATATACTCAGCAAAGAATGCACCATAGGGGAATTAAATTCTACTATCCACAAGTTAAAAGATAACAAATCTCCCGGGCCAAATAAAATACATGTTGAATTTCTGGAACATCTTGGACAAAAGAGAAGAAATGCACTACTGAAATTATTTAACCTATCATGGACCTCTACTGTACCTACACAGTGGAAAAAAATAATAATTATCCCTATTTAAAAAAAAAGACAAATCGCCCAACAATATAAATAATTACAGACCAATTTCCTTAACTAGTGTCGCTGCAAAAACAGCAGTATGTATGAACTCAGTGAGGTTAAATTGGTTCTTAGAAAGTAACTAACAGCAACACAAGCAGGATTCAGACAACACCATCTACAAAAGAAAATACGATTCAACTAACCCAAGATGTCAAAAGAATCTTTCAACAAAAATCAGCTTTCATTGATTTTGAAAAAACATGATTCGGTATGGAGGCATAAACTACTTGAAAAACTCGCAAAACTAGGCATTCAAAATAACATGTTAAACTGGATTACCCACTTTCTTTCTCAGTGTTTCTGTGCTACAAAATATGACTACATCCAAATCCCGACAAATAAAAATGGGCCTTCCACAGGTGTAGTACTGAGTACAACCTTATTTAACATCTACATCAATGATCCTCCCTCAGGTGTATCAGGCACAGAATTAAAGACAGCTCTTTTTGCAGACGACATCATCATGTGGACATCTTACCAACAAATAGACAAATTCAAAGCCTCAATGGAAAAGGCTCTGGTCCTATTAGAAAAGTGAACTAACAACAGTTTGATGAAACAACATTCCAGATATTCAGCCAAAAACACAAAATCCCTAGACTAAATCTACAGTTCAAGAAAACAAACCTAAGACAAACATACAAAATGAAATATTTAGGAACAATTTTTATTCAAAATTTTCTTGGAGAAATCATATTGAAGCAGTAGTATCCAAGTCAACAAAAAAATTTTCAAGCCCAAAGAGATTAGCTGGAGTTAAGTGGGGTAGTAATTGGCAGACTCTGAACACCACATACAAAACATTCATCAAGCCAATACTGCTCTACAATGCATAGGTAATAATTACAGCAAATAATTATAACCTAAATCATCTAGAAGTATGCCAAAATCAGGCCCTGCGACTAATAACTGGTGCAGCAAAATCAACTCAAATCACAGCAATGTAAGCCTTAACCCAGAACCCTCCCATATGTCTAACTTTAGAGGAGCAGGCATTGATACACCATGAAAAAATGCTACAGTTTAACAACAAAATGGGAAAAAAGATTGTTACAACCAACCAAGTTGGAAACACAAACATGTTTCCTGTCCAAAGACACGGAATTAAAAACAGATTTGAATCTTCCTAAATCCAAAGAAAACATTTTAATCAGAGAAAACCCTCTAACTTTCAAACCAATTAATATTTAGCTAGATTTAGTAGAACCAGTTACAAACTCTGAAACTTCCAAACCTGTACTAAAAGCGCTAGCATTAGAAGCTGTGAACAACAGATACCCACGAGAAGAAGGGCTACATATTTACACACATGGATCTACTATCAATAATAACTCAGGATCAGGAATTACGTGTGCTTCATTCTCATTTTATCAACCAGCAGGATACCATACAACCAATTTTGATGCAGACGTAACAGCTATTCATATTTCACTTCAACACCTTCTATATAGAATAGATAATTTCAAAATGCTGTCATACTCTGATTCTAAAGCACTATATGCAATAAATTCATATAAAGTGATGTCAATCAAATTAAAGAATGTCACCAAATGATCCAACAACTCCAAAAAGTACAGGAAAGAATTCAATTACAATGGATACCTGCTTGCACTTTCTGGAATTGCTGGAAATTAAACTGCTGATTTTTTTGCCAAAAAAGGTTCAAATTTAGTTCAGAATACAAATAAAAGCTTACCTTTTACATCTATAAAAAGACTAATTAAAAACAAATATAAAATCAAGCAAACTCAAACACTATGTAACAAAGCAAAAGATAAAAATGGAACATTCTAATTAAAAAACCAGAAATTACTCTAGAAATTACCCGAAAAACTGCAGTAGCAAAATATAAATTACTTATGGAACACAATTATTTGGCCAAACACTTACACAAAATAGGAAGTTACACAAATCCAAATTGTCCTCTATGCAACCAAGAAGAAATGACTGAAGATAATCTACAAACTTAGTTTTACTTGTTGGATCCACTACAGAGAAATATTGGAGCGCAAGAGTACTATAGCTATTTTCACGTCATAAAGACACAACGGACCATGTTATTCTTATGGAAGAATCAGGTGCACCGTTGCCAAATTTGCACGTTTTCAAATGTGACTAAGATAAAGTATGAACCTGCATTTCAGTGTAAAATGTGTCGAAGAATACTGTGGTATGCATTATAAAGCTTTTATGCATTTGTGCATTTTTTAAAATAATAAAATGTAAAATTTTGTTGAAAGCAGATTTTTTAACATCTTTCTCGCTCTGCACGTTTAAACATGGTTTTAAACCGAAATAATTGCAATGAAAAAAATCTGGATTATTTGCTTGCTTTTATAGGCCACGTTAGTATTTAGATTATATCAATATGTCTAAACATATTTTTTTAAAAAAATAAAGTTTAAAACAAAGTGTTAGGATTCTTCGTTTATACAGTGGAAAATGTCATTGCTGGCTAATCCTCGTTCTGTAAGTCCATGTAAAAACTTCCAGCGACAAAGTTGTCAAGGAAATAACGAAATTATTTTTTATATAAAACATCTCCATTAACAAGTCATCCATAAATCACCATTTAAAGGCAAATGTTTTTAGCATGCAAAGCACACGGCCAACAACACCCGGTTCTCCTGTCTTGCAGATGATGGAAACCAGATGTGTGGCAGTTGTAGGGCCGATAAGGGATTGTACTTCAGTGGAGGTTTTCAATAGGTTTCGGGAATTTGAGGCGTGAGCGAGTTTTACAAGTTCTCTGGTAATCGTGTGCATTGCAATTAAGTGATCAGTGCACAATGGATCACAGAAGAAAAGGCAAAATTATTAAAAGTGGCGAGTGAAAAACAATTCTTAGGGTGTATGAAAAGAACCCCGGACACAGTGACTCGTTTATTGTTAGTGAACTTTATAAGGCGACTGGTGTAAGTAGGCGTACATTTTTTAGATTAAGAAAAGAATGTAAAAAGGGTCCCATCACTACACCGTGGAAAAGAAGACAAATGGTACATACATACAAAACCAGCAGGAAGGTGAAATATAATGATTTTGTACGCAGTTCTATACGATGCAAATTTCATGAATTTCTGTTTCAAAATATTCCCCCTACAATACTGTCCATGTTGTAAAAGGTCAATGAGGATGAGGACTTGCCAAATTTTAAATATTCAACCTTCTATCGCTTAGTGAAGGAAATGGGATTTGATTTTGAAAAGAGAGGAAATAAATCACTTATGATTGAGAGACGTGATATTATAGTGTGGCGGCGTTCCTATTTACGGAAAATAAAACAATTCAGGAAAGAGGGAAGGAAAATCGTGTACCTTGATGAAAGTTGGGTAAATGTAAGGCACACTGTATTAAAAGTTTGGAAGGATAAGACAATAAAAACTCCTAAAGAAGTGCTTTTGGCCGGGTTATCCACTGGTCTTAAAGCACCTACTGCTTGTGGACCATGATTTGTAATGTTGCATACCGGTGGTACGATGGGATTTGTACAGGGTGCAAAACTGGGTGCATAAAGGTTCTGCTGATTACCATAATGAAATGGACAGCGATAGATATTGTCCTTGCAATAAATGGCATTTGTGCAATTATAAATTAAATATACCTATACAGCATGGAAGTTCTATAAACCATGTAGGGTACATGCATCTTTGCAAGCACTCATAACAGGGGTTTTGCTAGAGATGGGAAGGCATACGGGAAACAAAGACAACCTAGCGGTATTTCCTTCCGGCCCATGGGGTTAATGACATATAGGTAAGGGTTGTTCCCAGATGTGCAGGAAAATCTGCCGAAATTATTAAAAGTGGCAAGCAAGAAACAATTCCTAGGTGTTTGATGATGATGATGATGATGATGATGATGATAATAATAATAATAATAATAATAATAATAATAATAATAATAATAATAATAATAATAATAATAATAATAATAATAATAATAATAATAATAATAACTAATAATAGTAAACCTGGTTGTGAGCAAAAACGCGGTAATCACAGTGGCGCAACGTGGCAATGCCGCGCTGATTCTCCATAAGAGCCATTGTGCCTTCATAACATGAAAACTCCTATATTTGGCTTCATTGCCAAAGCCCAACATTTGATAATATATTTGCTGTAATCAACTTTGTCATAAAACTTTGATCTTTGCATGCAACTTGTTTAGGTGACTACCTTATCCTTTTTGCCCACTAGCTATTATCGCTCCACTCTTAGATCCGCACTTCATGTAAACACAAACCGTTAACAACTAACTCGCCATACACCGAAACCAAAGCACACCATAAAATATAGTACCTTAAATATTGGTGATTGTAAGTTTTCAAGATGTGTGAAAACCTAGTAAAGACTACTTGAATGTAACGCGATAGCAGCGCTATTCCTAAAACTCCTGAGTAAATATCGTTCTGTTGCAACATAAACACGAGTCATGAATCCACGTGGTGTTTGTTTGTGTTAGTTGCAGGTGATATGAACCTCAGGTTATCGTGGAGGGATACAAGGTGAGGATCTAAGGCTAGATGGAGTATACTTTCCTATGAGTGTGCTCAAGTAACTGTCAATCTCACCACATGATTTAGGCTATCATAATGTTTTCCTCTAACTCTTGGAAAAGTTTTCTTGATTGATAGGTCCTTTTACTTCTTTCTCACCATTCCTTCCTCTGAATTCTTTTCTGTCATTTGAGCAATTGTTTTTTATCTTGTTTTCAGATTTTTTTTTCTTCCATCCTTCTCTCTTTCCTTTTTTGTTCTTCATATTTCTCTGGTGATTTCTTCTTGGTCCTCTTCATCTTCTCATTCACATTTCCTGTTTATTTAGCCTATCCTGATGTTTTTGACTTTTGGGACCCACCACTTCTAAATTTGCAAGCAATGTTGGATCTCTTTAGAATTAAGCATAAATCTCAATGAAGGTTTATGGTCTAAAGCATCACAAATACCATGTGTTCATAGTTTGGCCAGACCACTACACGGCGGCAGGCATGCTCTCTGCCAGAGTTACGCCTAAAGGATCAGCAAGTAACAGATACAGAACACTAACTACTGTACTAACTTACATTAGACTTACCTTCATCACAACAGATGTTGAAATTGATGACCTTCAACATGAACACATTCCCTATATCTCCGAAAACGATTCTGGTTTACTTGCAAAAGCTCATGTTGACTGATTCCTGTATTTCTGTCGTGATATTGTCCTTCAATTCTTGTAACATGTGCAGATTTGAAGTGTAGACTTTATTCGTTAACGTTCCCCATAAATAAAAACCATTGAGACATTTAGCACAAGAGGTTTAACATTTCCAAGACATCAACTTCTGTGACAACGAAACTACTCAAACTTAGGCTGTACAAGGTAATTGTAATTATTATTTATTTATGCCAACAAACTTACTGTTGGTGTTTCCCCAGCTGTGGCACTGAATTTTTAAGTTCCAGTTCTACCTCTCAAAGGTAATTGTAGATCATGCTTTACAAGCACAAGATCCTGTAAGTTGAATTAATTACTGCAATCGGTTTTTGCAGTCCATTCATAATGATGAAGTGGATCCACTTTTAACATTCTTCACTGATGCGTGATTTTATCTTGAAGGTCGCATTTCTACTCAGGACAATTGATATTGGGCCAACAGAAAATCCCCATATTATTCATGAAGTGCCTCACCATGCTGCAAAAGTTGGGGTTTGGTGCATAGTGAGTGCACGTAGAATTATACTGTACCACATGAAAAATGTTCTTTAGATGAAAATATGTGTTTCTTGTACAAGTATGGCTGAAAATAAGGAATCTGTAATTAGTTTCTGTCTACCATGCACTATTGCCCCAAAAATCCACATTTAGTTTTTTATGTATTTTCATGATAAATTTGCACCTTTGTTAATTTAAATAAATTTTTTATAACCTGCTTATTCTATTCAACATTTACACTACAGGTATATATGTACACATATTAAACAATGGATATCTATAACAAACATTCATTGCCAGCTTGATCTTTCAACTATGTCAGCATTTTAACTGTAAAATTTTGTTTATATTCAGATGTTTCCTATCTGAAGTGTTGCTGGCAGGAATATTTTTGTGACGATCAGTTTTAAGTGTTTTAAGGACAAAATTATATTACATTCAGTACATTATAATGTCTCGTCACTGTAAAAATAAGCCGGACGTATTTTGTTATGTGTGTGATGAATTTACATTGAAGACACAGCAATGCAGCTTGTCACCATTGGTAAAAAAGGCTTAGTGTGTGGGATTTAACGGCCCGTCGACGAGGTCATTTGGGCCCTGTACTTTGGATGTAGAGTTGGGGACCAGGATAAGTACTGGGCTCCACATATCTGCTGCAATTCATGTTCCAGGAATCTGAGAAACTGGTTACAAGGAAAATGTAGTACAATGAAATTTGGACTACCTATGGTTTGGCGCAAGCCAAGAGATCACGTAATGGATTGTTACTTTTGTTTGACAAGATATCAAGGGATTCTCTTCAAAGTCTAAACATTGTATTCAGTATCCAAACTTATCCTCTGCTATTCGACCAGTTCCCCATTCTGACAATCTTCCTATACCTGCAGCTCCAGGTTCATATACCGTTGATTCAGAGGAATGCTTCACAGATGACACATACCACGTACATCTGTGACTTGTGCACATCATGAAATCACACAGAGAGAGCTTAACGATCTTGTACAGGACTTGAAACTCTCCCAGACTCAGAACTACTGGGTTCCAGGCTTCAAGGTTGGAATCTATTAGATAAGGATGTGAAAATAAGCCATTTTGCAGAGAAAGAAGACATTGTATATTGCTGTAATGTGAATGGCCTATTTCAGGCATTAGGACATAAACATAATCAGGCAGACTGGCACTTGTTTATTGATTCATCAAAACGTAGCCTTAAAGCAGTGCTCCTCCATTTAGGCAATGTTTGTCCATTTGTTCCTGTAGCATATTCTACAAATACAAAGGAGACATATGAAGTTATGTGTACTATACTGAATTTAATTGAATACCACATTTGTGGTCATTTCAAAGTCACTGGGATATTAACAGGCATGCAACAAGGATACACTAAATTCTGCTGCTTCCTATGCGAATGGGATAGCCGTGACCAAAAAAATCACTACACCCGTAAACAGTAACCTCCAAGACAAAGCTTCATTCCTGGCACAAAAAATATAGCACATGAATCACTTGTGAATCCATAATGTCTTTCTTCCACCACTGCACATTAAACTCGGTTTAATGAAAATTTTTCTAAAAGCTCTGGACAGAGGAGTGGCTTTCTTGCGACTCAGGAACAAATTAAGTGAGGCAAAGGTAAAAGAAGGGGTTTTCACTGTCCCCAAATTAAAGCAGTCATTCAAGACGAGTTTGAAAATAAACTGTCAGTGGGAAAAAAAGCAGCCTGGTTGGCATTTAAATCAGTGTGCTCATGTTTCCTTGGAAATGAGAAAGCTGAAAACTATGAAGATCTTGTCAGTGAAATGGTAGAATGCTTTCGTGCTATAGGTTGCAATATGTCATTAAAACTACACTTTTTGGACTCACATCTGGACTTCTTTCCTCAAAACCTTGGCGCAATAAGCGATGAGCATGGGGAAAGGTTCCACCAGGATATTTCTATGTTTGAAAAATGTTTCAGTGGATGATGGAATGAAAGTATGCTAGCTGAGTATTGTTGGTCTATTGTCAGGGACACACCAACAGATGCCTACAAGAGGAAACAGTAAAAAAAATCATTTTAGTGTATCCGTTTTCTGTACTCAAGCCTCGTGTTTCATTTCTCTGTAATCAATTTGTATAAATATCAAAAGTGGGTCTCCTGTAAAAATAGTACGTGATGGACCACTTTGGTTTTCAGATATGAGTCAAGCACCTTTTGTTTATACAGAATCACGCGGTTTCATCTAAAGAACAGAAACAAAGTTCAAATTTGTTGTGCAGTGTTATTGGTCCCATATTTTACAACACAACAGTTGATTCACACGCTAATGTAAATTCTATTTTAAATAATGTTTTTTTCTGTAACTAACAGAAATAAAAGATTGTGTGGCTGGTCTCAGCAGGATTCAGCTACATTGCATACTGTTGTGAGTTCTGTGCATGGATTAGAAAGTGCATACTGAGACAGAATAATTAGTCGAGAACTGTGGCCATCTCGTTCCCGTGATCTATCTCCATGAGATTTTTATTTATGGGCAACATTAAAGAATAAAGTGTAAGCATCAAATCTGCACATGTTACAAGAATTGAAGGACAATTTCACAAAAGAAATACAGGCAATCAGTTAACATGAACGTTTCCGAGTAAACCAGAATTGTTTTCGGAGATATAGGGAATGTGTTCGTGTTGAAGGTAATCAATTTCGACATCTGTTGTGATGCAGGTGAGCCTAATGCAAGTTAGTGCAGTAGTTAGTGTTCCGTACCCGTTACTTGCCAGTCCTTTAGGCATAATTCTGGCTGAGAGTATGCTGGCCCTCGTCTGGTCCAGTGCCACCACTATGTGGGCATAAATGTTAATGGTACAATTGTTTTATGAGTGGTTGAACTTTAATTCATATCAAATATTGATTAAGTGAATCACCTTTGTGATAATATTCACTTCTAGAAACACAGATGTTAAGGGAAAAGAGACTCACGAAGGTGATAAACATGTGCTAAATGTTAGGCTTCACTATCTTAAAGTAAGGTTAGATTTGTACAGTCTGCGTGATTGGAATGTTTTTAAAGAAAGGTTTAAACTTATGGTCTGAAAACATTACTTTTATTTTGTTGACAAAAACTTTGTTAACGGAGGTGAGTTTCCTTTCCATACAATAGTATCTGTAGCAACTAAAACAGTGAACAGCTAAAAGAATTAATTACATGACCAATAATTAGGTCACTTTCTGGAGGGGATGGCTCAATTCTGAACCTCCGTTCATGGGTGTGAGAAATAATTAATAGGAGGACCGTTATTTTTTCAATTTTACAGTGGACATTATGGACAAAAATTATATTTTATAAATCAGATTCACCCAGTATTCTAATGACAGAAGAAAAAACATCTTGTATTGTTTCCAGTTAAAATATATAATTAAATTTTCACATAAGCTCAATCCTCCCTTGGGTTTGGGATGGGTAACGAACATGGGCATTGTGAAGGGGAAGTTGGTGAAGTTAATGTGCAATCAATTACTGACTATTAATTTATTATTTTAATTTTGATGTAAAGGACAATTTTTATTTAGCATAAATTAATATGGTTATCTGCAACAAATATTATAAATTTTGACAGTAAAATAATCAATTAATACTATGTGATTGCAAACTTCCAACATGTGGCATCTCCCTGGAAAAAAGTCTGCCGACGCTCATAGTAATAAAGGTGACAAATGCAGTAAATCAAAGATATTACTGACTGAAATTGATGATTTTTAAAATTATTTTTTTCATTTTGGTATTCTACACAGTGGAAGTGAAATGATCCGCCAGACTTTAACAGCGAATTTCTCATGTTGTGAATAACAAGAAAGTCTAATACCAAAATGTTGAAAAGTTTATATTTTTATCAAAAAAATGTAACATCACCTGGCATTATTGATTAAAGGTTCTTGACTTATGGCTATATTAATATATAATTGAATAAATGACAACTTTTTCTTTCGGTGTACTTCAATAGATTCAACGGTTTTTGTGTAAATTAAATTTAAAAAACCCACAATTAGTTTGTTTTCTTATGTCTGGTAGAACTGGCAACATCGCATCAGCTCTGTTTATATTATCTGCATATTTGTGTAGATTGCGCGGAATATTCACTTAATGGCATGCATTTTTTTTTTTTTTTTTTTTTTTTTTTTTTTTTTTTTTTTTTTTTTTTTTGTCAAAGCCGCAAAAGATGTGAAGTCTGACAACAGGTATTGAATACTTGCTCTAATCCCGTATTTCAAATTAATCCCAATGTTACTGCATACTTATTACTGCTAATAAATGCTAGTTATTAAAAGTATGGCCATTTTTGTTTCTAAAGCTACCATGTAAATAATGGTTAGTCCTTGACTGTGGGCGCGAACACCACTGTCAAATTTATTTACATTTTTATTTTTATTTTATATCTTTCGCACATACTCATGCGCATCTTGTCAGAAACTCGTGTTGCAAAAATCACTAATTCGAGTTCTTGGGCACTCATAAGATTCTTGTTAAAACTTGAAGTAATTGTTGGAAGCGAAAGTGCTTCTGAAAGCTTCTGCATCATATTATTCATATATAAATTCCTTTTTTTAGATGTAGGTACATTCTTGCGTAAAGCATATTAGTCCTTAAATCGGGTATATCAGATATTAAAGCAAATTGCGCACTTACGGGGCCAAAGTGTAAACAGTTGAACTTAGATTTTACTTAAATGTATGGCAGTGGAGCATAAATTCACATTAAGAACTATCCTTACTAAAGGTTCAGCAATTACTGGTATCAAATTGTTAAATTCAATATGAAATAACGGTAAGACATGTTTCACGCAAGAGTGACATAACCTTTGGAATACCCAAAGCACATTCACCACATAAATATCCAATGTAGGTATAACCTAACCTCCAGCCATTAGCTGCCCTCTGTACCAATGCTTTATACATACATCTTACAGACGATACTAAAACTGCATACGTTCACCACATGTGTAAGTGTTAGAAACAAATTACCTTTCTATTTATTGTGAACATGAAAATCGTGTTAGGTCCCTACCATTTAGTAAATAAAGTGAATAAAGCAACTCGCTTTTACTCAGCGTGCATGCGCAGTAAGCAGACATGGACTTAGCATGTATGTGTTTCATTTCAAGTGAATTTATGTATTTCTGACTGATTAGGGCATATTTAAAGTTTCTTTGTTAATGTTTCTATCATAATTGTGACTTCCTAATGGATGTAATACTGCAAGTGGTGTCGGAAGATAATTTTGCACTGCGTTTAAAATTAGAGTACCCGAATCAACAGGCTACGACAAGTTGCCACACACTCTCACCTTTAAATGTGATTATCTAGTTAACTGTGCATTTAATTAAAAAACTAATTAGAATCTTTTGTTAGTTTACATCCACTCTCTCACCTCCTTCAGTTTGGCAGATTATTTCACTTACACCTGTGTTTTGTATAGTCTTTAATGCATTAGGAATTGCAAAAGGAATAAAATTATATTTTAAGATGGTTATGACATCCTGGGACAAGAAATATTTACCTTTTTTGAAAATCACCAACCTAGAACTTTAATGCAAACTACGTTCCTTACACTCCTCTCCTTGCTACTGTAGTTTCTGCAGTTTTAAGACGCTCATAATATTAGATTATAAACTTTTATTCAAATTAGTAGCCATGTTAAACTCCTAATTTTTGTGATTATTCAGGGATGAAAATTACTGTAATTACTCCTGTACTATGTGTACTCTTAAAAAAATTTGGGTGCACATGTTCTTTGAATTCATTGGAAGCACTGCACACGTATTTCCAGTATACAAGACAAAGTATAACAGGGTTAGCAATAGCATCAGTCTATGTGACCAGTGTTCACAGCTCAGTGGATTTAAATGAATAGTATACGGTTGCATTCATTCACTGCTGCAGAAAAATTGAAAATTGTCTAAGAAGCAAAAGAAATAAACTGTGCTGCAGGAAGAAAATTCAATGTTCCTGAATCTTGTGTACGGGATTGGAGGAAAAAGGACAAGTTGTAAGCAACCAACTAAAACAGTCTTTTCGATTGTCAGCCATGTATCCAGAAGTGGATGACAGACTTGGAGCCTTCATAAATTTGAGCCACCAATTTGGTTACACAGTGATCACAGAAGTTTACCAGCTTCAAGCAATAAATATTGCACAAGAGATCGACACTGCACAAAATTTCAAAGGAAACATGGGCTGGATTCTACACTTTTTTGTACGGTGTGGGTTTTCAATTCACAGACATACCCCAATAGCACAATGTATGCCAGAAGCATATGAAGACAAACTTCTGGCATTTCAAAAGCATGTTATACATCTTTGCAAGCTGCATGAATATCTACTAGGTACAAACAATAAATGCAGATAGTACACCTGTTTATTTTGAGATGTCATGTGATACTACCATTGAAAAAAAAAAGGTTTGAAGACTAGCAATATGTACAGATGATTGCAAAAGCAATGCTATACTGTTATGTTAGTTATGCTTTCTGACGGCAAGAAACTTCCACCATTTGTAATAGTTAAGCGGAAAACCATTTCCAAATGTGAGTGAGTGAGGTTTAGGGGCCCATTGACGAGGTTATTTGGCCCTGACCATTTCCGAGGAAGAGAATTTTCCTCTTGGAGTCCTGGTGAGAGCCCAGGTAAAAGAGTGGATGCACAACATGCTAGTCATTGACTGGATTGAAACCTTAGGGGAGTAACATCCTGGAGCACATCTATCATACCAGAGAAACATGCTAGTATTGGACAGCTTTCACAAGCATCAAACAAGATCTGAAAAGATTAGTTGCAGGAAATTCAGGTCTGGTTATAATTTCTGGTGGAATAACTTCACTGCTATAGCCAGTGCAGTGCAGTGAGTGAGAGAGTGAGAGAGTGAGAGAGTGAGAGTGAGTGTGTGAGTGAGTGAGAGAGAGTGAGTGTGAGAGAGAGTGAGTGTGAGAGAGTGAGTGTGAGTGAGAGAGTGAGTGTGAGTGAGAGAGTGAGTGAGAGTGTGAGTGAGAGAGTGAGTGTCAGTGTGAGTGAGTGAGAGTGTGAGTGAGTGAGAGTGTGAGTGAAAGAGTGAGAGAGAGTGACTGTGTGTGTGTGTGTGTGTGTAGGGTTTAACAGCCCATCGACAATGAGGTCATTGGGCCCTAGCCAGTGGATGTTTGCATAAACCATCCATTTATGGTTCACCAAATAAGAGTATACAGAATGAATGATTGGCAACAACCACAAGTTAACACGCACTGGGAAAATTTCAATAACCTACAGTCTTTGGTATCTAACTGGGTAAAAGTTGCATGGGACCGAATTCCACTGTCTCATTGAGAGGTCACATAAGTACTGCATATCCAACAAAATGGATGGAATGGAGGATGACAATGATGAGCCACGCTCTGCAGAGAAGTCCAGCAGTGATAGCAAGGATTATTACCTACATAGGTACGATATAATATAAAAATGTGAGTAAATTACTTACATATTAGTTATATTAACTACAACAGACCATTCTTCTTGACATGTAGAATACTATGGAGACAACTGGAAACAGTTTCTTAATTGTACATTTGTAAATAGTTCTAAATATTAATCTTGTAAGTGTGAGTTAGTGCTTGTAATATACAGTTGAACCTGCTTTTTACGTAACCTAGTTCTACATAATCCATATTTATATGTAAATTTTTGTAGGTCCCAGCAAAATGTAATTTAGGAACGTGTTAATAAAACCTTTATATGTAAATCGCAGTTATACATATTAAATTTCAGTGAAATACGACTGAGTTTTACATAATTATAATGAGCATATAGCATATGTTACCTTAAAAGAAACTCAAGTCATATCTCGAGTCCTCATCTCTATTGACAAAGACCCAACCTGAGGGGGCAGCTTTTGGCACAACAATGTCAGAGCAACTAACAAGAAGTAAACAAACATTTTTTATATCTGGGGTTTACTGCTGAACAACAGTTTTGTCTTTCAGTTCTCAATTGCTTTTAATTAGCCATGGAGAACAGAAAAAGGAAATGTTACACACTAAATCAGAAAGTAAAATTAATACGAGAGGTGGAACTTAATCTACACAAAATCAAAACCAAAATTGCTTCTGACTTACGAATTGCTTATACCACACGATGTACAGTGATTAGTAACAGAAATGCTAATTTGGATAGTTTTTAAAATTGGGTGCAAAACCAGCAAAACGCAACCATCAACAGTAAGGGAGATATGCTGATTTGGAAATGGCACCTCTCACATGATTCCAGCAGAAATGGGCTGAAACTCTATCAAGCAGTGACATGCTCCAAACTAAAGCGACAGATTTAGCTAAAATTATGGTTGATTTCAAGGCTTCATCAGAATGGTTGCAAGGATTTAAAGATTGTCACAGAATCACAAGTACGAGGGACGTCTCAGAAGTAAGTTGCACTATTTTTTTAAATCCACGTGGTAGGCGGGAAAAGTCTAAAAGTCCCAGGGAATATAGGTATGGGTGTAGTAGCAGCACTGTAAAATTCCTAGGTACCTAAGTTTATTGCTTGGATACTAAAACGGCAGTAACAATGGAGACTCCACTCGTTCCTACCGCCGATTGCAAAGTTCGCGCTGTAATCCGCATTTTGACGGGAAAAAATAAATGTGCGACTGAAATTCATCGCGAGTTGTGCAGTGTTTATGGAAAAGACATTATGTCAAGACAAATGGTTTCTCTTTGGCGCCAATCGTTCATTGAAGGGAGAACAACATTACACGATGAGCAGCGAAGTGGCCAACCCTCCACTTCCCGCGCTCCGGATATTGTTGACGAGGTTCGAGCAGTCGTGAACACCGATCGGCACCTTACACTAGATGCAGTTTTGTTTGAACTTCCTCCTTATATTGAAATAAGCCATGCATCACTTCACAGGATTATTTCTAAGGACCTGTGTCTATCAAAAGTGTGTGCAAGATGGGTTCCTCGCATGCTTTCAGAACAACACAAGGAGCAGAGAGTTGACGCCGCATTGCAATTTTTTGAGGATGAGGGAGATGGCTTATTCGACAGAATAGTGACCGGGGACGAAACATGGATCCATCACTGGACACCCGAATCCAAAAGACAGAGTATGGTGTGGAAACGAAAGGATGAGACAGCACTGAAAAAGGCAAAAGTTGTTGCATCGGCTGGCAAGGTCATGGCAATGATATTCTGGGATTCGAAGGGAGTACTGTTAATCGATTACCTGCCCCCTTGGGACCACGATGACAGCTGCTCGCTATTGTGAGGTGCTGAGGAAACTCAGAAGAGCCATACAAAACAAAAGGAGGGGAAAGTTGAGCAAAACAGTTTTTCTGTTCCATGATAACGCTCGCCCGCACGCTGCTCGTGAAACTCAAGCCCTGTTTGAGCAGTTTCGATGGGATGTTTTCGGTCATCCACCTTGTTCGCCTGACCTTGCACCGAGTGATTACCATCTTTTTCCGGAGCTGCAACAACATCTTGGGGGAAGGTGCTTCGTAAATGACGAGGAACTGAAACAAGAAGTGGAAAGATGGCTATCCAGTTTGGCGGGAGAGTGGTGTGACATTGGGTTAAAAAAACTGTTACCACGGTATCAAAAATGTATTGAGGTTCAAGAAAATTATGTGGAAAAATAGGTACTGAATGTAGCTTTCAAAATATACCCTTTTTAAAATATTTAAACGTTTTGTTATTTTTTAAAAAAATAGTGCAACTTACTTTTGAGACACCCCTCGTAAAACAATTTGTGGCAAGTCGAATGCTGTGGATCAATTCACAATGGAACACTGGAAAGAACAGGTTCTACCAGGAATCATAAGCGATTAATTATCAGCCTCAAAACATCTACAAGTGTGAAGAGACTGGCCTATTCGTCTACCTCCTTCCCAGCAAAACATTAACTGAGAAGGGTGACTCATGCCATGGAGGGAAGAAAAGTAAAATTCGCCTAAAAGTTCTTCTTGCCATCAATGCAGATGGATCAGACAAACTTCTCCCACTTGTGATAGGAAAATCCAAGAATCCGAGATGTTTTTAGGGCGTGAAAACAAAACCTATGGAATATGAATCCAACAGGAAGTCTTGGATGACTATGATTTTAATGGAACAGTGGTTAAAGACTCTGGACATCAGAATGAAAAAGAAACAGAAAATGATCCTTCTTTTATGGATTGATGTGCACCACATCCACCACAAATAATTTTGGAAAATGTTCAAGTGGAATTTTTCCCTCCTAACTGTACCAGTCGTCTTGACTTGGGCATCATTGCAAACTTCAAAGTTCATTACAGAGAAATGCTGGTTCAACATTTAATAACATTCACTGATGCAGGAAATCAAAATTTCACCATTAACTTACTACAAGCCATGGAATTTATTTTGGCTGCCTAGAAGCAGATGTCATCCTCAGGGTTGCCAGATCTACTGATTTTGCAGGAGATCTGCTTTTTTGCAAATCTACTGATCTACTGCTAAAAACTGAATGCACTTCAAAATCTCCTGCTTTTTACATATTTTCCATTTTTAAACATGTTTTCCTTGACATTTTCACCATTCTGAAAAAGATTTTCAGGCAAGTCATTCCCTTGTGTATGAAGACGAAAGATTAATATAATCACCTGTTTACATAAGCAGTATACTACGTCTGGATTGCCTCAGCTTGCTTTTGAAATCTGGGCTGTGCTGATAAAGTGGAAGAAAAATATACGCTCTTTTAAACCGTACACTTGAGATAACGAAGAAACAATAACATCTTATTCAACCTACATCGGAGAGAGATATTTTCCCTTTCCCAGTAGTTTAGTTAGGCTATTGGAATTTGCTATTTATCAATTGGGTTTATGCTTCTTACCTCTGTTTATACTGCCATTATATATTGGGTGTTTATGTGCACATACAGCATTATTTAGATTATGCATCTTTATCCTCAGGAGACTTATCGCTGTTGCGATTAGCTTGTCCCTTTGTTTTTCCTCCACCTGACATAACAGTTGCCCTGTGTTTGGTTCAATAAAATAATCATACTGCAGTAACTTAAAAACTAAATCAGTTTTTCAGTTGCGTTGCAGTCGTGTCTTAAGGACGAACCAAAAATTTTCAAACAGTGAAGTCCTTTGTAAATTCCCTTGACTCAGAAAATGCTAGAGCGATTGAGGTAGTCCGACAGCTGTTTAATGATAGTGAATTAGAGGGGCAGTTAGCTTATATCAAGTTAAACTTTGGTTGAGAGGTAGAACTTAAAAATTCAATGCCACAGCTGGGATTTGAACCACAGACCTTCCGCTTACAAAGACGGGTGCTCTAACCATTAAGCTACTGTGACAACCTGCCAGAATGATGATGAATTCTCAAGCCAGTTTGTATTTTTCCCGGTAAACCACAAAGGTAGTCTCACATCAGAGACAATTACCCCAATGGTGACTTACTATTGCAAGTACTTTATGTACCGGGATTAAATAACCTTCAGATGGAAATTATTATTTATTTATGCCTTTCTGCTGTAGCAGAAGTAACTGGCAGAGTCAAATATAATTGAAGAGCTGTGCATACATCTGGAAGACTGCTTGCAAGAAAAGTATTTTCAACACACAAAAATCTTGCGAGGTCCTTGATTGACAATATGGTTTCCTTTTTCTCAGTGTCTTTCCATGAGAGCGCTTTGAGACTAATGAGTTCGCTTGAAAGATTCATAGTTAAGTCTGATTCATATTTTCTAACCAGCTTTTCTGCTCTTTCCTAGATATTTTCATTTTCCAACTTGAAGAGATGAATGGGATGTAAGAAAGAAAAGTAATCATTAATATTTTGTAGGTTTGCTTACCTGTTCAATGAAAATATCAAGAGAAGCATTGAAAACTGTGACTTGAAAATACTTCAGTAAATCCAAAATTCTGTTATCTCATCAAAATGTTTCTTCACTTTTCGAGGGCACTTTGAGTTTAATTTTGGATCAATGCCCCAAACTTTCGCTAGAACTTTAGCTTCCTCTACTAAAGTTTCAAACTTGCTCCTTAAGGTGACTAAATTGTCTCCTGGAGTTTGCAGAAGTTGAGCGGCTGTATCTAGATCAGAGTTAGGGGACTGCAGTAGTTTGGAAATTAGGTTAATATTCTCCAAAACCTTACTTTGAAATATGAGCAGCAGGACAAAATCAAAGCTTTCCATATTTTTCCTCAAATTTGAAGCTTCATCCCTCTCTGCATTCTTCTTACTCTTCAAACTTATATAGCATAAATACTGTAAAATGTGTATGAAATTTTGTTTGATTGATAACAAGGAATCAATTCTTGAAGACCATCTACTTGGACACAGTTTCTTCAGAGTAGTTCCAAGCCTGCCGTGTCTATCGGCTCTTACTGTTTCATTTACTTGTTGCCATCGAACCACAGAACTACTAAAGAAAATGCAAATGCTTTGTATTTTCTCATAAAATCGTTGTAGTTCCATTATAGTCATTTAAAACCAAATTTAAGTTATGCGCTAAACAATGTATAAATTCAGCACCATTGTATCCTTGGTCTCTACATCTATCCAGTTGTATACCTCTCTTCTCTAAATTGAAGTTAATTAAAACGTTTCTGAGAAACATAATGTCCGAGACTAGATTAAGTGCTTTAGCAGTTCTGAGTATTGAAAATGAAACGTGTAGCTTCCTTGACTTGAATGAAGTTGTTGAAAGGTTTCTGAGTGCCAAGCGCAGGAGAACTGAAGCAACGTGCTTGCTGTAGCTGGACTTCATAAAACTGAAGGTGTTGTTTGTTCCAAAAAGAGTCAATCATTAAGTGAGTTTATTTCATTTTCATGCTATTCCATGTGAGTAAATTTGTAATATGTCAATCTCTCCATTTTTAAGCTTGGTGCAGTTTAAATAATAAGTATAAAGTTTTGGCATCTTATCTCGCCCCACGTTGCGGAGACATTTGGTGCTGTTTAAAAGTGTGTTGGGTGATGAGCGATGAATAATTCTTGATCTTGGGTCACAGTGACGGAATACAGCATATACTGAAGTTCTCCAATTAAATTTATGAAGTTGTTTGATTGCACACTTTTTATTAACACAAGTACTATGTTGTTATATGTTTTCTTGAACATTTCCCGCTAATTGACATATCCGAAATCATATAATTGAGAATTTTTCGGAAGATTACCGTAAAATGGCTACTATCTTATGCGAATTTGTTGACAAAGAAGTGTTTGGGGGGGAAAAAAAAAATTATACGTAACCATGGCAATATTGCTCGACTTTTGTCTTTCTTAACAATACCTCCTTCTACTTCATCAGAACCATCCGTGGCTAACGAAAAATACGCTTTGCGTTAGCCATGAGAACCATCACAATGACGTCATATGCCGCGTATATTGTACAATTTAATGGTTGTTTCGGTCATGCCAGGAACATAACATCAATTTATATTCCAAAACTCCTAGCATGATATAATACAAAATAATAATTAATTATGTAAACATAATTGAAATGTCGAAAAAACATTAACAATTTGTCATTTCTACAAATTGAGAATAGATCAATTAACAAAACAAAAATATTAAATTAACAAAATCAAGTTGTCATTGATGATTGTTTGGTTTAAATAATCCTTCAAGCTTTATTGGAAAGTAGAGCCCCCAAAACCTTAGCTATGCCACTGATACTAACAACAATAATAAATAATTAATAATAATAATAAACAATTAATAATAATAATAATAATAATAATAATAATAATAATAATAAATAATAATAGCAATAGTAGTAATAGTAGTAATAATAATAATAGTAATAATAATAGTAATAGTAATAATAATGATGATGATGATGATGATGATGATGATGATGATGATGATGATGATGATGATAATAATAATAATAATACCATAAACAAGTTTATGCTGCACAAAATTGCCGGTTAAAAAAATGTACTGTTTTCTCCTGCTTTTTCAAATCAGTTCTCCTGCTTTTACTTTGACAGACCTGGCAACACTGGTCATCCTCCACAATCAAACACTGTTTCTTTAAATCTGGTATCTTACAGGAAGAGGCTGTCTCTGATGATGGTGATGGTACTGGTAGTGATAAAGTTGTGCTTATAAATAAGCTAGCTCGGCCAGATAGTGCAAAGTTCGTTACATTTGTACAATTGGACGGCAATCTAGCAGTGATACTGTATTAACCTCTTGAGGGATATCGACGTGAAATCACGTCCATTTAAAATGGCGGATGAGCGATATGGGCGTCCTGTGCATTTAAGCATTTAACCCTTATTTATCCCTTATCCAACTCAACTTATTATAATTTTCCCTTTATGAAACATTTTAGTAAGGTCTATATACTTTATTGGCTTACCTTAATATGTTCGTTCTGCAGTGATTTACCTCAAAACAGGGATAAACACACAAGGGTACGCGAATTCCCTTCTTGCGGCACACGAAACACTTTCGAAATGGGCGGGACTTCTTTGCTGTTGGTGGTATCCTTTTAGGATAATGTTTTCCTTGAAGTCTGAGGGGTGCAGGGGTTTTGGATTTTCAACCCCCAACGTGGTATTGTTCAATTAGGCTGTGAGTTATTTATAGTCAGTAGTCAAGATCGGTCATTGTCCTGTGTGGGTTTAGAGAGCTGTCCAAATCCCCAAACAATTGTATATGGTTATATCCAGTTGGTGCAAAAGTACCTTTTTATACCACTTCTCCCTTCAGCTACAAGCAGGAAAGAATATGTATGTATTTCAACAAAGAAAGACACGGACTCTACTCAGTTACGAAACTCGCGTAAGCAAAAGTTGTAATGTTGACCTATTCTGATGACTAAGAGACCACGCATGCAGTAGCGATTTATTACACAGTATGCTGACGCATAAGGCACACATACAATGGGTGTTCCTTTACTGTTTCCTTCCGAGAACTTATATTATATGCGTTCAACAGAGCAAAGTTGACTTTTCACCACAGTGAAACAAAATTGTGTCATTTCAACGTTTTGTAAATACAACTCAACTTTGCTGATGACGTACATTTATACTGCAAATAACGAGTTTTATACCAGTTTTTGTTTCATTAAAATAACTTAATATTTACACAAAATGCAGCTGTGTATATACGAAGTGCATTTAACAATTTAAATGCTAGCAGTTCTCGGCTCGCGGACGTTTAAATGGCCATCGCTCAAGAGGTTAAAGTGTTGTAGATCGGTCTTGCAACTCATTTCAGAGGCAAATGAACACTTTGGCGCCAATGAAATCAGTAAGGGCATTCCTGCAACCCAGCATTAGCCTCGTAGAAGAAATACACTTGTTCTTGCAATCTGCATTGCACAATATACTTAATGTAGGTAGATCTATTTATGACATTGTAAGCTGCTGTGTGGTACCTCTCCCCTTACCTTCCACATAGCAGAACAACCTACATGCATTTTCTCGTCAGAGGCCTAAGTAAATACAGTTTGAAAAAATGTGGTAATAATAGTTCTTAGAGTTTTTATCTATGTTAAACTTTGTGACAGTGATGTACACTAATTTTTTACTGCTTAGTCGATTTTTTGACACTACATCACTTAGTTTAGCTTGCTTATTATGGAAGATATGTTTCAGAAGCTATTGTTCCTACCATCAGTCCCTGTTCGATGTAGTGTCAACAAATAGGCAGAGTATTAAAAAATAATGGTTCTTATTTACTGCTTGATTTACAATAATTCAGCTACACTTTCATAAATTTGTATCTCAAAATGAATCATTGCACTACAAGACACTTACTGCATAGATATCTTGATAGCCATTGGGTGCTCCATTTGAACGATGACATTTAAAGGTAAAATTATCCTTTGGATTCTGTGGATTCACATACTGTATGGCTACTCTGCCTTCCACACTTCCCAATGCATAACCTGTAGGAGCTTTCTTCTTATCCCGAAATATTGCCACACAACGATGTTGATATTTGAGAGGTGACTCTATGCGCTTATATTCTTGTGGCTTTCCTTCCAGTTGATACACAATGAGTCCACGACCTGCAGTGCCTACCACTGCCATTGGGTAGTCCTTAAACAAAATAAAAATATTTATGGTAACATATGTACAAAGAAAGCTTAACACAGCTGCTGTTTGCTCAATAAAAAAATCAGATGTATTTTGCATTAATATGACCTTCTATTCTCACTCTTGTACAAAGTGTTCCTAGAAAAGATTGTTCTTCTATCCACTTCCTATCAATACTCATTTGCACATTTTGTTGCAGGTGTAAGAATTCAGTAGGCTACAACGATCCTCCCCTAGAAGCCACATGACCTTGTCTTAGGTGGGGAGGCTTGTGTGTACCTGCAACCCTGTGAGCTGTACTGGCAGTGCATGTCACCAGTAGAGTTACTCATGTCAGAGAGGTCACAGGCGAGGTACCAGACAAAGAAGTGGCTTATTCTTTAACATCTTAAAAGCCATCCCAAATAGGGACTCCCAGTAGGAGGACCTAGCCGGGACTCCCAGTTGGAGTAGCAGGTTTTTTTAAGGGCTCTGGTTACCCAAGCTAAGGTGTGAGGCATCGTGCTGAGAGCTGAATGGCACTGGGGTACAATACAGTGTCGTTAACAATCCCCTCAGGGCACCGGGCAACACTCTGTTGTATTTAGGCTTGCACGTGTATCGGGGCTCTGCACGTGTTGACCTAATTTCCCCAGTCCTCGTGGGATTCTCATGGAAACCATTAAAAAAACAAACACAAATAAAAAACAGGGAGGGCCGGGACTTGAAAAAGAACCTGTCTCAAAAGATGTAACTCAGGGAGCTGGCAGTTCCAGCATACCAGAGGACAAAGAAATGGGCAAGATGGCCTCAAATATAAATCGGCTGCACCTAGGGAAGAAATCTCTCTCTGGGGCAGCCAGAAAGAAACTAAATAAGTTGAGAACTGCTCAACCTGATATCGAGAGCTCTAAGCAACCAGGACAGGTGTAGCGTATTCACCGCCCCTTTTCTGGTCGACCTCTTCGCTTGAAGTCGTCGTCTCGTCGATGCAGCTGAGGAGGTGCCAATTTCTCAGGGTCAGCCTCGACGAGAGATGTTGGTCTTTGGGAGAGGAACGGTGTGTTGGGCGGTGATGAGAAGGAATGGGTTTTTATACGGGGTTCCTCGGAAGAAAAACACAAGATGCACTTCCCCTATGGGCACTTCGGGTTACAGGATACTCTGCAAGTTTTATCTTCCACCCGTTAACTAAATTATGATCTCCTGCTGTGCCGAATGAATCCCAATATCTATCTAAATAATGTACAATCACTGGACGTGTAACGACTCAGTGGCACTTGACAAAACACTTCCTAATAACGTGGCGTCTATCCCACGACCCGCAAACACAACCTTCCCTTACACCTGGTAGCACTGAACTGTCGACTATCTCACCCATGCTTTTCCCCTGATTGGCTATGCTTATTGGGCTTTGATGTTCATTTGTTTTCTATTTAAACATTTAAATTTTAGCAACGGTTCGCGAGTTCGTTAAGAGACTCGCGGTACTTTAGGAAGACAATAACAATAATCTAATGCCAACGTTTTATTGCCTCACGCCAAAATTGTATCAACGGCCGCATCAATTATTTTGTTTTCTTGGCGGGAAACTTGCAGATTTCCCTGCGTAACTGTGCCTATGTTTATTTATTAACCTTTATGAAACTTATAACATAAATATAATTCTACAAGGACTTTTGTTTTAAATAACTTTCAAAGAAATTACTACAAAAACATGGATAATTAATAAACTATTTCCTTAATTATGACAGGATTAAAGTTCTAACGCCCATTGTTAGGCGGAGATATCCCTACACAGGGACAGTCTTACCTAGCACCTCAAAGTACTGGGGCTGTGAAAAGAACCAGATCCACACCTGATATACCACCTAGCATCAGGCCACACCAGAGAAGACCCAGGGATCCAAGGGAACCTGGGGCAACTTTAAGGGGAGCTTTGACAGCTTTTAAAATGGCTATCATAAAGGAAAAGTATCCAGAGACTAAACTCATGGAAGAAGAAGTCAAGGATATTCTAGGAGCTATACTCAGCAAGGTAGATGGGGCCAAAGAAGGTTAATACTTGTCATTGCTTAGGACCTATACTCTACAGGAAGGCGCTCTAATCTATTACTGTGAGGATGGGAAGAGTGCTGAACGGCTGAGGACAAACTTAAATGAGGTAAAACTCAAAGAGGACTTAATATTCAGGGTAATTGATGCTAAGGATCTGCTCAAACCTGTCAAGGTGGCCTTTAGGACTCGGGACTTTATGACCGGGGAACTGAAGGTTCTACTGCGCAGGTTAAGGGTTTTTAATCCAGGACTCAAAACTGAGTACTGGAAAGTACTGGACCGGCAGGCAGACTCTGTGGGACATAGGCTCATACTGCTTATAGATCAGGAGTCAGCCAAAGCCATAAAAGCTGCAAACATGGCAGCCTATACTGGGATACAGGGGTCAATTTAAGATCCTAGTAGACCCAACAAAACAAGAGGAGGCCCAAACAGCCAAGGAGGACGAGGCATCTGGGGAGCCTAAGGTTACTGTGACTACACAGGAGGCCATGGAGACTCAGGGGGCTGAGACCAATTAAGGTAAGCTCTTGCTTTTTACATTATCATGGGAGAATTGTCAATAATTCAGATAAATCTTCACCATTGTAAGGCTGCAACTGCTGCTCTCTGTAGAAAGCTGGCAGTTGAAGACATTGATATTGCTCTCATTCAAGAACCTTGGATTTACAAGGGCAAAATAAGAGGTCTTAAAGGCAGTATAATAAGCCCTGTTCATCTGGATAATCCTAGGACCTGTATTTATATAAGGAACTGGGTCAAAGCAATTCTAATAATAAGATTCTGTTCCAGGGACGTAACAACCGTCGAAATAATTATGAGGGTGGATGGACAGAGAAGGGAAGTTCTACTGACCTCTATCTCTCCTATGAGGAAGAGGACCCACCATCTTGTACGGTGAGGGACCTCATTAATTATGGACAGATGTCCGGGAAGGAGCTTGTCATTGGATGTGATGCTAATGCACACCACACAATTTGGGGGAGCACTGGCATCAACAGAAGAGGGGAGCTCTTAATGGAATACTTGATAGGTGCAAACCTTAATATTCTAAACAATGGCAATGAACCAACCTTTGTCACTGTACAAAGGAAAGAGGTCATAGATCCTACACTAGGGACTCCTTTTCTTGAAAAGCTAGTTAAAAACTGGCATGTATCATCTGATATATCTTTATCAGATCACAGATTCATTTGCCTCAAATTAGGATCACAAGACTTTGAGCCAGTGATATACAGAAACCCTAAGGACACTGATTGGGCTTCATATCATAAAAGTTTTTTCAGGACTTACACAGGACATATATATAAGGAGATAAACACAGTGTTGGATTTGGAGTTAAGCTGTTTACCAGTTGCAACAGGCTATTCTCTTGTCCCACACTGTTAATTGTAGGACTAAGGTCGCTTCCACACCAAGGAACGTGCCTTGGTGGTCCAAAAGGTTAAGCGAACCAAGATGCAATTGCAGGAGACTGTTTAATCGGGCTAAACAGACTGGTAATTGGCATTCTTATAGAGCTGAATTGACCAGTTACAACAGAGAGATAAAGAAGGCTAAAATAGCCTCATGGAGGGAGTACTGTGGGAGCATTGAAGATGTTCTCAGTGGTGCTAGACTCATGAAGGCTCTAGCTAAAGGTGTTGCCAACAAGCTTGGCACACTTAAGTGCCTAATGGCAACTACACAATGACTGGAAAAGACACTAAAACATGTTTGTAGTGCACTTTCCAGGATATGAAGAGGTTGATGAATTGCATGATGGACAGGGACAATTGGGGTTCAATCCTCGGACGGACAAGGAAGATTGTCACCTGGCAAGGCAATAATCAACCAAACTGGGATCAGATGGGCTATTGACGCATTTGAACCATTTAAATCGGCTGGGCCAGATGGACTGATACCTGCTTTGTTACAACAAGGGATTGAAATCTTGGTGTCCCTGTTGTGTCATATTTTTAGAGCTAGTCTTGCACTTGGGCATATTCCTACGGCCTGGGGGGCCCTAATGACCAAGTTGTCGACGGGCCCTTAAACCTGACACTCACTCACTCACCTACGGCCTGGAGGCAAGTCAGAGTAGCTTACATTCCTAAGCCTGGACGTCCCAGCTATCAAGATGCCAAGGCTTATCGACCCATATATCTTTCATCTTTTCTGCTGAAGACAATGGAGAAACTAGTTGACAGGCACATAAGAGACTGTGTATTGGCAAATCAACCTTTACATGGATATCAGTGTGACTATCAATCTGGGAAATCTGTAGAGACTGCTTTGCATGGTATCGAGGGTGCTTTTGATAGAACCTCAATTGCGGCCATTATCACATCTGCTGCTGAACATAATGTCCCAAGCACTATTGGCAGATGGATATTTTTCATGCTGGAAGATAGGTGCATTTCATCAACACTATGTGGGGAGACTTCACGTTTCCACATCAAGGGTTTGTCCGCAGGGAGGCGTTTTATCGCCACTGCTGTGGAACCTTGTGTTGGATGACTTGATTAGAGACTTCAATGACAGCAGCCATCTCACGATACGATATGCTGACGACATAGCCATATTGGTAAGGAGAAAATTCCCCAGAACCATTTCTGAAGTGCTACAAGTAGCCTTAGGAAAAGTATAACACTGGTGCAGCAGATGTGGCTTATCTGTTAACCCCAGCAAAATAAAAATTGTACCTTTCACCAGATTTCGAGATCTAGAGAGTCTGAGGAAACCCAGACTCGGAGGTGAAATCTTACAAGTTTCCAATGAAGTTAAATACCTTGGGGTAATTTTGGACAAGGGATTAACCTGGAAAAAACAAGCAGTTGCATGTATCAATAGGGCCTATAGTCTTTTGGACATGCAGAAATCTGCTTGGCAAGAAATGGGGACTGAAATCCAAGGTGGTCTACTGGATGTACATCACAATGGTCAGACCCATTATTTCCTATGCCACACTTGTCTGGTGGCCTAGAATAAAACTGAGGTCTTGCAAGGAACAGCTCTCAAAATTACAGAGAATGGCTTGCATGTCTATCATGGGGCTTTCAGGACTACTACAGCCTCTCTGGAGGTTCTGTTGGACTTACCCCCACTCCATATCTGGTTGGAGTCAGAGGCGAGGGCCGGTCTGTACAGACTCAGATGAATTGGCATTGAGAATTTGGAATCACAATGCTACAGTCACTTAAATCTACCTAGGGACAAGCATCTGGACACTCTTATACTCATGAGGATAGACAAACTGATACCTTGGAGATTACAAGAAGGAAAGTTCACTGTATCCTTTCCGGAACGCAGTGAATGGATGAATGGAATGAGTCCCAAGATACGGGGTGGACCCATATGGTTTACAGATGGATCCAGAACCAATCAAGGGACTGGGGCAGGACTGTTCGGGTGCAGCAGAAGACTATCATATAGCCTAGGACTGCATGCAACTGTCTTTCGAGCTGAAGTATATGCTATACTGGCAAGTGTATGGGAAAGTATTAGCAAGAGATATCTGAATAGACATGTCACTATACTTTCAGATAAGTCAAGCTGCTCTAAAGGCACTTGAAGCTAGGAAGGTCAGCTCAAAACTGGTACTCGAATGTCATGAGGCCCTTATGAAACTGACTGAACACAGTTCAGTTAGACTGATGTGGGTGCTGGGACATATGGGAATCCATGGCAATGAGAGGGCAGATGACTTGGCCAAACAGGGATCCATCAGGCCTTTTGTGGGTCCTGAACCCTGCCTGGCATTGTCCTATGGCTACGTTAGAGGGGCAATCCGGGAATGGACTAATAGGAAACATAATGAATACCAGGTATCTGTAACAGGACACAAGCATTCAAAGATGATCTTGAAGAATAAAAAGCAGCACTAAAGAACTGCTCAAAATGGATAGAACCATACTCAGATGGACAGTAGGTCTAATAACTGGACACTGCCAGCTGTTAGGACATCTCTATAAGATTGGTCAACTAGTTGATCCAACCTGTAAAAGATGCCACAAAGCAGATGAATCGCCACTTCATTTGTTAACTGACTGTGAATCATTGGCAGCATTCAGGGTTAAATATTTTAACCACTGGTTCATGTCTAAGGACAAACTGTCAATGGTCTCTCCCAAGGAACTGGCACCTTTTATTAAGGATTCTAGTGTTCTTGGAGACTATATGTGGGGAAGCACAATAGACCAGAAATGGTCACAGTGCATAGGGAAGTCATGACCCTCCCCATTTATTAAACTAAACTAAAAGCTACAACAATAGTTCAATTTGTCATTTGGTTGCTACATGATGACTTTGACATTCTGTTCTCTTTGCATAAACAGGTGGTAAAAAAAGATCAATTTTTAGTTGAGAGAATTGTGAAGTGTTTGAAAATTTAACTAATAACAAAGAATCTCTTGGAAATACAATATTTGCTCTAATGCATGCCGTGGGGTGCATGACGTAGATATCAGTAAGCAGTATAGGCATTAGCTGTCAAGAAAACTCACACAATTCATATCATTTGCAATGCAATAAAATTGTTAGTGACTTAGGTGAACTATTCATGTATTGATCATGTGTTGCATATGCCATTCTTCATTTTAAATCATACAAGTATTTTCACAGCTGTTAAAAATTCATAATCACAAATTTTCAGGACAACCTTTAGGGGCTAGGAGTGTCTATGGGGTTATAAATCTGTATGGAGAAATTATTTTATACTTTCTAGTATGTTTTAAAAACAGTACATTAAGTTTCTTAAATTTCATTTCAATATAGTGATATGATTTCTCTAATTCCGAGTATTTCATTTCCATCCTCACTTATGTCACTGAGAGTTTGTTCTGGATTTATAACATTAACGTCGTTTTCTTTATACTGTGATTACTTTCTTACAATCAAGTCTAAGGGAACTGTGTTGGAATGATACTTTAGAACTAGAAACACATTTGATCCCTCAATTCTGTAGACCAGGTATGAGCTAAGTAAAGTCGACCTTTGAGACTGCACTTGGCATAGCCTCTAGATAAGACACCTGCATTCCTCCCCATGGCTAGGAGCAGGTGGCCCAGAAAACAATTGGAGCCATCTGTTCACTTCTTGTCAGTGCAGCAAATGCTTGCATATCCCATTGAATTGATGTCAGTGACGTACTGGCTCAAATTTATTTTAGCTTATTGCACAAAATCAGTTGTTGGCTAATGCTCTGGATCTTGGACTTCATCCAATCTCATTCTGGCAACCCAATTGTAAGTAGTTAGTTGTATGTGATCCCCTATTTTTTAAATTGCTCGGCATAGTAGTAAATGCTCCTTGTCTCTTGTCCTCCTCTTCCTCCTTCATGTCATAGGCCATCAAATGCCTGTTCCACCTTCAAAGTCCTCCAGCCATCATTTCCTGGGTCTGTCCACCAATCTCCTACCTTTAGGATGATGTTGCATTACTTGTTTGAGAAGTCTGTTCTCTAGCATTCTTTCAACATGCTCCTTCCACTTTTGTTTGAAATCTTTTAATCTTCCATTTATATTAAAAATTTCTAACTCTTCTCTAATAATTTCATTTGTTATTAGTATTGTTATTGTTATTTATGCAAACAAACTTACTGTTGGTGTTTTTAAACACACAAGCTGTGTGTGGGCATAAATAAATAATAATTACCATCTGAAGGTCATTTAATCCCGGGGCATACAGTATTTGCAATAGTAAGTCACCATTGGGGTAATTGTCTCTGATGTGAGACTGCCTTTGTGGTTTACTGGGAGAAATACAAACTGGTTTGAGAATTCAATGTCATTCTGGCAGGTTGCCATAGTTTATTTGCCCACACACAGTGTGTGTGTTTAAAAACACCAACAGTAACTTTGTTGGCATAAATAAATAATTTTCAGCATATTTATGGTCACCTTTTATGTTATGTATCGTAGCACTACACCAAGAGGTTTCGTAAGACAAACAAAAAATGTATTTAATGATTTGTTTATAGCAATACAATAATACTTCTCAGTTCAACGAAAACAGCACTAAAATTATTACAACTCTGACCGCTTACTATACGTGCCATAAACACACAAAAAGAACAAGCAGAAGAAACAAACAACAAACTGAATCAGACGCATTAGGCAATGCACTCCGGAAAACGAGTGTGTTTATGTACTATTAACATTGAACTTCCAACAACTTGTATTTTCTTTAAACAGTTCTTTCATAACCATTGGTGATCATCACCCACACCATACTTTATCTATATATTATTATCAAACTAATGAGAAAAATGTATGCAGATAAAGTTATCAAGTTATTTAAAATTATTGTACTGAGGAAGCATCAAAATGTAAAAATGATGGTTTAATAAAAACTAAACATTAAAATTCATGTATATAATGGGAAAATGTTTTTCTCTAACGCTGGATTTCTGACAATTAATCCTCTTGCTCTCCAATATGTTTCACTGATGGATGGGGCGCTAGAAAATATTGGAGATAATTAGCAGTAAAAGTAACCGCTTTTTAGAGAGCACCATATTTTTACATTTTGGTGGTCACATCCTGAAATTCGTGAATAAAATCGCGTTATCACGATTGCAAATTATGCATGTCCCTGGTTATTAGGTCTCTCTTCATACATCCCTTCACACTTAATTTCATTTCTAAAGCCTCTATTTTACTCTGTTGCTTCTTAGTATCCAAGTGTCAATACCGTATGCTAGTACAGGTGCAAAACTTTTAATTTTGTTTCTTTATGGATTTTGTTTCTAAATGTCCTATTTATTGTTTCCACACACTCTTTGAAATTTGGATATTTTATTTCCATGCCATATTCCTTGTCACAACTAATATCAGTTCCCAAGTAATTAAAATGGCTCCCCTGTTCTACACAACAGTTATTTACAACTATACTGAGGAGTATTATATATATTTATTTATTTATTTATTCTGTGAAGGTGTACGGTTAAGCAGCTGTGACCAGTAGATAAGCAGAATATTGCCACTGATAATAATCAGCGATGTATCTCTTATTCAAGTTGTTTTCGGGCTTCGAGCCAGGAGTAGTGATGAAGAGCCATCAACGTTTTGGGAGTGTACATCTCTCCCATTATCAGGAGGAGGAGGAGGAGGAGGAGGAGGAGGAGGAGGAGGATGAGGATGATGATGATGATGATGATGATGATGATGATGATGATGATGATGATGATGATGATGATGATGATGATGATGATGATGATGATGATGATGATGATGTATCTCTTGTCTTCAAGTATGATACTCCGTTTTTTATCTGCACTTCCAGTTTCAAACTCTTCTTGTTGGAATGATTTTTTTATTATAAATTTGTAATTTGGCAGAACGGAAAAATAATTTATGCCTCTAGTGTCGAAGACGGACATAATGCCATTCAGTCGACATGGGGTCCTGAACGTGTTCCTATCGATCTTCTTGCATTGAATTTAATGGTGAATGTAGTTCCTTTCAGAAATGGACAAAATGAATATATTGTAACATTTAAAATATATGGTTACTTTCGAACTCCAACATAATGCCATCCGGTCGAAATAGGAACTTGAACTCACTGTGTATGTGTCCATCTTTGATACTAGAGGACTCAATTTATTATTTTTTTTATTAATATTTGTGTGCCTTTTTTTGCTAGCATATCAGCCTGTTTCCAGCTAATCCTACATGTGCTAGAATCCACTGTAGGATTATTTGTTTTCTTAGATTTTGTAGTAACTTTATCGAATGAGTTATTTCATTTATTGTACTATCACTTGAACACTGATTGGTTATAGCTGGTAAAGTAGGTTTTGAATCACAGAGTACAGTTGCTTTGTTGAATTTATTAATATGATTAAAAAGTTGTTTTAGACTTCTATTAATGGCTGCTATCTCACTATCAAAATTTGTTGTATTTGGGCCCACAGATAAATATAGATTGAACAGGTAGAACTGGAACTTAAAAATTCAATGCCACAACTGGGATTTGAACCACAGACCTTCTGCTTACCGGGCGGACGCTCTAACCACTGAGCTATTGTGACAAACTGCCAGAATGGCATTAAATTCTCAAACCAGTTCATATTTCTCCTGGTAAACCACAAAGGCAGTCTCACATCAGAGACAATTACCCCAATGGTGACTTACTATTGTAAGTACTTTATATCCCAGGATTAAATAACCTTCAGAATGGTAATTATTTATTTATGCCAACAAACTTACTGTTGGTGTTTTTAAACACACAAGCCGTGTGTGGGCAAAGTTTGAGAGGTAGAACTGGAACTTAATTCAATGCCACAACTGGGATTTGAACCACAGTCCTTCCGCTTACCGGGCGGATGCTCTAACCACTGAGCTATTGTGACAAACTGCCAGAATGGCATTAAATTCTCAAACCAGTTCGTATTTCTCCTGGTAAACCACAAAGGCAGTCTCACATCAGAGACAAATTACCCCAATGGTGACTTACTATTGTAAGTACTTCATATCCCAGGATTAAATAACCTTCACAATGGTAATTATTATTTATTTATGCCAACAAACTTACTGTTGGTGTTTTTAAACACACAAGCCGTGTGTGGGCAAAGTTTCAACAATAATAGATTGAACAATTTGAGAGGTAAAATCAGAACTTGTTGGCATAAATAAATATTAATAGATTGAATAATTTGCATTGTATTCCAGCTCCTTCATTCCCATTTTTTTCCATAGGAGACCCATTTGTTTAAATTGCAGCCATTCCTGTTCTGGGTGTCATTTATGAACTGTTTCCAGAGTTAGTAGTTTTAGTTGTACTGAGTTACAATTTTTCTTAGCTATAATATTTTCAATTAATCATCTATTAAGTTTATTTCTCTTTGATAAAGGGGACATCTTGCAAGTAGTAATATTTCAATTTTGGTATTTGTTTGTATATTTCTTCTGTATGTTATTTATTTTTTGTATGTAATTTTCTTGAATATATTCCAATAGTTATTAATAGGGAGTATGTAATTATTATTTATTTATGCTAACAAACTTACTGTAGGTTTGAGAGGTAGAACTGGAATTTAAAAATTCAATGCCACAGCTGGGATTTGAACCACAGACCCTCCGCTTACCAGGTGGGTGCTCTAACCATTAAGCTGTAACAACCTGCCAGAATGACATTGAATTCTCAAACCAGTTCGTATATCTCCCAGTAAACCACAAAGGCAGTCTCACATCACAGTAAGTTTGATGGCATAAACAAATAATATTTATCATCTGAAGGTTATTTAATCCTGGGACATAAAGTACTTGCAATAGTAAGTCACCATTGGGGCAACTGTCTCTGATCTGATACTGCCTTTGTGGTTTACTGGGAGTTGTTGTTTAGTGTTGTTAATTGACTCACCTTTTAAATTAAATTAATTATAACACTGTTTTCAAACTTCTATGAAAGGAAGATAAATAGGCAAACAAGTCTTCCACTTGCACGTGGTGGAACAAGAACAGTTTAGAAAATGGTGAACGAGGTAAGCACATTCAATGTAAACTTCGGTAAATGCTGTAAGTGTTGTTTAGTGTTATTAATTGACTTACCTTTTAAATTAAATATGTGGGCAATGTTTGAGAGATAGAATTGAAACTGAAAAATTCAGCTTGTGTATTTGAAAACACCAACAGTAAGTTTGTTGGCATAAATAAATAATAATTACCATCTGAAGGTTATTTAATCCCGGGACATAAAGTACTTGATAGTAAGTTGCCATTGGGGTAATTGTCTCTGATGTGAGACTGCCTTTGTGGTTTTCCGGGAGGAATACGAATTGATTGGAGAATTCAATGTCATTCTGGCAGGTTGTCACAGTAGCTTAATGGTTAGAGCACCTGCATGGTAAGCGGAGGTTCTGTGGTTCAAATCCCAGCTGTGGCATTGAACTTTTCAGTTCCAATTCTACCTCTCAAACTTACTGGTGTTATAAACACACAAGCCATATATGGGCAATGATTGAGAGGTAGAATCGTAAATCGGAAGGTCTGTGGTTCAAATCCCACCATTCATTTTGCTTTTTTTTTTTTCTAACTTTCTTTTTCGTCTCTCTCATGGGCATACAAGCGAATTTTAAAAGCATACTCTTAGCAGCCCATTTCTCAAAGATTTTACAATTGCTCAAGCCTCCTATATCCCTTTGTGCCTACAACAAAATGTGTAATAAATATTTTTGCAAACATTTATCTTGATTAGCAAGAAATGGATAGAATACACTCTTGAAAGAACAGCTTTTAGAGTAGTGGGTACAGAAGGGCATGTGAATGTAACAGATTGGATCTTTTCTTGAGAGAATTTTACAAAAATGGTACCCATTTCAACCTGTATGAATCTCATCTCCTCACAATCATTCCTTTACTTTCTATATCACATCAAAGCAACATACTGACTTATTCCTTTTGTGCAAATAGCCATTCTGCAGGATACCTAAGTCACAACTGGCTTACTGGCATTAAGAGACATGCACACATACTACACCTTCGCTCTTCAGGTAATATTGTGCAATTATTTAATTTTGGGAAAAGAAAAAGTTTGTATGACATGCCACAACCCCCATAGAAAGCTTTATAAGATCCTCACCACATCTGCACAATATGCTCGCTCAGGCAAATTTATAGTCAACATAGGATTTGGACTGCGAGTATCCCAAAACTGAAAAGAAAGAAAAACATGGATATTTATTATTAGAATATAACAAAATTTGATGAAAGTGTTTCACTATATGAACATTACAATCTGGTAAAACCAATCTGACCTAAATCTTGTTAAGCTGGATATTTGGTAAACCAAGTGTGGAACAAACTAATGGTAAAAGTAAAACATTCGACAGTGCTGCATGCTTAGGAAATACAAAGTTGCACACATAGTTCCATTTTGTTTGAAGTACAATGCACCGAGGTTTATTTGCATGATGCAGAATTTAGAGGAATTGTTTGTTAGGAAGTCAATGGTAAACAGCAAAGCCACATTTCTACCCCCTTACTATAGATCTAAAACGTAAACTTATTACCCATAGCTGTGCTATTTATCTCCGAAAGCTCATTAATTTTGTGTTTGACTTCCTTCTTTTACAGTATTATGTTAGAAGTTGAAAAATTAATCAAGAAAGTACCATTTTGCAAACACAGAACGAAACAAAATATAAACACAAATATTTGAGCCCCAGTTGGTTAAATTAACAAGGTAGCAGAAGAGCAAAAAATTTATGAATTAACTGTGCAGTGCATACTCGACGCTCATTGCCATCTGCCATTGTCACAAAAAGGTGTGAATGAAACCATACAACATTTTTAAAACTACTTTTAAAGGCTTTACTTACCAATTTTATGAAAGGAGATGCTGAAACTGTCCACTATCGTGGTTCATACTTTTTTGACACCTCTTTAGGAAACTTACCATCACTCACCATACTTCACATTAAAAACACTAAGTTTCAAGTTACCCCAGAGATAGAAATCACAGGGTCATTTCGGAGCAACAAATCTCTACTAACAATTCTGTCCTGAAACACACTTTCCATTGTTCTCATCAAAAGATTGGCCGTACGAGCTGTTAGACTCCTGTTGAAAAAAGGCAAAATCATGCTCCCTGTCTGTTAGTTCTCTAAAAAGAGGGGCAACATTGTGTTCATGTACGTACGGGAGTCAACAGTTGACTTGAGAAAAATGGGCCATTTTAACTCCTTCAGAACCTAATATTGTTCATGAAGTACTCCTTCATGACAAAAAAATTGGTACATGGTGCACCATTAGTGGAGAAGTCTTTCTCAGAGATCCAATATGCAATTTCTATCTCTGGAGTAACTTAAAACAAAGTGCAGAAGACAAACCTACACACCATGGAAGAATTAAAACAAAATATCCGCCAGGATTTCTCAATGTGAAGTACAGCGAGTGATGGATAGTTTCCTAAAGAGGTGCCAAAAAAGTATGAACAATGATAGTGGCAAGTTTCAGCATCTCATTTCATAAAGTTGGTAAGTTAAGCTTTAAAAAGTAGTTTTAAAAATGCTATATGGTTTCATCTATGCCTTTCTATGATACTGACAGATGGCAATGAGCACTCAAGACGTGGACAGGCAAACCACCGCGCAGCCCGTTCAAAATGTTTTTGCTCTCCCAGTACTGCTCTTAGCTATTAAAAATAGAAGCACTAAAAACAGTGAGGTTTTCAAATTTAAGGTATTACTGTATTTATATTACACCTCATTCACTTTTTGAGGCTGAGTTACAAGTTGTAGTTATGAATCTTCCTTTCGTAGAAGTTTTTTAAACAGTGTTGTTATAATCAATTTAATTTAAAAGATGAGTCAATAACACTAAACAACACTTACATTTATAATTTCCCGGAACACGTTTCGAGGGTTAACTTTCCTCCATTATCAACTGGACAATGACTGGGTTTCCATGATGCAGATGGTGATGCTTCTTCTGGTAATGGTTCAAGGAACTTGCTGAAAATATCTTTCTGGGGAATGTCGAAATTAAATACTTGGTTTCTATTTTTTAAAATGATTTGTTCCCATGTGGACAGCTCTTGTTTTCCAGTTATGTGTTTGAGGAGTTTCGGTTCTGGCTTTATGTCGTGATTTTTTGTCCAAAAGTGAAAGGCAACTGCTGATTTTTCCAATTGTTTGTTCTTGATGTTCCTAACATGTTCCTTGGATCTAATTTCTAAATTTCTTTTGGTTTTTCCTATGTATACTTCATTACAATCACTGCATTCAATTTGGTATATGCCAGATTTTTTGTTAGGTGGAATAGCATCTTTGATGTTTCAAAGCAGCAGGTTGTTTATGGAGTAATGGTTTACTGGTGCTAGCTGAATGTTGTATTTCTTGAACACTTTTTTGAATTTATCAAAGGCCCATGGATGATATGAGAATTTTTTGAATGTCATTTTTGTTTCTGCTACTGTGAGAGTTGTAGTTTCTTTTAGTAATTTTTTCTTTCCTGCTCAATATACTTTTTTATCAACTAATTCTTTGGGGAAGTCGTTTTTTTTTTTTTGTTTGTGCTATTTCAGTTATTTTGTAATATTGTTTTGTATTCTTCTGCTGAAAGAGGGATGTTCACCAATCTAAGTATTAAACTATTGAAGATTGCTGGTTTGTGGCTTCTTGGATTGTTAGCTTTTATGTAGTTGTCCATCTACATTGGTTTTCTGTGAATACCGAAGTTTAATCTGTCCTTGTTTTTGATTATTTTTAGACCTAAAAATGGTAATTGATCATCTTTTTCCACTTCCACTGTGAAATTTATGCTTTTGTCCTGTATGTTTAGAAGTTTTAATGTATCACTGATGTGTCTTTTTGGAACTGTTGCAAATATGTCATCTACGTACTGCTGCCAGAGTTTGAACATCCACGGGAAACCTTTAGTGATCCTTATTTCTAATGAACTCATGTAAATATCTGCCAAGAACAGTGAGAGAGGGTTGCCCATTGCTAAACCTGAAGTTTGACGGAAATACTTTGTTTGGAACTGGAAGAAATTTTGTTCTGTACATCCTCTCCCTTGTCTCCTTTGATGTAAAGTCACTATTCCCCAGTATACCAAGAAAAAAACTCCCACCACTGATCAAAAATTGACTCAAATCACTTGGGATGTCATCATCAGAAATTGCAGAATACATAGAACTCACCAAATTATGCACAGAACAAAATTTCTTCCAGTTCCAAAGTATTTCCATCAAACTTCAGGTTCAGCAATGGGCAACCCTCTCTCACCGTTCTTGGCAGATATTTACATGAGTTCATTAGAAATAAGGATCACAAAAGATTTCCCGTGGATGTTCAAACTCTGGCAGCAGTACGTAGATGACATATTTGCAATAGTTCCAAAAAGACACATCAGTGATGCATTAAAACTTCTAAACATACAGGATAAAAGCATAAATTTCATGGTGGAAGTGGAAAAAGATGGTCAATTACCATTTTTAGATCTAAAAATAATCAAAAACAAGGATAGAATAAACTTAGTATTCACAGAAAACCAACGCAGACAGACAACTACATAAAAGCTAATAGTTACAATCCAAGAAGCCACAAATCAGCAATCTTCAATAGTTTAACACATAGATTGGTGAACATCAGGGTTGCCAACTCGTACGATAATTTTAATGTTTGTACACATGGTTGCCAATGCGTACGATAATTATGGGGGTGTACGATAATTTGAATGTATGATAGCTAGTTCAATACCGGTGCAATATCATTTTCACTGGTTTGTCACACCACCGAAATGAAACTAATTACAAATAGCGACACCACGTTTGCCCTGATGGCCTGTTTCCACCACTCTAAGGCAGCCGTTTCATACCCAACTAGGTCTCCAACCCTTTATCCTCTTATTGCCAGTGTGGCCAGATCTGGTAATCTCAATGAAGAAGGCACTGTTCAGAAAATTGATGATCAATGGAGAAAACTCGGAATAAGTGATATTCCGTGTGAAATAAAGAATATGCCAGAACCTGACAGTTTCTGGACTGGTGTTAAACACGTGTCATCTTGGTCGAAATACTGATTTCAAAGAACTGTCAGCCTTTGCATTATCAGTAATTTAGTTGCCCCACAGAAGCGCTTCTTGTGAGAGTTTTTTCTAAAGTGGGTTTAATAAAAACCAAAGTTAGAAACAGATTGGCACTAGATACGGTAAATGAACTTATTCTGTCGTCTCAGCTTATGAAAGAATGTGATAGATCCGAAAACCTGCAAGTTACTGAGAGGATGTTAAGGTTTATCTCCACAACAAATTTGTATAATACTGCAACAGTTGAGGAAGATGAACTTTCAGATGAATAGTGCAAGAAACATAAGTGCTAAAATTGTAATACTGATTGGTCAATTTTGTAAGTGGAGACCATAAACATCAATGCTGTTACATTTTCATTAGTGTTATACTGATATGTTTATTGTTGTAGCATTTGGTTTATGATGTACGATAATTTTGAATCTAAATCTATAATTTTGAGTGGCTGGTAAGACAATTTGACTTTTAAATGTTGGCAACCCTGGTGAACATCCCTCTTCCAGCAGAAGAATACAAAACAAAATATTACAAAATAATTGAAATAGCAAAAAAAAAAAAAAAAAAAAAAATAAAATAATTAATAGATAAAAAAGTATATTGAGCAGGAAAGAAAAAAATACTAAAAGAATCTACAACTCTCACAGCAGGAGAAACAAAAATGACATTAAAAATTTACATATCATCCATGGGCCTTTCATAAATTCAAAAAAAGTGTTCAAGGAATACAACATTCAGCTAGCACCAGTAAACCATAACTGCATAAACAACCTGCTGCTTTCAAACATCAAAGATGCTATTCCACCTAACAAAAAATCCGGCATATACCAAATTGAATGCAGTGATTGTAATGAAGTATACATAGGAAAAACCAAAAGAAATTTAGAAATTAGATCCAAGGAACGTGGTAGGAACATCAAGAACAAACAATTGGAAAAATCAGCAGTTGCCTTTCACTTTTGGACAAAAAATCATGACATAAAGTCAGAACCGAAACTCCTCAAACACATAACCGGAAAACAAGAGCTACCCACATGGGAACAAATCTTCATTTTAAAAAATAGAAACCGAGTATTTAATTTCGACATTCCCCAGAAAGATATTTTCAGCAAGTTCCTTAAACCATTACCAGAAGAAACATCACCATCCGCACCATGGAAACCCAGTCATTGTCCAGTTGATAATGGAGGAAAGTTAACCTCCGAAACGCGTTCCTGAAAATTATAAATGTAAGTGTTGTTTAGTGTTATTAATTGACTCATCTTTTAAATTAAATTGTAGTTATGAAGCTAGACAACCAGTTAAAAATGTTCTAGTTTCATAAAATCTATATTGCAGAAAATGTGTAATATAAATGTGCACAGAGGTATAAAAGATTTAACCTTCAAAGTCTTATCCCAGGAGCCAGTCATAAGGCATGAGTAGGTAGTACCTTTCACCCAATGGCAGGTTTTCACGGGAGCATCATGTGCAGCAACCTGGATTGTTTGATTGCTGTTTAAATCCCAACATTTTACCATCTTATCACATGATGCCATAAACACCTTTGTTCCATCCTGAAATTAAAGTTGTAATTAAACACAACACTGAAAGAGACAACTTTATGTTGCTGTTAAAATATAGTCATAGCTCAACTATAAAATATTATAGTGTCACTAATGTACTTCTTTTGCATGTTCTATGGTGCTGCCAGGTTGCATGGCCACGCTTTTAACGGCACCTGGGTCTGGGTCACAGTCACGTGCTGCTTACCTCTCAACATTTTTCTCCCTGTGTGGACCGCCTTATGCATTGAAACAAATAGAATGAACAAATAAGGTCAACCATAGGCATTATTTTTTCACAAATTACAATATTGAATGTACCTTATACTTATTATTTATTTATGCCAACAAACTTACTGTTGGTGTTTTTAAACACGCAAGCCGTGTGTGGGCATTGTTTGAGAGGTGAGGTAGAACTGGAACTTAAAACTTCAATGCCACAGCTGGGATTTGAACATCAGACCCTCTGCTTACCAGGCGGGTGCTCTAACTATTAAGCTACTGTGACAACCTGCCAGAATGACATTGAATCCTCAAACCAGTTCGTATTTCTCCTGGTAAACCACAAAGGCAGTCTCATATCAGAGACAATTACCCCAATGGTGATTTAGTATTGCAAGTGCATTATGTACCGGGATTAAATAACCTTCAGATGGTAATTATTATTTATTTATGCCAACAAACTTACTTTTGGTGTTTTTGAACACACAAACCATTTGTATGGGCATAAATAATAATTACCATCTCAAGGTTATGTAATCCTGGTACATAAAGTACTTGCAATAGTAAATCACCATTGGGGTAATTGTCTCTGATATGAGACTGCTTTTGTGGTTCACCGGGAGAAATACGAACTGGTTTGATGATTCAATGTCATTTTGGCAGGTTGTCACAGTAGCTTAATGGTTAGAGCACCCACCTGGTAAGTGGAGGGTCTGTGGTTCAAATCCCAGCTGTGGTATTGAATTTTTAAGTTCCAGTTCTACCTCTCGTACCTTATACTGCTTAAGTTTTCTTCTGGAATTAAGACATACGCTTTTCTCTTTAATTTCTGAACAAGTACAAACATGTTAAGAATGAATGCCCACCTTCAGGGGCATTGTATTGCATTATTTTTGTCAAATTTTCCACTTGCGTCTTGGGTAAATAAAATCCATCTAGCACACTCTGTATGAAGTATTTTTGTACCATTCCCAGACCAATAGATGGAGCATGCATACTAATTAAATTGTGTGCTTATAACTCAATTTCATATAGTGGTCTTTATCCACTTATTCTCATGCCTTCAATTAACCATGTATCATAAAATTAAGGTGATGTTAACTTATAATGCCTTTTATGCCCATAATTGAACTAAAGCAACAGAGCAGAGTATATTTAGTATTGAACTCTAAAGCTTAAGAATTTCTGCTCATTGGTGTCCTTTATGCCAATCTATAGTTAAGAGACATGTGAGAAACCACAAAAATGAAAGCTTTATACTGGACAATAAATTATTTATAGCATTGATGATACCCTGAAGAGCAGTGGAAAGTTATGACTGCTGAAATTCACATAAGTATCAAATTCCATGCAAGAGTCATTAGCTATTTTCATATTAAACATGGTCATGAGTGGCAAACTGGTTGTTTCCAAAAGTTAAATGTACTGCGTAGCAACAAAGAGCCAAGAATGAACAAACGTACTTTATATTTATGTTATGACTTAAACTTTAAATTATAGATTAGCTTACATCACTCCAACACACATCCAGAACTGGTCCTTGCATTGTTTGCATTGACTTCGGAATGGTTTTGCCTGTTTGCTCTACTTCCCAGCATCGCACCTGGAAACAGCACAAAGAAAAACATAACTCAGTTCTGTGCTGTATAATTTACTACAGAGCAGTAAATCAAAATGGCGCATAAGTTCGGAGCACTCTAGTGAATGTGGACTTCCCCACATAGATCTGCAAGTTTTATAGCTGTCAGTTCTTACACTAAACAATTATACAGCTTATGCTTTTAGAAGGAACACAGGATACTATGTATTAGGTGAGGCTTACATATCAACTAGCTATCACAGGAGTGCAATATTTAGGATACATGTGGCACCAGATGAGTAATCATATTCCCTACTTTTCTTGTGCCTAAAAATACTATTAAAACTTCACTATTTTAATTTATCTGACAATATGCAGCAGGACATTTTGAGGCTGATTTTCCTGCTCACAACTTGTCACCATATACATCTCTGGCTAGTGTTTCAGGAATAAATTATGTTACTCATGTACTGCTTTTACTTCCATTACTTTCTTTACATCCTTACTTCTGTAAACAGTGGTCATTGAGTGAGTTATGAACTAGATTTCAGGCTGTATGCAATTCATTTAATCCATTCACGTTGGTTCATTAGAGACCAAAAGCACAGTCATGTAATACTTTTGCATAAAGCAAACCCCAAGACCAAGTGATTTTTGGATTAAATGTCACTATTAGTGGTTATAATTTATACTCTAGTGCATATTCCACAATTTGTTAATGTCACTTTCAAAACTTAGTACTACACCTTCACTGGCCTTACTTTAAACTGCAATGTAAACAACAATGAGTAACACTTAATTGGTTGATCGAACCGCATAACTTCCATGCCAGCAGGCGCGAATGAAAATATAGACCATTAACTAACATGCAAAATAGCATTAAATTTAAAATAACCTACAAGAGTTATTTACAAAAACAGTTTGAAAATCTTATATGTAGTAGAGCAAATGGAATACATTAATAAACAAATTCATTCTTATTAATTGCAATATGAAATGTACGTACATACAGCCATAGAAGTAAGTAAAGAACTGGAATATAAAATGTGTCATATTTGTTCAAAATGGTGTTGCCGTGGAGTATGTAAAGCATTGCTAAGGAAAACCATTATAAAGTGGTGAAAAGCAAATTGTTTTAAACATATTTGCAAAGTGTGAGAAATACCCTTCCTACCATAGTGTGAAGTTAGGCTGCATTCCCACCAACCAATGGCTGAAAAAGGATATTATCCAATGGATGGATACCACAGGGATTATGTACACAACGGAAATGGTGAAAGATGAAGTGAAGGTAGTAAACGTAAACAAGAAGTACAGCTTGTCCAAAACGTCCTGGCATTCCCCCACTACTGAATCAAAGATGCGTAATAGCACTGAGCATGAGAAATGGGGGTCAGTCTTCCAACTGTTGCGAGAGTGATAAGCACATGCTTTGTATATGTGGCTGCCTCCAACTTCTGATAACCTACTAGTCACTTGCTCCCCCCCCACCACTTCTCCACATTTCTCCTCACTCTCGCATGCGGAGTGTCACGAGTGTCATGACGTTTTAGACAAACTGTACAGTAATTTGTTGCTGATTCCATTATCGTACAAGCTGGCCACAAAGTGTTGAGACTCCGTCTTATTACTGTTTTGAATCCAATAGAATCAGTGTGGAGCCTTGTGGAAGGTTATGCTGCCATAAACAGAACATTTAAGCTAGGTGAAGTCATGTGCTTATTTCAGGATGCGTTAAAGCTTGCAACACCAGAAAGGTGGAAACCATTAAATACATCGTCTGATTTACAAAATACTTCCTCTTCTTCCACTCCATGGTGTATACATATTTTTGTCTTTTTAGTTTCAGGTAACGTAAAATGTGTCATATTTGCATGATAATGATTACTTCCAGACTTCGTAAAATGTAAGCAAAGTGATTCAACAGTTTATTTTGCTTATTTAACGTTGCTTTAAACAATTCCCAAATCATAACTGCCAACTACATTTTATTTGAGGAGGGTTTAGTCATTTAAATGTGTACTGCATATGATACATTTTATAACGTGTTATTCCTTATTTTATGTAAGAGTGCAGAATATATCGGCTCCTTTCTTCCTTCTATAGCATGGCACTCCCATGCAATGCAGAATTCAAAACCCAGGAGCTACTCATGTGTTGACAGTTCGCATAACGCAACTGTACAGTCACGCCATATGTCTACCAATCATAGGGGCCCGGAGGAATACAATTTTGCACCTTATTTACATTGCAGTTTAAAGTAAGATCGGCAAAGGCATAGTATTAATCTACTGTGTCAACTGTGAAAATATATATATTGGTAAAACAAAAAGAAATTTGGAAACCAGAATGGACACATCAAAAATATCAAATACAAAGAGACAGATAAGTCAGCCAGAGCTCATCAATTTTGGTCAATCATAATATCAGCCTAGATATCAAGTTTTAAAACCAGGGAAAAATTATTGGGAGTTAACAGTGTGGGAAAATATTTATATTACTAAGGATACAGATTGGCTAATGAATTTTGACATTCCAGTCATAGACAATGTCTTACAACTAACCAATAGGAAGAACAGCAGACTAGGCAATGAGAGAAGGGGAAGGTAGTCACCTGATGTTGAATCTGTCGACTGAAAAGCTGAATGAAGGAGAGAATCCTTTCCGAAACTAGTGCTGTATTAAATATTATTACAAGTAAGTTGAGTACTGAGCTAGCAGAAAGAAAGTGCAGAGGTGTGCCGAGAACACTCCCATGAGCAAGAGGAAAAAGGATGCAAAGGACATGGCCAGCAAAAATACAACAGACAAAGCAATAGCAGAGCTGAGGGAAATAGGAAAAATACTAGCAATGGAAAACAGGACAGAGGGAAATAAAAGAAGAGAACTAGTCAAGAAAGACGAGGAAATATTTAAAAATAGAGAAACGATAAAAGAAGAACTACAAAGCATCCAAAAGAAAATGAAAAAATGGTAGGACAGAAATAGGAAATATAACTTGATTTTAAGAGGTAGAACTGGAACTTAAAAATTCAATGCCACAACTGGGATTTGAACCACAGACCTTCCGCTTGCCGGGCGGACGCTCTAACCACTGAGCTATTGTGGCAAACTGCCAGAATGGCATTAAATTCTCTTAAACTTTGCCCACACACGCCTTGCGTGTTTAAAAACGCCAACAGTAAGTTTGTTGGCATAAATAAATAATAATATAACTTGATATTTGTTGGAAAGAAGAAAGGACGGGCTTTGATCCAAGGCAAGTGTTGGAAAAGCTACAGATGACCACTAGTAACTATGAAATATGTAAAACATTTAGATATGGAAGAAGAAACATTCTAGCAAAATTTACAGGTACACATACAACTTACTCAAACAGACAAAAAATCTGAAAGGAACAAACATCTTTATCAACAAAGACTTAACATATGATCAAAGGCAGCAAATGAAGAAATTAATAGAACAGAGAAGACAAGCAAAAAGTGAGGGGAAACAGACATACACAAGAGGTTTAAAATTATGCGCAGGTGACAATTTGTAGAAAAGAAGAATGAACAGGCATAGTAGAAGAAATTCAAGAAATGACGAGTCAGGAAACAGAGAAAATTAATAAGTAAGCCATATCACATTTCAAAGAATTGGTGAGAGGGGAAAGACACATCACCTCAAGGACAGATGCGAGAGACAAAAAAGAAGGGAAATTAGCAAGCGACAAGGTGACAGAGAAGAAAGAAGCTATGATTGGTGACAGTAACTCAACAGAGAAAAAAGATGGCAGCAGGGAATTGGAAATGTTATGAGAGTCCAAGGTACAGTGAATGGTGGTGAAGATACTAGTGCAAGTTACTCAAACAACAAAGGGCCAATTCCAAAGTCGAGTAGAAATAAATTGGGTAAACAAAAAGAGGTGGGGTATTATAAGGTGGAATGGGAGGATAGAGACAGGCGTTACGTGGGTAGACTGAAACAGGAGAAGGGCAAGCAGAAAAACCAAGCTCGTATTTGAAAAGATATTAAATTAAAAAAGTGGATATCAGATAATGAACATGTGTTAATATACAGGAAGCCAACGAAAAAAATCTGATGTGTTGCATGCACATGACTTTCTCTACTCTTATACTAACCATTATTACAAACTGTTATTCCTCTATCTTCTTTGAGTGAGATGAGATAAACATTTACAGAAATTTGTTATTGCTTATTTCCTTGTGGGTACAAGGGGAATATAGGAATACAGTAGACTTTGAGCGATAGTCAAATCTTTTAAAGCTTTGAGATCCCGTTCTCCTTGCACGCTTAACATATAAAAAGAACAACGATGTTCCACTTCACGAAAGTTTTAAGTTTTCCGAAACTGACACAAATAACATGGAATATCTCCGAAATGGTCCACTACAAAAAACATTATCCAGACATAAATTGTGTGTTTTAGCGAGATCTACATTTTTTGTACAGTAAGATTTGGTTTATCTCTTATACTTTACGAGTAATTCAAAATTCATCCAGAATAAACAGGACTACATAGGCTATAGCCAGAAAATTAAAAATACACATTTAATTTGTCATACAAATATGACATATGACATTTTAATCAAAATCATTAGAGCCATTTTCAAGAAAATCAAAATTTTCCAAACATTTTCTATGTAAAGGGTAGTTTAGGGTGGGGATATTTTCTTCAAAATCTTAGTGTCACATCCTTGAAACACAAACTTAAATACCAACTTTGGTTTTTAACCGACTTTTCGTTTTTGAGTTATGCTGTCCACAGACTGGCACGCATGCACACACACACACACGGACCTTTTTCTAAACATGCTTTTTCTAGATTCAGGGGGTCTCAAAACATATGTTTCTGGTGAAATCTCAACATCAAATTTTTTGGGTGGAATACAATACTTCCTTCTGCTTACAGTAGAGAAAGTAAAAAGGGAGGAAAATGGTGCTCCACGCCATGTGACAAGGAATGATTTGTGTTCAAGGAGAGCAGGAGGGATGGAAATAAGAGTTTAGGGGAGGAGGAGCAGATATAGGTTTAAGGGAGCTCAACTATATGATCATCAGCAACCTTAAAAAACAATTCATGACAAAAACCAGATATTAAGTTCAATAGAAAGTAAAATTACTAGTAAAAAGGAAAATAAATGTACATAAACATACAAAACAAAGTGGCAAAAGCCAGAATTAAAACAAAGTGATAAAGCAGTCAAAACAGTATAAAAGCTATATTTCTTCTTCACGGTTTAGGATGTTTTAACCTGTTCCGGCTCCAAAATCTTGTTATGTCCAAGAAAGCATATATGAAAATGTAAAAAAATCATAAAAATTTCAACCTGCCACCTCAGTTGCTAGATATCTAAAGTTTCAAATTTTCAAACTCATTTTACTCTCCTCTAAAAACTTTAAAACCCTTTCGACCGCTTTTTTGTCATTCGCCAAGACCTCTACAAGTCTGGCAGGCAGCTGCAGAGAGTCTTGAAGGTGCACTAGTGAAAAGCACCCTAGCAGCGTGTGACAGACCGATAAAAGGCTGTTGCACAATGGACAAAGAGGAGCAGGGTCCGTTTTAAAGAGGTAACCATGCAAAAAAATGCAGTGGCTAATTCACAACCAAGACAAGTTAACCTCCTCACAAGATATGCGAGAGAAAATTATCCAGTTTATCAGAAATTCTTTCACTTCTCTAAGCTTATTACCGCGGAGAGCTGATCACTCTTTGTGCCAGCATGACAGCACAGGTCTCTGCACTTCAAACCTAAAGTCTTCCAAAGTAACACGAGAGATGGTAATACTGGGTTCTGTGGCTGCTGCCTTTGCTGTCAAATCTGCCATTTCATTCCCAGGCAAACCTACATGTACAGGAATCCATATGCACACCATGTTAATGCCTAAAGCGTGTAAAACATGGAGGGCATCCTGGGTATGTTGTACAATAGGATGGGAGCTATACAGCTTACGAAGGCTTTGAAGTGCGCTAAGAGAATTACTCAAAATTAGGTAGTCACCTAATTTACAACAGCACACATATAAAACAGCTTGGTATATTACATATAGCTCTGCAGTATAAGTGGAAGTACTATTATGAAAACCGAATGTATGTGGTTTGGTTCCATAAACATAAGCACATCCAGCACCACTGGTGCTCTTTGATCCATTGGTGTAAATAAAACGTTGGTCAGTGTAGCCTGACAAAAGTTCTAAAAAACAAGTGCAGATACTAGAGATAGGCACCGTGGACTTCCAGTGTATGTTCATGCAAGATCTACATGGAGCGTACCAGGTAACCAAAGGGTGGGGGGTACACTTCTCCCCCTTGGGAAACATGTTAGGCATTTTGATTGCAGGCTTCCTTAGAAGCTCCTGGAAACCAAAACTCGCTAAGCGCACTTTTCCTATATTATTCTCTTAGCATGGTGGTAAAAAATGAAGCGAACATTAGGTGCTTAGTCATACATCTAAGTGCACAACCATAATTTGCTATCACACCGATATTGCAGAGGAGGTTCTGCAGATTCGGCGTAAAGGCTCACGACTGGGCTAGTTGGAAAAGCTCCTATTGCCATGTGTATGCCCCTAATGGACTGCGTCTAATCTTTTCAGCACAAATGGTGATGCTGACGAATAAACAATACACCCATAGTCTAATTTGGATCAGACCAGTGTACGATACATTCACAACAAAATTGTTCAATCCGCTCTACACTATTTGCCATTTGGTACCCACTCTGGAACTGTCACATCATGCTCTTAGCTGTGCTATATGCGATGATGAACTAAGCTTCCTATCCAAGATCAACTCAAGGAAACATATCTCATTTGCAAGGGGAAGTAAATCTGTACCGAAATGGAGCAAAGGTGGTAATTGTTTCCTATGGTGCGAGAAATTAATGCAGGTTGACTTTTGAGTTGAGAAATGAAAGCTGTTTTTTGAGCTCCATCCTTGAAGGTTGTCCAAACACTGCGGCAGGTACCATTCCAAAAATGCCATGTGCTGAGAAGTACAATAGGTGGTGAAGTCGTCTGCAAATAGGCATGAGTAAACTCCAGGTAGAACACGCTTTCAAATGGAGTTAACTGCTATATCAAAAAGACTGACACTTAGTACCGAACCCTGATCAAAAGAATTAGAAAAAACCGAGCCGACCCTTATTGAAAAAATGGTCTTTCATAAACTCCTGAATGAACAGCGGTAGGCATCTATGTATGTTTCAGATATATACGGAACGTAGAATCCTTGCTCGCCAGCACATATCATAAGCCTTATCTAGATCGAAAAATATGCCAACGGTTTGACAGTTCTTCATAAATCCGTTCATTATCTGTGTCAATATTGACACAAGATGGTCTACAGCTGAACGGCATCGTTGAAAACCACACTGGATGTCAGTAGGTTACAAGTTTCTCACCACCATACCAACCGTCCACTGATCGTGCGCTCCATCACGCAACTGGTGAGGGAAACACGACGGTAGCTGTAGGGAAGATTACAATGCTTTCTAGCTTTCAAAATGGGTACAACGGTGGCCTCTCTGCACTAGTTTATAACAATACTGTCAACCCAAACACGATTATAGACCTCAAGCAGGAATGCCTTTCCTTCAAGGGAGAGTGTTGTAACATTTGTACATGAATACTGTCTGGTCCTAGTGCTGATAGCCACGAAGATGAAAGAGAATGTTCTAACTCTACCATGGTGAAAAGACGATTGTAATCTTCTATGTTTCTGGAATGAAACACGAACCATTGAGATTCCAGCTCAGTTTTAATTGGAAGGAGCTCAGGGGAGTAGTTATCCAAGCTACACACTAGAGCAAAAGCACTGCCAAACGTGTTGGCCACTTCAAATGGATCAACAGCACTCTGTAGCTGTTTTCAAGCCTGCTATTGGTATATAGATCGATTTACCGACTATGCGCTTTAACTTATCCCTCACAACCGAGGAAGGTGTATGTCGGTTAAATGAAGCTACAAATTTGCTCCATGATGCCTTTTTGCTATCTTTAATGGCTTGTCTGGACCTGGAGGGCATTTTCTTGTATTGGATTAGGTTATCCAATGTAGGGTGACACTGAAAAGTCCTAAGAGCACGCTTTCTAGCACAAATGACATTCCGACATTCTTCCATCCACCAGGGGACAGGAAATCAACAGGGGTGGGAAGTCGACCATGGAGTAGATTGCTCAGCAGCAGAGAGAATCCTCTCGGTGAGATGCTGCACCATATCATTCACTGAGTCATGCTTGTAAGTAAACACAGCCAACTGGGTGTAAAGGTTCCAGTTGGCATGGTCCAAGCACCATCTAGGCATATGTGTAGGGCATGTATCTTGCATTAAGAGACTAGTAAGACATGGAAAATGGTCACTAGAGTGTAAATCAGAGATGACATTCCATTTTAATGAGACTGCCAACTGAGGTGAACAAACTGCAAGATCAAGGTGTGAGAAACTATTGAAGGAGTCAGAAAGAAATTTAGGCTCTCCAGTGTTGAGCAGGGCTAGGTAGTAAATGTCCAAGAAATCAGCGATCAGGCTGCCTCTCGCACAAGCACAACATGAATCCCAAAGCAGGTGGTGTACATTGAAGTCTCCCACCAACGGAAACAGTGTTGGTAAGTGGGAAACTAGATCTTCTAAATCAATGTGTGAGAAGTCATGGGACAGGGACAAATATTAAGTTACAACTGGTGAACTGGATCTTTGGCAGCAGAATCATTATGGCAACTGATTGTATGTCAGAAATGAGGGTACAGATTCCATGTATACATCATCTCTGACAAGCATCATAGTGCTGCCTCTTCTGGTGTAACATCACACCATACTGGGGTGTACCGTCTTAGATGGAAACCGTCTCGTGGACACAACTTAGTCTCTTGCAAACATGCAATTAAAGGCTCATTCTTATTGAGCAAAAGTTCTAGCTCTGGTCATTGTGTTCTAATTCCACATAGGTTCCAATGTAGGATAGCCATCCTAATATATTTGTATGTGATAAGTAGTCCAAAGTATCTAAACATTACCTTGGAGTAGGCAGTAGTTGATTCAATTTAGCCCTTTTCTTATCCCTTGCACCTACACTCTTTCCAGAAGCTTTATCCTGCCTCTTTTTCACTGGGATTATCCCAGTGAGAGTAAGATCTTCTTGCATCTCCTCTACAGAGGAGGTCTGTTTCCCCATAGCGAAATTCGGTTTGAGAGCCTCAAACTGATTCGGAGACCAGCAAAGATAAAAGTTGCCACTCTGACTCATCCCAGATTCCTCAGAAGAGGATCTCCTAGGAGACAATTTGAGACTCTTCTTTCCCTTCGATGTCTTGGGAGCAACTTTGGCATCATCCTTGAGGAAGTCGGATAGATTATATTTGTTCTTAAACCTTATCAGAGAAGCATTGTGTACTACAGGTCTGCCAGTCTTTTTAAATGAGGTCAATTTTTTTGTTGGCAATCTTGGTGACCTGGTCTGTTCATATGGTGGCTGTACAGGTGGATGCAGTATTAGACGATGTTAAGCGCTTTGGATGTGACTTAGCTAAGAGACATTTTCCTGAATATGTGGCCCTGTTTGGATCGCTAGTGTGAGTTGCAATTTCCCTACGCAGTACTGGTTTAGCTGTAATCGAGCTATAGGTACCAGCCTTCGGGATTGAAGGTTGGTACATATGCAAAAGCTTCCAGGCTTCTGAGAAGGACACCTCCCTAACCCAGATCTCTTGGATGACTTTTTTCTCCATACAGCGGGGCACTCTCGGGAACTTGCTGGATGTTCTCCACTGCAGTTAACACAACTGGGAAGTGATGTACAGTCACTGTCGTGCAAAGCCTCCACAATTGATGCAGGTAGCTCTATCGTTACATAAGTCATTTGTGTGACCAAAGCGCTGGCATTTGTAACATCTTAACGGGTTCAGGATATAAGGTCTAACTTCAATGGCCTCATACACTGCCTTAATCCTTTGTTGGTGATCTGCCTGATCAAAGGTAAGAAACTGGGTATGAGTGGGCTGGTATTTGTCACCCTCTTTCTGCTGAGCCCTGTACGTGGATGTCACACCTTAATCTACTAAGTTCTCTTGGATTTCCTCGTTGGACATATCGTCCAACGCACAGGTGTTTACCACTCTGTGTGAGGAGTTGAGAGTCCTGTGCAGCTCTACACGTACCGGATAGCTGGCTAACAAATTGGCTTTTAATATAGAAGCTGCCTGGGATGCTGAATTAGCTTTGGCCAGGAGCGTGCCATTCCAAGATCTAGTGCAGTTTTTCACTGGGCCAGCTATCTTGTCAGGTCCCTTCTGAATTACGAATGGATTCACCTATGTGAACTTGTTTGCTTCCTCAGTTCTAGTGATTACTAAGTCGCGAGGACCACTCGACTTAGCTACTTCCTTTACTATAACCTTCTGTGATTTGTGATTTTGTTTGGGATGTCCCATGGTGTTTTATTCCTCCACCATTGCAAATGTCTCCGATGGCATGCTCACATCCTGGGCACCACCCCAGCTTAGGTGAGAATCCTGGCCTGGACCTTGCTCACTCTAGGGTCATACCTCCCAATGTTATTGACAGAGGGACCCAAACACCCTCAGGAGTGCATCAGCTCATTCAATGGCCCCTCCCCAGGACTGGTCTCTATCAGCAGATGCGAATACAGATCCTACATGATAACCAGGGGCTGGGAATTACCAGTTACCCAGTCACCCCTTGCATCACCCCACCCAACTACAACCCGTGCGTAGGTTATCCATCAGACTGTTCAAGGAGGTATAATTTTGAAGGTCAAACACAAACGCGGGCCAAAGTTGATTGGGCGTTTAGCATATGCCCTTTCACACCTTAGAGGAACCCAATCGAGAGTATGGCTCAGGACACCGAGTGCGCCAAACCCGTACCTATCGTAGTAGACCCCTGGGGGAAAGAGTTTAGGGTTAATGTCAAGTAAGCACTTTAAAAAAATGAAAGTTAAGTGAGGAAAGGAAGTGGAAGTGATATAGAGCTAAGAAGAAAGTGAACAAGTGAGGTGTAGAACATTATTAATTAGGAAACAAGAAAAATGAGGGGGAAAATAAATTTTAGAATGGAATGGGTAATCTAAAATAGTGATGATCAGAGGGAAAAGAAAGTATGGGATTTTGGTGAATATAAGTTAACCCTTTGCAAGTGAAAGCCCATATATGGGCGACCTGTCCGGACCCTGACGAGCGAAAACCCATATACGGGTTTGGAGTCACAGAGCTATTGTGATCGGCTCCTCTCGCTCAAATAATTCATATATATACTGCCAATAGATGGCAGGAAATGTTCTTTCAGATGTTTGTGGTCTGTTAATCCCCGATTTTCCATATTTAACAATTATTTCTGTCGTAGTTCTCAGTAGTTTAGGAATAAACTGGTGATTGCATCCAGTAAGCAAGAGTTTTTTTTCGTTTTTTGACAGAATGGCAGGAAAGAAAGGGTTGACGGAGCAAGAAATTGTAGAATTGTTGAACAAAAGTGATAGTGAGTTGTCGGATTTTGTGTTCAGTGATGATGAGAGTGATATATGCGAGAATTCGTGTGCAAGTGAGAGCGAGAATGACATAAGTGACGCTGCAGACAGCTGTACACCTAGCTGGGTAGAGGTGAGTAATTTTGACCCTGGCCCAACATCTAGTATCCCAGTGCACAATATCCAGCAGGGACCAATACTTCCTTCTCATTTTGATGACAATACGCTTCCAGCAGAATTTTTCGGCCTATTTTTTGATGACGAAATTATGGAAATAATTACTGAGGAGACATGTATTCAGGGAAACATAAAAAACAACAGGTGACACCACCAACGAAAAAAGCTAGGATTGCTTCCTGGAATCCCCCAGAAATTGCCAATATAAAAGCACTGAGATACTATTATCTCAATAGCATTGAGATAAACAAGTAGCTATGAAAATCATATACATGTTTTAGATACCCTGCCCTAGCTAGGTGTAACTGCACATTTCTATCAAAACTTTTATAATTTGTTATCATCATTACCGTTATTATTATAAATGGAAGTATTTAATATCCGAATGTAACACTAGTTCCTGAAGCACTGCTGGTCTATTCGTGAATACCTGTGTGTACGAACTACGCTGTACAAAATGGATAAGTGCTGCTTATGCCGTTTTTGTAATAACATTTTTATGCGGATTAACCCTTTCAGTCCCAAATTATTTTGCTACTTATGCCGTTCTTCTTCTAATTTGAAACCGGTTTAGATTAGGGGGTCTGGGACACCTTCAGCCTACTGACTTGAATAGCCATGATTGTTAAGGCAACACGTAGTGCACTGGTCATGCACTCAAAGCCTGAGGTCGTGAGTTCGAGTCTCGACAACCGCAGTCATATGTGCCTGTGGTAAAGGACGGGGAGGGCCCACGTATTGCATGGATTTTACTTCTTTTCTTATAAAAAAACCACTATATTGTAAATTGTAAAAAAAATAATTTTCTATAATTCAGAACATCTCAAATACATATGTTACAAATATATATGTTTACAATAATCTCATACAGTTTTACAATATAATACAATACTCCATAATTTTGTATTACATTATTTTAGAGGGCTTACATAGAAATATTGCTTCAACTATGAAAATATTTGCTGAGAAGGAGAAGTGAAATAGTAAACAATAAGGGTCCCAACACACTTAACAGCTCCCCTCCAATAAAGTTCGATCTCCCACTACAACTGACTGCAGTGTGATATAACTGACCCCACTACCTGTGCATTCACACATTACAAGCTGGGAATAGAAAGTACTAGAAGCAGCATCCATGTGGGGAGAGGAGTGAAGGTGGGGAAAAACATGCACATAGGAAATATTGAAACCAACCAAAATTCACAGCAATGCGCATGAAGAATGTGATGAATGTTATTGATTGCTATTGCTTTTAGTAGCCATTGGTTTTTATATCTTTATATCATATGGAAGGTACTACTTCAGCAATACGTAAACCAGGAATTCTACATGAGTGTAACATATATGTCCAATACAATTATTGTCAATAAAGAGCTGTTTCACCACCCCCCCCCCCCAAAAAAAAAGAGTGTCAAACATTCGGAGCCACCTAGCTTCTTAACAAATGGATATAATAGTTTATTATTTCACTAACTATTGCACAAACACTGTATGAACAGTGTTGTAGTGTCTTTTTATTTGAATTCAAATTAATTTAGTCGGCAGTGGCATCGCCGAGCGGTTAGAGTGTTCGCCTACCACCTAGGCAGCCCAGGTTCAATCCCAGGAACTCGCATGCGATATTCGTGGTGGATAAAGTGGCATCAGGGCAGGTTTTCTCCGGTTTCCTCCACCATTCATTCCAGCAATTGCTCCATCATCACCATTCCAATCATAGATTTCATCTGCATTTCATACCATCCTCTTCCTTACTATCATACCTGGTACTTGGCTGGCCAACCACTTCCAGGTCTTCACTCTGTCCAGTGGTTCCTGTGCTTCCCTAGAGGCACTGACCATTTATAAAATCAATAAATTAATAAATAATTGATTGTTTTAAACATATAAGCTGTGTGTGGGCAAAGTTTGAGAGCTAGAATCACAACAGAAAAATTCAATGCAATATCCGGGATTTGAACCATGGATCTTCCACGCTGCACACTGCTACTCTAACCATTGAGCTACCATGGCAACTTGCTGGTACAACAGTAAATTTCCCAACTGATTCATATTTTTCCCGATAGACCACAAGAAAATGCTATGGCCGTTAATAGTGCTTGCCTACCACCTAGGCAGCCCAGGTTCAATCCGAGGGACCCATATGTTCTATTCATGGTGGATGAAGCGGCATCAGGGCAGGTTTTCTCCAGGTTCTCCAGTTTCCCCCACCACTCATTCCATCAATTGCTCCATCATCACCTTTCCAATCATTAATTTTGCGTGCATTTCATATCATCCTCTTCCTCACTATCACACCAGGTGCTTGGCTGACCACCCACTTTCTGGTGTTCATTCTGTCATCCATAGGTTCCTGTGCTCCCCTACAGGCGTCTGACCCTAGGCACTGGCTTGTAAGTCCTACATAAGGGGAAGGTAATCAGGTAAAGGAAAAAGAAAAAAAGACCACAAGGGAAACTGAAATTTGAGATACATACTCCAAGGGCGACTTACAACCATAAGTACTTATGATCCAAGTTTTTAATTAAATAATCTAACTTGGTAACCATTTATAAGGTCAATCAATTAATGGATAACACTAGCATGCAACAGTTTCCCGGTTTTGATGAACATTGGGTATTTACGAGGGGCGTCTCAAAAGTAAGTTGCCATATTGTTTTTAAAAAATAACAAAACGTTTAAATATTTTAAAAAGGGTATATTTTGAAAGCTACATTCAGTACCTATTTTGCCACATAATTTCATTCAACCTCAACACATTTTTGATACCGTGGTAATAGTTTTTTTAACCCAATGTCAAACCACTCTCCCACCATACTGGATAGCCATCTTTCCACTTCTTGTTTCAGTTCCTCATCATTTACGAAGTGCCTTCCCCCAAGAAGTTGCTGCAGCTCCAGAAAAAGATTGTAATCACTCGGTGTAAGGTCAGGTGCACTAGGTGGATAACCAAAAACATCCCATCGAAACTGCTCAAAAGGGCTTGAGTTTCATGAGCAGCATGCGGGCAAGTGTTATCGTGGACCAGAAAAACTGTTTTGCTCAACTTTACCTCCTTTTGTTTTGTATGGCTCTTCTGAGTTTTCTCAGCACCTCACAATAGTGAGCAGTTGTCATCATGGTCCCATGGAGCAGATATTCGATTAACAGTACTCCCTTTGAATCCCAGAATATTGCTGTGACGACCTTGCCAGCCAATGCAACAACTTTTGCCTTTTTTTGGAGTTGCCTCATCCATTCGTTTCCACAATTTGCACACACTTTCAATAGACACAGATCCTTAGAAATAATCCTGTGAAGTGATGCACGGCTTATTTCAATATAAGGAGAAAGTTGAAACAAAACTGCATCAAGTGTATGGCGCCGATTGGTGTTCACGACTGTTCGAACCTCGTCAACAATATCCGGAGCAAGGGAAGTGGAGGGTCGGCCACTTCATTGCTCCCTGTGTAATGTTATTCTCCCTTCAATGAACGATTGGGGCCAAGGAGAAACCATTTGTGTTGACATAACGTCTTTTCCATAAACACTGCACAACTCGCAATGAATTTCTGTCGCACATTTATTTTTTTCTGTCAAAAAACGGAGTACAGCGTGAACTTCGCAATCGGCGGTAGGAACAAGTAAAGTCTCCATTGTTATTGTCGTCTGAATGTCTAAGCAATAAGCTTAGGTGCCTAGGAATTTTACAGTGCTGCTACTACACCCATACCTATATTCCCTGGGACTTTCAGACTTTTCCCGTCTACCACGCAGATTTAAAAAAATAGTGCAACTTACTTTTGAGACGTCCTGCGTACATGGGAAAAACACACCAATTTCGAAAATGATAACAGTTTTTCCATAACATCTACCATTTTTATGCAATTCGAAATTGTATTAATTAAGCTAGACACTAGACCTATACAATAATATGTATGTATGAAACTATAATTATGATTATTATAGGTCTATAATTTTATATCTTAAAATGAATAACACTCATTGTGAATCTTCAGAGCGTAAATGCTGTATATTTACAAAATAAGCCTGATCTTCCATGATGATCAGTTTGAGTGTGAGCAGCTAGTATTTATTGTATCTCTGCGCGACCATGTGCAGGCAATAAAGCTTTCAACCACTAAATCTTAGACAAACATCCGTTAATTACTCACCCTTATAGGGACACATCTGTCTTAAGATAATCTGAACTTTAGTTGCTTCTTATAACTCGCGGTGATCGGTAGTGCGATTTCCAGAAAAGGTTTATTATTTCAATTTCTTTATTTTTAGTTCATATTGTGTCATGGTACATTAACAATGCCTTCAATCTCTTCTAGAAGAAAAGGTGTGAACAATCCTAATAACTTCTGTTACGTGTGTGGTTCTTTCTTGCTACAGAACCAGAAAACTGACATCGTTTATTAAAAAGCTGTATTTTGCATATTTTAATGTTAAGTTAGGAGATCAAAATCAAACATGGACTCCACATACTGTTTGCAAAACATGTAGTGAAGGACTAAGGCAGTGGTACAATGCTAAACAGAAATCAATGAAGTTCGGGATTCCTATGATATGGCATGAACAAAAAAATCATTATGATTGTTACTTCTACATGTGTAACGTATCTGGGTACAATAAAAAAATAAATCAAAACTTAAATATCCAGATGGTCTTGCATCAGCTCTAAGACCTGTGCCACATGGAGGAGATCTTCCTATTCCTGTTCCAACTCAACTAGAGGATACTGAGAGTTCAGTCTCTGGGTCAACAGAAAATTCCAATATTGACGAGTATATCTTCCTATTCCTGTTTCAACTCAACTAGAGGATACTGAGAGTTCAGTCTCTGGGTCAACAGAAAATTCCAATATTGACGAGTATTTCCCAGCACACACTGTTGAAGATGTCACAGTATTTTAGTCAAGAAGAGTTGAACGACTTAGTAAGAGACTTAGATCATACCAAGGACAATAGTGAACTACTAGGATCAAGATTAAACAAGTAAAATATGCTGGGCCCGGACATCACATTCTCCTGGTATAGGAATAGAAATAAAGAATTTACCAAGTTCTTTAAGATGGAAGACCAGCTTATTTATTGCAGTGATGCACCAGGTTTAATTCAACAACTGGTATGACCAACATATGATAGTAACGACTGGCGTTTATTTATGGATACTTCAAAACAAAGCCTTAAGCCGTTTTATTGCACAATAAAAGCTAATTTGCCTCAATACCACTTGCACATTCTGTTTTCCTAAGAAGAGTCATCCATTTTAGAAAAGATTAATTGCCAGGAACATCAATGGCTATTGTGCGGGGACCTAAATGTATGCAGTATCTTACTAGGGCAACAAGGAGGTTATACAAAATGCCCATGTTTTTATGCGAATGGGACAGTAGAGATAGGGTTAAACATTGGACAACGAGAAAATGGCCTAAGAGAAAAAGTGTAACACCAGGAGTGAAAAGAAATTTAATTTGTGCCAGTCTAGTTGATCCAAAGAAAATGTTATTACCTAAATTGCATATAAAACTGGGTATTATGAAACAATTCGTGAAAGCATTGGACAAAAATGGTTCGTGTTTCAAATATTTGAGTAGTAAATATTTTGTGATGTCTGAAGCTAAGATAAAAGGGCGTATTTGATGGACCTCAAATAAGGCAGCTAATGAAGGACAGTGCATTTTTGGATGTCATGAATGATAGAGAACTTCAAGCATGGTGTGCTTTCAAAGAAGTAGTCAATAACTTTCTGGGAAATACAAAGGACCCGCAATATGAAGTAATTGTGAGAAAAATATGTTAGAAAAGTTACGAATACTTGGGTGTAATAGGAGTTTAAAACTTCACTTTTTGTATTCACATCTAGATTATTTTCCTGATAATTCAGGATCCCTCAGTGATGAACAAGGAGAACGATTCCATCAAGAAATCGAAGTGATGGAGAGGAGATATCAGGGTCGGTGGAATGTTGCGATGCTAGCGGACTACTGTTGGTGCAAAAGGGAAACCGCTCAACCAGGCTATAAACATAAATCAATGCAGCCATCTTTCTGGGCAAGGAAAATGTAACTTCATACCCTCTTTTACAGGTATGTAGGTATTTATTTTTATTTACTGAGAAATGTTTCATTCTTTACTTATTTTATAACACACTTTTTTAAATCAAGCATACCATTTTCATTATTTTCATTAGAATACTTAGTGATTTGTAGAAAAACCTTACATAATAGAGAAAAACTTTAATCACCATTCAATTTCGCAAATCGAAATTAGTTAATATCACCTTTCAGATCTCAAACCGGCGGGGGAAAAAATTTTTTTTGTAGGCCAGTGTAATTAATTGTTTTAAACACAGAGGCTGCGTGTAGGCAAAGTGTAAGAGGTAGAACCAGAACTGAAAAATTCAATGCCATAGCCAGGACTTGATACACAAATTGATTGATCTTATAAAAGGCTATCAAATTAGGTTATTTAATTAAAAATCTGGGACATAAGTACTAATGATTGTAAGTAACCCTTGAGGTATGCATCTCAAATTTGAAGTCCCTTTGTGGTCTACCAGGAAAAATATGAATCAGTTGGGGAATTTAATGTTGAACCAGCAAGTTGCCATGGTAGCTCAGAGCAGCCGTGCATAGGATTTGAGCCACGGATCTTCCGCTTCACGTGCGGCTGCTCTAACCTTTGAGCTGCCATGGCCAACTTGCCAGTATGACAAATTCCCAAACCAATTTGTATTTTCCCAGTAGAGCACAAGGGAATCTCAAAAGCTGACTATGGTAGCTCAGTGGTTAAAGCAGTTGCAGCGGAAGATCCATGGTTTAAATCCCAGCTAACATATTGAATTTTTCAGTCTTGATTCTACCTCTCAAACACTGCCCACACACAGCTTGTGTGTTTAGAAACATCAGCAATTAGTTGGCATAAAAAATAACGAATACATGCTAACTTATTTTTATTTTAATAGGACAAAATTAACACTGCATCAATAATGTGATCAGTTTGTCATCTGATGCTCTCGCGTTCACATACTAGTCGCACACTTTACCTCGAGCCCTGGAAACTAGAGCTACAAATGAACCCTGTTGAGAAGGCCTGTGCTTTGCCAAAGTAACAACTGAGCATCATTGTCCATACTCCAGTGTAATCTCTCATGCATTTCACTGTATCACATTACCTGTATTGCTGTTCCCTTGCGTTATCATATGAGTTCACTTTTGCATTTTACTTTAGTGCTCAACCAATTAATACTAATTTTAAGTATTAAATGCCTGAAGTAGATCCAGCATCAACACTGCTAACTACTGTAAATAGTAATAGGAGCCATGTGTTTAGCATTCTACTTCATCTGTTGATTAACCTGGAAAAAAATTTTGTGAAAACTACAACTAATAACCTTCTATGCTATAATTTGCACAGCTGCGTAAAAGGCATGAAAGGTCTTATTCCCCTCTTTGACACAATGCCATTTGAGAGCTCAAAATAAAGTTAGCAAGTAGTAGTATCCATAGATTTGTTCTTTATCTATTTCTTTTAAAGGACTGGGACAGAGAAAGAATGTTTGCACATGAAAGGAATACATGTTAATCTAGTTATACTTTGAAAAAGGAAATTCACAACAATGCACATCAGTGATATGATAAATTTGTCTTTGACTATTTTCACTTTTTGGTCAATCCACGTCAAATCGAACACCCGTAAAACACCACTTTTTTGTAGGAGGTACAAATTTTTTTTATGAATAATAGGCATCAAATAAGGATACCCGTATTTTTTTATTTCCGTATTTTTAAATTAATAAGACTATTTTAATAAGACTGTTCATCTCCAATGGATTCCAGCACACTGTGGAGTCATGGGGAACGAAGCTGCAGACTCACTTGCAAAGAAAGGCACAACAATAAAACAAAAGTCTAAATTCAATTTCTCATATTCCTCAATAAAACGCTTGATCATTAAAAATTTTTGTCATTCATATCTACAAGAAATAGAAACAAATGCCAAAGATAAAAAATGGATTACACTACTTTCCAATCCAGATATAATCCCCCAGAGACCAAGGAAAACAGCTGTTGCAGCCTTCCGACTATTGACAAATCATGACTGCTTAGCAAGTCATCTCTACAGAATTGGTATCTCAGCCTCACCAATATGTGTCCTGTGTAACGATCCAGCAGAAATGAATGAAGAGCACTTGAAGACCTGTGAAGCATTAAGATCAGAAGAAACTACAGTTCAAAAGTATTGGAAAGCACGAATGCTAATGGCTTCATTGCCAGATGCAAGGCACTAGAAAACAACAACAACAACATTTTTAAATTACTTGCCTAGTTATGGCTATTAGAAATTAAGCAATTTCTGCGTGCACCGTAATATAAAATCACTTGTTACTCTATGGCCATGTAGAGTTGAGAGTTGGGGTTTGGCGCACTGGAAAGGTTGAATATAACAGTTTTAACAACTTTCAATCATTGTAAAACCAAAAATAGAATTTAAATCCATGTGTTAAAAATCTAAAAAAAATACACACATATTCCCTGACATTTTATCTATTAAATAAGATGTTGAAAACTATGGAGCTTGCATTAGTGCATTTGTTACAATTTTTTTTCTGGAGGCCTGCAAGCGCACACGGACAAGTAACAAGCAGCATGCGAAATACCGCGTCAGCTATACTAGTCAGATAACTTCTTACTAAGGCAGTACAGTCCATACAGAAAAATGTCTCCACAATGTACCTTCTTTCTGATACTCCTGTGACATCTGATACGTGCTTTTGAACTTTTGAATTTTTTTGAAAAAATCTTCTGATGTAAGCAGTTCTTTGCTTTTAGCTTCTTCCTTCATGTACGTCCATACTTTTGAAATAATTTCTCTACTCTGTGTAATGTTTTGGTTCCTAATTTAGAAAGTACAGGTGGCATAATTGATTTACGCTATGACCAATGTCTCACAAATTCACTATATTCACTCTTTATCGCAAAGATCTAACTCTTCAACTGCACGCTGCACTAAAAAGCACCTTTGAATTAGCAAGACTGTCTCAAATCATGCAGACATCACTATCTTCCCCCTCCCTCCCCATGTGCATGGTTTCATTCGCAGAATTATACAATATGAGCTGATGAAACAGACAGAAGCTATGGATTCGCCAACAGGACTTCCAGTCAAGGTCTGGGTCCAGCTGTGCTTTAAAATTACACTCCCTTATTCCTTTGTCAAAAACAGAAGCTTTAGTGAAACAATTTTCTTTCGAAGAAGGAGGTAAAGTTGTGTGTTGTATGGAAACATTAGTTTAAAGTGCATATTTTAAAAACATTTTGAAGATGCTAATAATCTACTGTGCTGATCGCACTTATTTTGTTTTATGGAGGCACCTCCTTTTGTTTCGCGACTCTTGTTTTCCCCGCTGGGTTGCGCTAGTGTTTTTTCTATGGGTTTCCTCTCGGTCTGACGGTTGTAGAGTCAGGCAGTTGGTGTGCTCCTTTCTCGGCGTGCGGGGTAAGTTGTTTGGTTTTAACTAGGGCTCAGGCCGTGAAATACAGATTGGTTTTCTGACCGTTACTTGCCTGGGAGGTGCTTCTAATGCGGACGAATTAAATTTAATCTTGTAACAAGTAATTCTTGTAACCCGTAGGATATCCACGCGAAAGATTTAGGCATTTTCAGATAGGCTTGAAGACTGCCCAACTCCTCGCTTTGAGAGGGAGTTGAATGGGGTTATGTAAATTGCTTTGTTTTCACCTGTATTTCTGTTGTGTTTCGGCTTCCATTTCTGTTTAAAGGTTTGCTATACCGATTAATCATTCCTGTTAACAAATGTATAATTTATTGATCCATAAATGTTATAGTTCTTGAAATTTTTAGTGCTCTCTTCTTTTCAGTTCCTTCCCCCCCCCCCCCCCCCCCTTTCACGATTGTACCTAAGCCCCTACGGTGCAATAAAATGGTAGCAGAGCGTGGTTTCGATCCACGGACCTCTGGGTTATGGGCCCAGCACGCTTCCACATTTTGCAGCGCGGGCGGAACCACTGAACCGTCTTCGGCGGAAGGGAACGCCGTTTAAGTGGGGTGAGGAACAGCAGCAGGCCTTTGAAGACCTTAAACAGGCCATAATGAATCCCCCGGTGTTGGCTTTCCCTGATTTTTCACGTAGATTTATCCTTCAGACCGATGCAAGCAGGGGATCGGTGGCTGCTGTTTTACTCCAGGATTTTCCTATGGGGCGTAGGGTTATTGGGTATAGTTCACGTACCCTTACTCCAGCCGAGCGGAAGTATTCAGTTTACGAACTTGAAACTTTGGCTGTGGTATTTGGCTTAGAAAAATACCGCGAATATCTGGAGCATGTTGAGTTTACTCTTGAGTGCGATAACCAGGCGCTAACGTGGTCGTTGGCCTCACCGCGATCTACAGGCAGGTTAGCGCGTTGGGGCGTACGCATTTCAGCTTTTAAGTTTGTCCCGATACATATACGTAGTTCAGAAAATTGTGTGGCTGATGCCTTAACGAGAGTATTCGAAGAACCGAGAGAATGTAAATGAGGAAAGGAAAATGTTTTAGCCGTCTGTGAATTTCCGGAGTTGTTCGAGGGTTTGCACACACATCAGAGGAAAGATCCGGATCTGCAGGCCCTTATTGATCGGCTTGAGGCTGGCGAGGTTGTTACCCCTTATTGTTTGAAGGAGGGTGTTTTGATGACCCAGGCTACCTTCGACGGCAAGAACAAGGTTGTTTTGCCACGGGCCTTAATTTCCATGGTGTTTGAATATTTCCATTCATCTCCTGTAGGCGGGCATTTGGGAATAGCCAAGACCAAAGACAAGATTCGGGAATATTTTGTGTGGCCGGGCATGAATAAAGAAATTGCTTCCCGAGTTAGACAGTGTCAACTTTGTGCAATGGCGAAACCCGCGCAATGTACAGTATGGAAAGGTTTAGCATCGGAGGTGGCAAGTAGACCCCTGGAAAAATTATTTGTGGATTTTATCGGCCCTTTTCCTCGTTCAGTCCAGGGGAATACGTATGCATTAGTCGTAGTAGATTCGTTTAGTAAGTTTGTATGGATGTCGGCCTTACCGAAAGCGAATACACGAGGGGTAGTCAAGGTTCTCTCTTCAGTATTTGCGGCTTTTGGAGCCCCTCGTTATTTGGTAACAGACAACGCCACTCAATTTACTTCTTTCGCCTTTAGAAATTTCTGTTTTAGTTGGGGCATTAAAACCATAACTACCACCCCTTATTACCCCCGTCCTTCCCATGCCGAAAGATTTAACAGGAACCTCAAATCAGCATTAATAGCCTTTCATCATGATAATCATACTAAGTGGGACACTAATTTGTCTCGGTTGCAGTTGGCGTTTAATTCGGCTCGACACGAATCACATGGCGTTACCCCTCATCAGCTTATGTTAGCCTATATACCTAACTCTCCGCTGTCTAACCTTTGGCGTTTGGACGATTTGCTTCCCCAGAATATTACTCGCGAGGAAATATGTAGAGTATGGAAGGCCGCTTTTCGGAATTTGAAGAAGTCACTTGCCCAGGTAAAGAAGCGGTATGATGAAAATAAACGGCCTTCACCTTATGCCGTTGGCCAGAAAGTACTGTGTAAGCTGTACACTCAATCTTCTAAGCAAAATGCTTACGCAGCGAAGTTGGCTCCTAGATACGTAGGGCCGTACGAGATTATAAGTATCTTCAAAAATGTTTCTGTGCGCTTAAGGGACCTCCGCACGGGCCAAGAAAGGAGAGCTCACGTCTCACAATTGAAACCCTTCCAGTAGTTTGGTATCTGTTTTCCGTATGCGTTTGGGTTTCCTTTGTTTACTCCTGTATGTTTATGTTGTGAATAAGGTGTTTTGTTTTGAATGTGGGTGTTTGTTTATGTTGGAGCGTGCCATGTGTGCGCCGGGCTGTATACCTCTACGGCGCTCCTGTAGTTAGTTTCTGCCGGGCGTGTGGAGTCGGCATTGTGCGCGAAAGTGTAGATTTGTTTTCGTGTGTCTTTGTATGGAAGCGGTGTGAGGTGTTTGGTGTGGTGTGTTTGGGGAGTATTTGTGGGATGTTTGCTGCGTGCTTGCGGTGTGTGTCTTGTGTAGTAATTATGTGTATTTCGTGTTTGTACTCTTGTGTTGTCTGGCCAGTAGGGATTTTGTTTTATGCGCATTTATTTATACAAGGCCTTGTTTATTTTGTTTCACTTGTATATATATATATTATTTAGCCTGTTTTAAATTGTCATTTGGAAGAAATTATATTTAATGTTACTCAAGTTCGTTTAAATTGTTCTTATATTGTTATGTTCATTAAACAGTTTATGGTATGTTATCACGCTTGTTGATTATAAATTGATTCAAATTTTTTAATTTTCTGCTATTTATGTATTTGATGTCATCCACAGTTCTGTAAAAAACTGTCATTCATTCAGTTTGATCTACCCCGAGATGTTATTTTGGGGCAGCAGCCTATTTGAAGCCTGCGTTTTGTTCCCTTTCTGTTGGGTTTGTTCCGTGTTACAGCCTCGCCAGGTCCTGTTCGTAACCTGTCCGGAAAGCACCTAACCACCGCAGTTTGGCATTGTGTAATGTTAAGCCTGGCTGTTACCATCTATATGGAGTGTTACTGCAGCAGTAAGGTCCGCAATGGAGATTTCTGGAGGCCAGGGAGGTGACGATGGAATATGAAGGGGCTTGTGTGTGGCCCACGTTTTGGGTTTTGGACTTTCTCAACGCCTGATTGCAACGAGAGGGCATCCACAGGCTCAAACCCAGAATTGTTAATTTCTCTGGAACAACGAGGGAGCAGTACGCCCAACGAGCTGTGCATCGTCTCTCCCGTCCCGGAAAAACAGAATTGTGCTCTCTGATGTGACAGTGGCCAGTGATTTGTAGTGACAGTGTTTGGTGCCAGTGCTTTCACAGTGACCTGTACAATGACCGGGCGGTGTAAGGTGTGTCCTTCCTAATATGATACTTCTCATACAATATCAGTCTGTTCCTTTCCAGAATGGCGAGCGCGTGTTGTCAGATGGGGGCGGGAGTATTGTGCTGATCGCACTTATTTTGTTTTATGGAGGCACCTCCTTTTGTTTCGCGACTCTTGTTTTCCCCGCTGGGTTGCGCTAGTGTTTTTTCTATGGGTTTCCTCTCGGTCTGACGGTTGTAGAGTCAGGCAGTCGGTGTGCTCCTTTCTCGGCGTGCGGGGTAAGTTGTTTGGTTTTAACTAGGGCTCAGGCCGTGAAATACAGATTGGTTTTCTGACCGTTACTTGCCTGGGAGGTGCTTCTAATGCGGACGAATTAAATTTAATCTTGTAACAAGTAATTCTTGTAACCCGTAGGATATCCACGCGGAAGATTTAGGCATTTTCAGATAGGCTTGAAGACTGCCCAACTCCTCGCTTTGAGAGGGAGTTGAATGGGGTTATGTAAATTGCTTTGTTTTCACCTGTATTTCTGTTGTGTTTCGGCTTCCATTTCTGTTTAAAGGTTTGCTATACCGATTAATCATTCCTGTTAACAAATGTATAATTTATTGATCCATAAATGTTATAGTTCTTGAAATTTTTAGTGCTCTCTTCTTTTCAGTTCCTCCCCCCCCCCCTTTCACGATTGTACCTAAGCCCCTACGGTGCACTACATATAATAGCGTCAGCTAGAAGTGTTCTCCTTACTGTACTGTTGTAACGTTCATGGAACCTCAAGCAATGAACAGTTGCCGTAATGGAAGGTGACCTTTGTGTAAGGTTACTGTAGCCGCCACCACTGCCACGCGAATTCGCAGCATTGATTTGCAAAGTTAATTACAACTGAACTATTAGAGACTCCATTCTGATTTTTTCTGAGAATATTGAATAAACTTCATTGTATTTTTAGTTTTTTCCAGATTTTTAAATGGTTGAGTTTATGTTATTATCTAACTTTAAAACTTTAATCGTATAAAATATAATAATAATAATTAATAAAATTTTCTAACAAATACCTCACGAAATACTGTGATTTATCTTTAATTTTAGCCAAAGATGAAGTAATTTGCTTCATTATAATCGGAGGTATGATTGATCGAAGAGTGAGGAGCGATTTTTGGGACATTTCAAAAATTAATATCTGCCAAAATCAATTTTTTTATATAAAATGAAGAAACACGGGTCAAATATATTTTGTTCCAAAGCACCAAAAAAAAATTTCAAGAAAATCTGAGAGATGAAGGTCATTTTTTGCCATATTTTGTTCGATTTGACGTGGAATGACTCATTTACGTAATATCCACATATTATTTATTTCATTGGATGGGAACAGAGAAAGGATTGCATGTGAAATGAATACAACCCGCACACTTCATTTTGAGCCCTGGAATCTAGTACTATGAACAGTCTAAGTCAAAAAGGCCTGTGCTTTGTTAAAATAAGAACTCAGCATACTCCAGTCTTACCACTTGTGAATCTTACTGTATTGCGTTACCTTTGTTGCTATTCTCTTGTGTTATCATATCGGTTTACTTTTGCATTTTACATTTATATTTAACCAACTTAAACAGTAACTTCAAGAATCAAATGGCTGAAGCAGATCCAGAACTATCAGCATCAACATAATCCCACTTCAGCCATTGGTTAACCTGGAAAAAACAATTGCAGAAACTACAACTCACAGTGACAATTTAAGTATGACTGCGTAAAAAAATTGCTCAAAGTAAGGTGTGTGAGAAGTACATGTTAATGTATTTTAATTTTAAAAGGAATAGGACATGGAGAAGATTACCCTGGTCAACAAAGAACTTCCAGAAACTGTGATTGGTGTAAGATGTGAAGTTCCTTGCGCTGATTTCAGAACTGGTTTCATCTCCTTCCTATCACACATACTTTTCTGTTTATCCGTAATTTTTTATTTATGTTTTACTCTGCTTAAAGACTGTAGAATCTATTTGCACACCACAAGGGAAGGAGGAAATATCTTTTTTTTTCTTTTTCATTTTTGCCGATTGCCTTCCATTACTATGCCCCAAAAATGTGCTGATCACCCAAACAATTTTTGCTACGTATGTGGTTCATTCACATCTAAATCACAGCACCGTACTATTACCTCAAGACATGAGAAATTGAACCAGCTATACTTTGGCGTTCCACTGGGCAATCAGGATAAAAATTGGGCCCCACATATCATATGCAAGCCATGTGTGACAGGTTTAGGGGAATGGACGCTGAAAAGGAAAAGTTTGATGCCATTTGATGTGCCAATGATTTGGCAGGAACCGAAGAATCACATCGATGACTGCTATTTTTGTTGTGTGAATAATAAAGGATTCTTAGCAAAGAACATAAAATTATATATCCAAATCTTTTATCAGCAATGCGACCCGGTCCCTCATAACGACCTGCTTCCAATTCCTATTCCTCCAGAAAGTGAACCTAAAAGGCTCAAAGAAACAGGACTTGAAACTGATAATGATCATATGGACCTAGATCCTGACTTTGTTCCTGCTTCTGAAACACAGAAATTTAATCAGTCCAAATTAAATGACGTCGTTAGAGACCTTTCACTTTCAAAGGACGAATTAGAATTACTAGCATCTAGGCTGAAGGAGTAAAATATGCTCAAGAAGGATGTCAGGATTTATCATTACAGGACAAAAACAAAGCTTTGGAGAAATTCTTTTCTTTAGACGGTCCTTTGGTATTCCGTAATGATGTGAATGGCCTGTTTGAAGAACTGAGGCAAAAGTACAGTGCATCAAGTTGAAGATTGTTTATTGATTTGTATCAGAAAATTTTGAAAGTGGTTCTAATAATGGAAACCTGAAGCTTTCTGTACCCATTGCCCATTCTGTCCATCTAAAGGAAAGTTATGAAAACATGAGTGTTGTATTAGAAGCAATTAATTACAACTTCTACCAGTGGAATATCTCTGCAGGTTTGAAAATTCTAGGCATGCTATTGGGAATGCAGGGGGAGGGGGGTTTACAAAATTCTGCTGCTTCCTGTACCTATGGGCCAGTCGCAAAACAGAAGAACATTACATCAAACATAACTGGAAGCAAAGAAGCACTTTCAACCCAGGAGAAGAAAATGTCAAGTACGTCCCACTGGTTGATCTTGAAAAAGTACTACTTCCCCCTCTCCACATAAAGCTTGGACTAGTGAAAAGTTTTGTAAAAACTGTCGGAAAGGCCAATTTAACTGAATTTGAATACCTGAAAGAGAAGTTTAATTTCATATCAGCCGCAAAACTGAAGGAAGGTGTGTTTGTGGGACCACAGATAAGGGCATTGTTGTGTGATGAAGAATTTCCAAAAAGTTTAAATGAGACTGAACTGAGAGCTTGGAATTGCTTCAAGTGGTTTTGCATGAATTTTCTTAGGAAATCAAAGTCACCTGACTATAAACAAGGAGTGCTGGAACTGCTTCATGCTTATAAAGAAATGGGTGTTCGCATATCACTGAAAATATCTAGATTCCCATTTAGATTTTTTTCCAGCCAATCTTGGTGATGTAAGTGATGAAATGGGCGAAAGATTTCACCTGGACATCAAAGTGATGGAGAATTGTTACCAGAGTTTCTGTAATGAGGCAATGATGGCAGATTATTGCTGATTTCTGGATGCTGTATCGTGACGATGCAGAGAAATCACACAAACTACAATCAACTAGTAAGCATTTTTAGCTTCCAATTGTGAACATCTGACTTTATTTTCGGTATTTATGGATAATTGAAATAACAAATTTCACAGTTTTTATGTTTTCTATCGAATTAACGTTGAAAACAGTAATTTTCTTTATCTTTTTGCTAATGGAATGTAATATGTACATGTTCACATATTTTTCAAAAAGTGTAAAACGTTTTTTGGACATTACTCAATAACTTGAAATTATGCGGAAATATTAACAACAGATTTGGATTCAGGCCACTAGCTTTAATAGGAAACATTTTGATTTTAAGTTTTGTATTAAGTATCTTGCTCATAAAATAATAAATTTGAGATTATGTATTTACTTTAAAATGTGATTTGTTGATTACATAAGTTAGCTATAATTGAAAAACTACATGTGACAAGAAAACTGAAAGCAGTTCAAATTCAGCTAAGAATGTTGGTCTAGAAAAAACTTGTTTCACTTCTGGCAGTTAAAATAACTTCATTTTTGTTGACCAGTGTTATCTGTACTTTAAATAAATGCATATTAGAGAGGTAGAACTGGAACTTAAAAATTCAATGCCACAGCTGGGATTTGAACCACAGACCTTCCACTTACCAGATGGATGCTCTAACCATTAAGCTACTATGACAACCTGCCAGAACGACATTGAATTCTCAAACCAGTTTGTATTTCTCCTGGTAAACCACAAAGGCAGTCTCACATCAGAGACAATTACCCCAATGGTGACTTACTATTGCAAGTACTTTATGTCCCAGGATTAATTAACCTTCAGATGGTAATTATTATTATTTATTTATACCAACAAACTTACTGTTGCTGTTTTTAAACACACAAGCCGTGTGTGGTCAATGTTTGAGAGGTAGAACTGGAACTTAAAAATTCAATGCCACAGCTGGGATTTGATCCACAGACCTTCCGCTTATAAGGCAGGTGCTCTAACCACTAAGCTACTCTGACGACCTGCCAGAATGACATTGAACTCTCAAACCAGTTCATGTTTCTCCTGGTAAACCACAAAGGCAGTCTCACATAAAAAAAACCACTGAAAGACAGAAGAAGTATAAAAAGTTGCTACGAAATGCTACAAGTCACTGCATTGACACGACGACCAATCATCAAAGCCCTCACATCTTCAACCGCGTCGTCTGTAACCTCTCAACTTATAACCTTACTCAAGAATTATCAGTTTTGACCAAAGGGGGAAACTTTGCCATTACACCGCCAGTGGTTCCAACTGAAGACATTATTGCCAATATAGAAGCCGGTATCGCAAAATTACCCAAACCAGCAGCTCAGGAAATATGGCGAGAAGCCTCGAGAATTTTACAAAGATCCAAACGGCCCAAGTCCAATGTGAGCAAGGAAGAAAGACTTGCGTTGCGAAACCAACACCGAAATCACCATCGTTTCAGCAGCCAAAGGAAATGCCACGGTGGTAATGAACACAGAGGATTATAGCCATAAAATCACAGATGTCTTAGACCCAGGCACATACAAAAAACTCCTGAAGGACCCCACAACACGTGTTTTAAAGAAGACTAATCAGCTCATTATGCAGTCGTCTATACCGCCCGAGGTTAAACGAAGTATCAGGAGAACTGAAGTACTGTCGCCTAGACTTTACGGCTTGCCAAAAATTCACAAACCGGACATTCCTCTTCGTCCAATTGTCAGTGCCATTGGGTCACCAACTCATGCGGTGACAAAGTACTAAGCCAATCTACTTCAACCCCATATCGGTGAGACAGACACCCATATCAAAGATTCAACACACTTCATACAGAAAATAAAAACATTTTCTTTGAAACCTGGTTCTCAACTGGTCAGCTTTGACGTAGTATCTTTATTCACAATGGTACCTGTCAACGATGCCCTAGACCTTCTCAAAGACTTATTTCCCAATGATATATTGGCTCTATTCGAACATGTCTTAACTACCACTTACTTCCAGTGGCAAGAAGAATACTAGGAGCAAGCTGACAGTGTTGCTATGGGTAGCCCATTGAGCCCTGTAATAGCCAACTTTTATATGGAACACTTTGAATTTTTTTTTTTTTTAAATTAACGTCCTCCAACATTGTGTCATATCGGACGAATGAATGAAATGGGTGAAATGATGCTCAAATGAGCCCGAGGTCCATGGAGCTTTAAGTTATCCGACATTCGTCTTCTCAGGGTAGGGAAAACCTCGGAAAAAAACCTTACCCGGATAACTTACCCTAAGTGAGATTCAAACTCGCGACCTCTTGAACGTGAGGCAGACACGCTAACCATCACGCTACCGAGGCGGGCGGAACACTTTGAAGCCGTTGCACTGCACTCCACCCCCAAAAGCCCGCCTGTTGGTTTCGTTATGTTGATGACACCTTTGTGATATGGGACTTGGGAGACTCCGCCTTAGAAGAGTTTTTACTTCACATTAATAGTCTAAACCCTCGGCTTCAGTTTACTATGGAGAAAGAAAAAGATGGTACACTCCCTTTCCTGGATGTTCTTGTTAGCAAGAAAAGTGATGGCACACTAGGAACCAGTTTATCACAAACCCACCCACACCAACCGATATCTTCACAAAAGCCCAAACCATCATCCAGGACAAAAACGGGCCGTGATCAAAACTTTGATGGACAGAGCCTTAAGAATATGCGAACCTCAGTACTTACAACAGGAATTACTTACATCTAGAATACACTCCCCGTAATAATGGGTACACACACAAAGAAATAAAAAGAGCCTTACACCCGAAAAAGAAAACTCAAACACAAAGGGGACAACACCCTAATGACAGGAAAGGCACGATATACCTCCCTTATTTGTAACACACTACAGACCGCATTTCTAAATTACTGGAGACTTATAATGTAGAAACAGTTTTCCTTCCGACCAAAAAGATTCACCGTTTTCTTCGTTCAGCTAAAGATCCCAGAGACCCATTCACATCGGCTGGGGTGTACCAAATACCTTGCTTTTGCGGGACAGTCTACGTGGGCACCACCCAACGCAGTATCAATACCAGATTAAAAGAATACCGTACACATTGCCGCCTGGGTCAACCGGAGAAATCAGCAGTTGCCCAACATGCCTTAGAAGCACCCAGTGAACATGTCATCCGCTACGATGAAACAGATATCCTCGCTACAACTTCCCTTTACCATGCACGCCTATACCGTGAAGCAATCGAAATTTACAAGCATAAAGACAACTTTAACAATAAAGAAGAAGCTCTTAAACTTCATAAGACATGGTTCCCTGTTCTGCTAAACATACCCACAGCCAAACCCCGTGACCAATCATAGGAGATCACAGGAAACAGGTTGACCAATCAGGTTACGCGAGGGCGGTACCTACCAGCACATATAAACCCGCTCTTCCTGCCGGCAATTCAGTAGCGTCCGAGAGACCTAGGAGAGTTGTACATCACCACTGATTATGCTTGCCGTAGCTGCATGCGAAACGTCTGGGAGAGTGAAGGAGCCCAGTGGACCACGGCCTCTCAGCCCAGAAGCATATTCCTCTAATTATGACTTCAGCCATGAAAGCCTTTGTTTATTTCCATTAGAAATACTTTACCTGGGATGTGAGAAGTTAATGGTTATTAAACATGATGCCTCATTAAATTCGTTGGGGCCTCCCAACATCCCGTAAGTGACATGATTTATATAGCTTTATTTCAAGCATATACATCTATAACTAAATTTATAAATGTAATCTGAATGGGGATTACAAGTTGTGCAATAAATGGGTGCAATATAATGCCTTATATGCGCAAAATGCAAAGTTGAGCATTTTGTAGCTTTAGTACATGGGCGTCGCGAAGGGGGGGGGGGGGGCCGCGGCCCCCCCTTGGAAGTTAATGAACTTAATGTGCTGACTATTAAACTATTATTTTAATTGTTATGTAAAGAACAATTTCTATTTAGGACAAATTTATATGGTTATCCGCAACAAATACTATAACTTTTGACAACAAAATAATGAATTAATATTATCTTATTGCAAAATTCTAACCTTTGGCCCCTCCCTGGAAAAAAGTCTGCCGACGTTCATGCTTTAGTAATGTTGTTGTTGTTGTTTTCTAGTGCCTTGCATCTGGCAATGAAGCCATTAGCATTCGTGCTTTCCAATACTTTTGAACTGTAGTTTCTTCTGATCTTAATGCTTCACAGGTCTTCAAGTGGTCTTCGTTCATTTCTGCTGGATCGTTACACAGGACATATTGGTGAGGATGAGATACCTATTCTGTAGAGATGACTTGCTAAGCAGTCGTGATTTGTCAATAGTCGGAAGGCTGCAACCGCTGTTTTCCTTGGTCTCTGGGGGATTATATCTGGGTTGGAAAGTAGTGTAATCCATTTTTTATCTTTGGCATTTGTAATGTTGTAATGTTGTAATGTTGTATTAACAAAAATACAGACATGTTGTGATATAAAGAAATATTAGGTTATGTCAGTGCATTCTGGAACTGGTTAAAATTTATCTACATCTAGCGCAGGTAATATTAAGACTGGATTTAATTTTGGTAGTAATCTAAAGTACTCCATGAACTTTTTCCCTTCAAGTATCTCATAGGCACCTTAGAGGTTTTCCACAACCTTGTTCATCAGTATTATCTGTTAATTCATTGACCATAATAAATGAAAACATCCAAGTGTCCAACTCACTTTCTTCACTGCAATGCAGCTTTCTCAAGTACATTTCAGCCATTTTGCCCAATGGTATGGTGTTTTCAGTTCAGTTTTAAGTTTTCAGTCCAATTTCCTAGGAAAGCATAACTGAAAACTGAACTGAAATGATCTTAACTTTTCAATTTTCAGACTGGAGGAAAGCAAGGCTTTAATGCCTGTGATGCAACAGAATCAACAGATGACAATGTTGCCTCAAAATCTTACATAGGATTTGCTGATAAGGGTGGCACCAAAACTGAAAGATGCACCCAATTCACTATTATCTCTCTGTAGTACTTTAGTTACTCACATTATTATCCCAGCTTCCAGCAATAAGGAAATTTTGCAGCATGGTAGCCGACTAAACGCCAGTGTTTGTGTGTTCGTTTGTTCTTTTTGGGCCAAACTTCCGCAGACCAACCCCGACAAAAATTAATAAAATGGCATTGAAACTGTATAAAAGTTCCTCTACAGTGTTCCCCATAGTCGTAAAGCTCCCCAACATTACATCAGAGAAAGATATTTGTCCACTTTGGCCACCTGTAGTAGAAGATTGTTTATGTTATGGCCGGTAATGTTTGGGAGCGCCATGTTAGCTTTGCTTTGGTTAGGTTAGGTGTAGCTGTAGCCTAGTTATTTTTAGGTTCGGGGATAAAATCGAGAAAGGTGAGGGACAAGGAGAGTGTAGAGGAGGAGAGATGAGGCGAAGCGTACAGAAACTGTGTCTCAATGTCTTTTTTTGTGAGCGTTATCTCTAAAATGTTCGGTTTTTTGCTGAATTTGGGGAATTTTTTTTGGCAGTTTGGGGCAGTTTTGGAAGCTAGAATTTTGGGTACATATTTATATGTGCCTAACAGATATTTTGGGATAAAAGTTTTTTTTTTTTTTTGCGACGGGGTTGGTCTGCAGAAGTTTGTCCTTTTTCTTGGTAGAGTTTAACACCCGCTTTTACTACATAAGGCGCCGCAGACAGCGGCACTGATGATACATGGAATGAACACAGAGCACCAATGGAATGAGATGGCGGGAGAAACTGGAGGAAACCTGCCCCAGCTCGGCTTCATCCACCACAAATCCCACATGCGGCTGCCTGGGATTGAATGCGGGCCGCTTTGGTGAGAAACAAATATTGTAACCAATCGGCTACGGCGCGGCCGCATTCGTTTGGTACAACTGCGAGCAGAGCTCATGAATGTTGAACACATCATACAATTAGAACATGCATCATAACGAATACCTACCACCAACAATACTGATGAAACAGAACCATCAGGTGGCAATATCACTTCAAAATCTTTCATAGGATTTGCTGATGAGGATGTAGTTGTGGTACCAAAACTGGAAGTTGCACCCAATTCACTATTATCTCTCTATAGTGCTTTAGTTACTCACGTTATTATCCCAGCTTCCAGCAATAAGGAAATTTTGCGGTATTGTAGCCGGACTAAATGCCAGTGACGAAACAGAATCGTCCGGTGGCGATGTCACTTCAAAATCTTTCATAGGATTTGCTGATGAGGGTGTAGTTGTGGCACCAAAACTAGAAGATGCACCCAATGTACTCTGGTTGAACATAATTTATCCTGCACAAAGAAAATTAAGGCGTTTTAAAATTCACCCATACCTAACCGCTTACAACATATACCAAAAAAATAGTTTTGGGCTCTTCTTCAAACAAGACAATGCCACACCTTAATACATACACATGGAGGTAAGTGTAGGTGGTTTGTACCTGGCCGTCTACATGAAACAATAAAGTATTGGCGCATACGCGGGTCGGCTAGTCGAAGCGATGGAGGGATTATTGCCAGCCAACGATACAAAGCCAGATAAAAAGCCTTGCATACAACGGCAGTAGTGCCAACGTAACTAGTTCAGCAATCGTGTATTTATGCATGTATTAGTAATTTGGGTAGTGATATGTTAGTATTAGAACTGTTATTGAACACCTTAAATACGTACCACAACATATAACTTGCATTCTGGTGGAAGTACACGTTATGAGCTCCCCTCAATACAAAGTACATGTTATAAGCTCCCCTGAATAAAAAGAAGATAATTTCACTAATATCTATTTACCTAGAGAGAATATTCCAACCAAAATTTTCGACATCAAGATTTCATTGGAAACACACGTTATGAGAATTTCTGAATGTAAAAGGTATTTATAAAAGGAAAAGAAAAAAAACGTCCGTGTGTGGATGGGGTGAACAATATAACACAAACAAACCGTCGGCTAAATACCGGACTTGGTATATAGTTTTGCATCTTCCCAGAATGCGACACGATGAATTTCAAGAAAATTTCTCCATTAATTTGTTGCCAATCTTAAACTTGAATGTGCGTGACCCAGCAGTATGGTAGTGAACTTGTTAGAAGCAAGTTGTGAAGGTGCAATGAATCGCTTCATTAGCATAGTAGATTTAGCACCTTTGTGTTATGAGGAAGAATGTATACAATTCCTCTACGACGAGGGCCTGCTGAGAACCTGAATGCTATGCAGGGAATGTGAAGCCGTGCTACACCCCATAACAACAATTAATTAGTGTTAATTCGGCTCTTCCGGCGGAGTTTTTTAGTGGGTAGGGCGAAGCCTACAGTCCCCCATCTGTGCCATCCCAGCGCATGGGGCTCCATAAATGGATTTTTTCTCCAGTCGAAAATAAATAAATAAAACGAGCCAACATTTCGTGGACCCAGTCACAAGGCAATAACGGTGTTACACAATAATGCACACAACAATAGTATGGAGTCACGCTAGCGATATATCTGTATGGGCAATAACGATAATGTACACAATAATTGTATAGAGTAGCGCTGGCGGTGTAGATTAGCCGACGCGCGCGCGAGTGTTTAGTGTGTTGGCAACAAAAACTAGTGTGGTTGAAAAAAGCAATGTTGGCAAATATGAAAATCGTCTGCTAGTGACACGACGCAACCAAGTGGCGATTCTTCTAACGACTGTCGGTGCATGCGCAGTAAGTAGCTTCGGACTTAGAATTTGGCCGGCAAGTGCTACGGGACTCTTTCTAAAGAAGAGCCATAATGAATATTCTTCAGCCCTAATACTAACGTATCACTACCCAAATTACTAATACACGCCTAAATACACGATTGCTGAACTAATTACGTTGGCACTACTGCCGTTGCATGCAAGGCTTATTATCTGGCTATGTATCTTCGGTTGGCAATAACCCCTCCATCATTTCGACTAGCCGACCCGCGCATGCGCCAATACGTCCTTTGTATAATCTTAAACAATTTTAAAAGCAAAACTCAAAAAAACATGTTTCAAAACTTACCCATACCTAAACGCTTAGGACATATACCGAACAATTGTTTTGGGCTATTCTTCAACAAGATAATACCACAAATTAACACATCCACATGTGACCTACCAACTGGAATTTTAGCGTCATTTAGCTTAATTTTATACATTTCAAGATATTCAGTGCTGCCAACAAGTATTAGCTGAAAGTCCCCAAATCCTAAATTAAAAGTTGCTAACAGTACCTACATCAAAATAAATACTATAATTAATTAAATGATATTTGTATAATATTTAACAACTTTAAAAGCAAAATTCACTTCCGTACTCTAAAGAAAGATGTTTCGTATTTACCAGAACACTTCCAATGGATTTTCGCAAACTATTAACACTATATAACTCCGTTTTATTGCAAAGATATTAAAAATACACCTTTATAAACAATTATAAACACACATAATATGTTATTTATGTGTGAAAATGTCTATAAACTGCTCTTTTTTTCCCTTCGTCCCTTGTCCAGGAGCTCTATCAGAAGCTTTACGGCCACACATCTGTGGACCACACCACACACACTAACCACCAGTATTGCCAACAGAAAAAAATATTACCAACTAAATATGGTCCAAAAAAAAAGATCAAAGATGGCCCAAAAGAAACTAGATTTCTGTTATGCATTCTGTATCATAAAAAAAATAAATAAATAAATAGATAAATAAATAAATAAATAAATAAATAAATAAATAAATAAATAAATAAATAAATAAATAAATAAATAAATAAATAAATAAATAAATAAATAAATAAATAAATAAATAAATAAATAAATAAATAAATAAATAAATACATAAATAAATAAAAAAGCGAAGTCACATGCATTGGATTACATGATATAAAATAACTTAAAAACTGAGGAGAGCATCTTGGTCATCACCAATGACGTCCTCGTCCTCATCAAGGGAAGATGTGCAAGTTGAAGTTGTAGTGATAATGCAGTAAATGTTGATGGTATATATTTATATGCATCCGCCGTGCCGATTGTTTTTAGAACGGTTGCAGGAAGTTCATAATTGTGGCAACAACGATCTTTTCTGCGAAGACCTGCACGGATTTCCAGTATAGCGTGCACCATTTTTGTACGCATTTGATTCCTAGTTTTGGTTTTTACTAAATTTAGTTGGCTGAATATCCTTTCAACCTCAGCGTTTGACCAAGGAAGAACCAGCCTAGATAACGCAAAGTCTGCAAGTTCTTTGAAAGGGGTTTCTCCGCTGGCATCACGGTATTTGAATACCTCACACCAAAATTTGACGGAATTGTTGACATTTTTCCATTGTACAATGGTCAACTTTTGCCACTGCAATTCTATTTTCGCTATTGTTTCGCTATCCAAATGTGATGCTTCTAATAGGGGAATCAAAGGTTCCTTTAACACAACAAGCGCCTTTGACACAGCAAGAAGGGACAGTTTCCTCAATATTTCAATATTATTAGACAATCCCTGCTGTAGCTGCTTGATAAGTTGTTGTTGTTGTTGTTTTCTAGTGCCTTGCATCTGGCAATGAAGCCATTAGCATTCGTGCTTTCCAATACTTTTGAACTGTAGTTTCTTCTGATCTTAATGCTTCACAGGTCTTCAAGTGTTCTTCATTCATTTCTACTGGATCGTTACACAGGACACATATTGGTGAGGCTGAGATACCTATTCATGCTGCTTGATAAGTAAAGAAACAAATGTTACACACCTATTTCTAATAGTTTGTTCTTCTTGTTCTGTTATTTTGTTTCTAATTTCTGAAAGTTTATTTTCAAACAAATAACCCAGATATGGTTTAGGGTTGAGATGTTTCTCGAAATCATCATGAAAAATTTTCTTCAGCACTGGATAGGTAGGAATGACAATTATTTTAAGAAGAGACTGAATAAGAACTACCAGGTCATCTAATAACTTGCATGGATCTGCATCATTTACCTCATAACTTTTGTTGACTCTCTGAACATCAGACAAAATGGGTTTAAAAAATAACAAGTATGCTAAATTGAGCTCATCACTGAACATGGAGTACAACATTTCAGCTGAGTAACATTTTTCACTGAGCCTAACGATTTCAAAATGAGTTTTTATCTCCAACCATTGATCAATTATTCTACATACTGCAGGCTGAATGGATAAACACCTCGTGTCATAAGCTTGGGGGATTTTCATTGGTTCATCCCCGTCATTTAGAGTGGAGAAAATTTGGCGGTAAAAGAGTTGCCGCGATGAAGACTGAGAGAACCAATTAGAAGTTTCTCTAATAAGAAAATCCAAATTTCTCGGAAGAGAATCTGCAGTTGCAGCAGAGGTTGCCAGTTGAATAGAGTGGCACACGCACCTTATAAGTACCAAGTGTGGGACCTCCCGTTTAAGAATTTCATATAGTCCATTATTAATCCCCACCATCACACTAGCATTGTCTGTTCCGATGCCTTGCAATTTTTGCAACTCTAAATTAATTGATTTCAATGACTCTTTAACTGCCCTTGCAATAGACACTGCATCGCACTTTTCAAGTTCGACAAGTTCAAGATAAGTTGAAACAGTCCTGTCAGATGTTTGGCTGTGATATATAATAGCGATTGCTAGAAGCTTAGTGACGGCAATGTCAGTTGATTCGTCCACCAAGATGCTGTACACTGAATCACCAATATCACTTCTTAAGTCACTCACAAAGTAAGGTCCAAGAACGTTCTTAATAACAGCACTACACTTTGTACGATGTAACTTAACCTGGCTTGCAGTTACGCTATCACTGAATCTGTTTTTACACATTTCGCATAGGTGAGCGCATGACATTATGGCACAATGAGCGGACACAAAAAGTGCAAGTTATGCTTCAGCACTGTTCCTTTCTAAAGAAACCACCACTGGTTTGAAGTTAATATGTGTCTGTCTTTGGGAGGAAAATACAGCAACTGCAGATTTGTGCTTTTTTGCTTCCGCATGATTTTCCAAGTCTGCTAACCGAGCTCTTATGCTGCAACGACACACTTTGCAGAACGCTTTTGTGTTATCACCTACAGCCCGAGATAACCATTCTACAAATTTTGGATTTTTCAACCACTCTTCTCTAAACTTTTGAGTATATTGCGGTTTTGCTTTGCCCATTTTGTTAGTTAATTAACCGTATAATTTTGTCACTATTCACAACAGACCACTATATTGATGGGTGAAGCACACGGAGCTAACCATGAACACAATGTGAACTGAGAAGAGAAACGAGAATTTTGAATGGCACTGTGAAGTAAGCAAAGTTGTTTAATTGTTGGTATAAACAGTAGCCGATGACTGATATAATAAACCACGTTTATCAAATAGCGCGCCGCCTACTTGTATTGCCGGTAACGCCGATAGCAGTATTACAGGAAGCTACTGTGAAGCAAGTAGGCTTTAGAATATCTCTTGTGTATTATTTTGCTGACTCCAGGGTTCGGTTTACAAGCAGTATATGTACATTACACCACCCAAAAGCTCATAACACGCAGTGTGACTAATCACCAGGAATTGTAGAAGGGGATTGCTGCTAATAACAAGTTTATATTACGATGACGCAATTCAAATGGTAGATATTTTCTTGTGTACACATCGGATGTGTCGAGCCTCGCAGCAGGAAAATGGTCTGTAAATCGCTTCTAAAAGAACAATATTGCATGCAACCATACATTTAAAAAACCAGATCGCAACCAGATGCATTTTGAAAAGAACCAGATTTCCCACTAGCAAGTAAAAGATAAATTTTCCTACTAGACAGACGCTCAAAAAGACCAGATTGAGTTGTAAAACAACTAAATTGGCAACACTGCTAACCACAGAGCACCTACACTATAACTGTATGGAGGTAACAACGTGTCGTACCAACAGTATGAAAATATAGATAGTGTCACCGCGCCCGCCGCATCTAATTGCCGACAACAACAGTGTCACCCATCGCATTATTGTCGACACTACCGCAAAGGAGCCGAAGGAAAGAGACAGAGAATGACCGCATTGTTAGGGCGCTTGCCGAAAGAGAGAAAAGGATAGAGGCTACTGGAATCTTCTACTTTGTATTTCACCGTAATAACTGAACTTTCCAGAATAGTGCCTGGGAGATATAAATAGCGGTAAAGTGCGACAGAAGAGTCAGTCAGACGTATGTGAAGTGTTGAGTAGTCGTGCCGACGGAGACGGACAGACGATGTGAAGCGTTGTGCCGACGGAGAAGGGTTAGTTCTTTGTGTTACGAGTTCGGAGCCGTGCTGTTGGAGAATCGGAAAAGACTTTCTTGTTGTTGCAACGAGTGTACAAAGTTACTGTTTACGGAAATAAAAGTGTTTCTTTATCTCGACTACATGTCTACTTTACTTTACACCCCCACCAAAAGGCGGCGCCGTGGCCGAGCGGTTAGCGCGCTCGCCTACCACCTAGGCGGCCCGGGTTCGATCCCAGGGACCCGCATGTGGTATTCGTGGTGGACGAAGCGGCGTCAGGGCGGGTTTTCTTCGGGTACTCCGGTTTCCCCCGCCATCTCATTCCACCGGTGCTCCATCTTCATGTATCATCAGTGTCACCGCCTGCGGTGCCGTAGTAGTAAAAGCGGGCGTTAAACACTACAACAACAACCCCCACCAAAAAGTCACACTGGTGTCAGGAGTGGGATCCGTCGAATTGCTTCTAGTTTCGTTACATCGTCGTTAGAAGTTGCAACGTTAGAACCAAGATGGAGGGAGATTCGGAAACCAGGATGATGGCAATGATGAAAGAATTATTCGCCGAAATGAAGACGGCAAACGACAACTTCGCTGCCGAAATGAAGACGGCAAACGACAACTTCGCTGCCAAAATGGAAACGTTAAATAACAATCTTGCTACCGAGCTGAAAGAGATGAAGACCGCAACCGACAACCTCGTTGCCAAAATGAAGACGAGAAACGACAACCTCGCTGCCGAGCTGAAAGAGATGAAGACGGAGCTATCGGCGAAAATTGACGGCGAACTGATTGGCGTGACGGAAGACGTGGAAGAACTCGGCGAAAAGGTGGAAGACCTCTACCAGCACGTGGACGTCGTGGAGGACGACGGGGAACATCTTGGCGCCCTGGTAGTAAGAGTTGACGAGAGCGTCAAAGTACTGGATGCCAGGGGCAGACGGAATAGCGCGGACCTGGGGAGGGAGCACCTAGTGGCCGAGGCGACAGTCGCTCCCGTTTCAGATGATGTGAGGGAAGACATGGAACAACTCGGCGAACTGATTGGCGTGACGGAAGACGTGGAACAACTCGGCGAACTGATTGGCGTGACGGAAGTCGTCGAACAACTCGGCGAACTGACTGGCGTGACGGAAGACGTGGAAGAACTCGGCGAAAAGGTGGAAGACCTCTGCCAGCATGTGGACGTCGTGGAGGACGACGGGGAACGTCTTGGCGCCCTGGTAGTAAGAGTTGACGAGAGCGTCAAAGTACTGGATGCCAGGGGCAGACGGAATAGCGCGGACCCGGGGAGGAAGCACCTAGTGGCCGAGGCGACAGTTGCGCCCGTTTCAGATAACGAAAGTGTACGTCTCGGGGAAGACAAAGGGACAGTTCAGGGACGTCGTCGAGGATCCCCTGGAGGAGTGTGTCGGGTACGTAACCAACCAGTATATGACGTGGAGGACGATCAGCAGGGAAGCGCACAAGCAAACGAGCAACACGCGAGAACCGACTTGGCATGGGACATGGGGGGACCGTCGGAGCCCTCCAATCACCTGACGCATAGTGCCGTGAACGGAAGAATGGTGGACATCATCGTGGACGGCAGGATACAGGAGAGGCCGTGCCGAGCACGAGTGAACACGAGTGCAGCGGTGGACGCGACTCGCGCGGATGTGGCGGGGTTTGTTGCCGGACCCATCGGAAGGAAGGTGGCTGCGAAGGTGCGCCAGAGAGGTCGGCGGACATGGTACCCAGTGAGCCGTTTCCAAGTGAGCAGGATGGCCCGTCAACACACCAGGAAGAAGGGCAACTGGACGAGGGACCGTCAAGACCGGCGGTACTGTTGCAGAATTTCGAAGCAGGATGGCATACATCGTCCTACCCGGACCAAGGGACACTATCCAACAGCGATACCTAGGATCGTGCCTCCTGGAGAAGAGGTTCGATGGGTTAGTCCACCGGGGCGCAAGGGAGATGCCGCAGTGATAGTGCTGGTCGGGACGACCAGCCCTGAGGAGGGAGCAGTGTCACCGCGCCCGCCGCATCTAATTGCCGACAACAGCAGTGTCACCCATCGCATTATTGTCGACACTACCGCAAAGGAGCCGAAGGAAAGAGACAGAGAATGACCGCATTGTTGGGGCGCTTGCCGAAAGAGAGAAAAGGATAGAGGCTACTGGAATCTTCTACTTTGTATTTCACCGTAATAACTGAACTTTCCAGAATAGTGCCTGGGAGATATAAATAGCGGTAAAGTGCGACAGAAGAGTCAGTCAGACGTATGTGAAGCGTTGAGTAGTCGTGCCGACGGAGACGGACAGACGATGTGAAGCGTTGTGCCGACGGAGAAGGGTTAGTTCTTTGTGTTACGAGTTCGGAGCCGTGCTGTTGGAGAATCGGAAAAGACTTTCTTGTTGTTGCAACGAGTGTACAAAGTTACTGTTTACGGAAATAAAAGTGTTTCTTTATTTCGACTACATCTGTCTACTTTACTTTACACCCACACGAAAAGTCACAATATGACGTTACCAAATGGTGAAAGGATCGGTGGCTCATTCACAAGATCTTAACCAGAACTTATAAGAAAGAAAAACGTGGTTCAGCAATATGGAAAGAAACAGTAAAGAGGAACAACAACAATCATAACAACAACAACAACAACAATAATAATAATAACAATAATAACAACAATAACAATAACAACAATAACAACAACAACAACAACAACAATAATAATAATAATAATAATAATAATAATAATAATAATAATAATAATAATAATAATAATAATAATAATAATAATAATAATAATAATAATAATAATAATAATAATAATAATAATAATAATAATAATAATAATAATAATAATAATAATAATAATAATAATAATAATAATAATAATAATAATAATAATAATAATAATAATAATAATAATAATAATAATAATAATAATAATAATAATAATAATAATAATAATAATAATAATAATAATAATAATAATAATAATAATAATAATAATAATAATAATAATAATAATAATAATAATAATAATAATAATAATAATAATAATAATAATAATAATAATAATAATAATAATAATAATAATAATAATAATAATAATAATAATAATAATAATAATAATAATAATAATAATAATAATAATAATAACATCACGAAAGAAAGAAAAAATTAAGAAATTAAGGTAATAAAAATAAAAGAAAAGGGCTACATAGAGAAACATATAGTGTAGCTGCCTATATAAAGTTACACACACGCGCATAAATAGGTCTAGAAACACAGACATGCTGACGCAGATACACTCCGATATTCATATATAAAATCGGATATTAAAAAACGGATGAAATCCGCTAGTAGAGTAGAGGGGCTACCCCTACGCACAAAAACGTTGTGTTCATATGTGGTTTCGGACGAAAGTAGGAAAGAAAGAAAAAAAAAGGAACGTCAAAACCGAAATCCACAACGTTGTACATGGCGAAAAATCGCCTGTAAAACGCGTCCATCGGTCATGGACAATAAATAATTAATCGACACCGGAAAACTCGGAAGCTGGGAGTATAGATTGGCAAAAAACCTCTCTACATTGTGTGTAAGGTTTGCACATCCTAATAAAATATAGTCTAAGGTGGCCTCTTGACCGCAGTGGCAATAAAGTGTGGTCCCAGAACCAGAGCGGAACAAGTACGCCGGAGTGTAGCAATGTCCCACACGCATCCGCGAGAACAGTGAGACAAAGTGACGCGGATAGCGTAAAGAAGCAAACCATGAACGATTGAGGGGCTACGGGGGTGGAAGACAGTAACAAGAAACGTGTTCTGCGTGTGTAAAGGCTTCCCATTCCTGGACCCATTGAGACAGGAGAGAATGCCTGCCGGATCTAAATAATTCCCGCGGGGGTACTCCGACTGGAAAAACTTCTTCATAAAAGCAAGCAGATTTGGCTAAGCGATCGGCGGTCTCGTTTACATAGATACCAGAATGACTAGGTATCCAGGCAAAGATCACCCTCCTGACGCCCTCCTCCTGAACAAAAGAATTAGCAAAAACCCGAGCCGACCCTTACTCGGAAAAAGCGGTCCTTCATAAACTCGCCCGCCTCAATAGCGTGATGGTTAGCGTGTCTGCCTCACGTTCAAGAGGTCGCGAGTTTGAATCTCGCTTAGGATAAGTTATCCGGGTAAGGTTTTTTTCCGAGGTTTCCCCTACCCTGAGAAGACCAATGTCGGGTAACTTAAAGCTCCATGGACTTCGGGCTCATTTGAGCATCATTTCACCCATTTCATTTCATTTCATTCGTCCGATATGACACAATGTTGGAGGACGTAAATTCAGAAATAAACTTCATAAACTCTTGAATGAACGTGGTAGGCGTCCACGTATGTTCCTGGCATACAGGGAACGTAGAATCCCTGCTCGCCAGCACATATCATAAGCCTTCTCAAGATCGAAAAATATGCCGACGGTTTGACAGTTCTTCATAAAACCGTCCATTAACTGTGTCGATATTGACACAAGATGGTTAACAGTTGAACGGCGTAGTCGAAAACCACACTGGATGTTAGTCAATAGGTTACGACTTTCTAACCACCATACCAATCGTCCATTGATCATGCGTTCCATCACCTTGCAAACGCAACTGGTGAGGGAAATACGACGATAGCTGGAGGGAAGATGACGGTCCTTTCCAGTCTTCAAGATGGAAATAACAGTGGCCTCCTGCCAATTTTCTGGGAGTATACTGTCAAGCCCAACACGATTATAGACCTCGAGCAGGAATGCCTTACCTTCAGGAGAGAGCTGTTGTAACATTTGCACATGAATACCGTCCGGTCCGTGTGCTAATAATCGCGAAGATTTAAGAGAATGTTCCAGCTCCGCCATGGTGAAAAGGCGATTATAATCCTCTACGTTTCTAGACCGAAACGCGAAGCCTTGAGATTTCACCTGAGTTTTAGTTGGAAGGAACCCCGGGGGAGTAGTTTTCCGAGCTAGACACTTGAGCGAAAGCACTGCCAAAGGTATTGGCCACTTCAAATGAATCAAGAACAGCTCCTGTGGCTGTTTTTAGTTCCGCAATTGGTATATGGGTCGTTTTAGCTACAACACGCCTTAACCTATCCCACACAACCGAGGAAGGTGTGTGTCGGTTAAATGAAGCTACAAATTTGCTCCATGATGACTTTTTGCTATCCTTAATGACTTGTCTGGACCTGGCGCGCATTTTCTTGTATTCGATTAGGTTATCCAAAGTAGGGTGACGTTGAAAAACCCTAAGAGCACGCCTTCGAGCATGAATGGCATTCCGAGATTCTTCCGTCCACCAGGGGCGGGAAATCGACGGGCAACCGAGCAATAGGTACCGGAGTTCGGGATAGCGGGCTGGCGCAAACGTAAGAGTTTCCGGGCTCTGAGAAGGACACCTTCTCTCTAACCCGAATATCCTGGATGGCTCTTTCCTCCATATAACGGGGGCATTCTCGGGAGTTTGCTGGATGTTCTCCCCTGCAGTTGATACAACTGGGAGGTTTTGTACAGTCATCGTCATGAGCGATGCCTCCACAGTGCACGCAGGTAGCTCTACCACTGCACGTGTCACTTGTATGACCAAAGCGCTGTCATTTGTAACATCTAAGCAGGTTCGGAATATAAGGTCTTACTTCAATGGCCTCGTACCCAGCCTTTATCCTTTGCGGGAGATCTACCTGATTAAAGGTAAGGAAAAGGGTACGGGTAGGCAGATATTCACCTCCATCTTTTCTCTGAACCCGATAAACAGATATCACACCTTGATCTGCTAGGTTCTCCTTATTTTCATCATTGGACATATCGTCCAATGCGCGTGTGTTCACAACACCGCGAGAGGAGTTCAGCGTACTGTGCATCTCCACACGCACCGGATAGCTGGCTAACATGTTGGCTTTTAAAATAGTAGCTGCCTGTGCTGTTGAAATAGATTCAACCAGCAGCGTGCCGTTCCGAGATCTTGTGCAGTTCTTCTCTGGGCCAGCTATCTTATCGAGACCCTTCTGTATCACGAAAGGATTCACCGACCTAAATGTTTTACCTTCCTCATTTCTTGTTACAACTAAGTAGCGAGTACCACTCAGCTCTGCTACTTCCTTTTCACTAACTTTGGCTTTTTTGGTTTTTTGAGTTTTAAAAGAGCTCATGGCGATTATATCCTCCACCATTGAAAATGTCTCCGATGACATGCTCACTTCCTTGGCACCACCCCGACTTGGGTGGGAGTCCTGGCCTGGACCTTGCTCACCCTGGGGTCTCACCTTCCAATGTACAGACAGAGGGACCCAATCGCCTTTAGGAGTGCATCAGCTCATGCAATGGCTCCTCCCCGGGACTGATCTTTATCAGCGGATACGTACACAGGTTCGAAAATGATAACCAGGAGCTGGGAATTACGCGGTTACCCAGTCACCCCTTGCGTCTCCCCATCCTCCTACAACCCGCGCGTAGGTTATCCATCAGACTGTGTACAGGGAGGTATCAGGTGGGAGGTCAGACACAAAAGTGGACCAAAGTTGATTGGGCGTTTGGCAGATGCTCTCTCACATCTTAGAGGAACCCAATCGAGAGTATGGTTCGGGGCCCGGGGTACGCCAAACAAGCACCTACCGTAGTAGGACCCCCTGGGGGAGTTTGATTTCGGAGACTCACCTCTTGCCCACCTGTAGTAAAAAACGACACACTTGGTAGGCCGTTTGGATCGGGTACTGAGCCCCTCCGCCACGTCAAGGCGACATTCCTTCGGGGGGGCTAGCACTACGAAGAAAATTCAAGTACGCCAGGGGTTCATGGTAGAGCGTAAGAATTTATACGTGGAATGAATTGACCGATTGACTAGCAGCGAGTACTGAAGAATAGATATAGTTACAAACTTCCTCATTCTCTGATTTGACTAGCAGCAATAGCAGCATTTAAAATGCGTTAGCATAATAATCGTTTAGAATTCCTAGTAAAGAAATACTGCGATAATTGTGCTATTCTCGGCATTTTGACTTCGGTTACCAAAAAAAATTATGATAAATTGTTGTTTACCTCTTGAGGGAATACAACTTTAGTAGAACTCATGCAAAGATTGACGTTTGTATTCCATGACTACCTAGGGGCCATACATTCCAAATACCTTTTTAGTTTTTATGTTAGTAATACCTATATTTATATACTGTAATTAAAATACATAATGAAAATATTTCTTATTTTGAAGGATAAGGATTTTGAAAATTATTTTTTCACCATATGTTTTAAAATATTCCGCACCATGCAGTGAAATTTGCCATGTAGATTCCCAAACAAACAACTAAATATGACATATTTTCCTTTTTCTGTTTTGGACGGTTTTGTGTTATTAATCTTTAAAGCTATATAGTACTTAAACTAGACATTTCAAATGACAGAATTTCAAAATTCTTTTTTCTTTTGAACTAAGGCTAGTAAAACAAAGTTATATTACAGATTCGTCGCTTATAATCGATAAATATAGTAGGATTTTAAAAAGACGGTAATGTTTTAAAATTGCATCGTGTGGAGCATTTGCAGTAGGATAACACAATATGGATTCAACATTTCATAACTCAGAAAGTAAAGGGGATATCATACTAAAATTCAAAACCCTCAAATGCTGATATAACACACATTGAAAGTAAATTGTCAGCCAAATTGACTGTGTATTCCCTAATTTTTTAAGCCCGTGCCCGGCCCGACCCCAACAAACGTTTATGAAATTAGGTCCGAAACCGGCACGAGCCCATACAGGTCATTACTAGACTATGTCAAATAATGTTCATAAACAGCGCAGCCAATCTATCACTTTTCGGGTTGCACGCTAACAATATTAACTACGTTAATTTCATTAAATGATTCCAAAGGGGTGGTGTGTATTTGATGGTATTTCGTTTTAACATTTAGGCATCATTTCTGTTATGGTATATCATACCAACGTCTTTGATTATTCGTTTGGTCCCATCGTGTGCAAAACTGCAGGACATCGAACTTATGATAAACATATACATCTTAAAGGGGAACGAAACACAAAAGTCGCGTTTCTTCCTAAATGAAGTGGTAAGATTGTTTTCTTCCTAAGAGATACCGTTACCGCTGTGCAGACGAAATATTAAACACCTCACACGTTCACAACTTGCTTACTGCTGCATGTTCATAGATTATTCTTGCTGAGTTGAAGTTCAAGGGCATTGTACTTTATGGTGGTGTTAATAAGTCAGTTTATTATTATACAAAAAACGAAATATTGTTAAAAATAAATGCCCCAATGTTGTACATATGGTTGCAATGTGAAAATCGAAACATATAAGAGAATTCATTTTCATTCGTTTCCAAACAGTCAAATCCCCCAAAAGATAGAGAATATGGGTAGAATTTTTCAAAAGAAAAGACTTTTTGCCTAGTTCCAGTGCTTTTTTATGTTCTTTCCATTTTAAGGGCATACTTATGAGCGGATATAGTTATTAAAAAGCAGCTTTATTGAAATTTTCAGATATTCCTATCATAAGGAAAAATGAAGACACTTCAAGTTCTAGCAAGACACTAATTAATCCTTCAACATCATCATCTAAGAGCAAACAACACAACGACATGAGGCTAAAAGTTGTAAAAGCATTGTTTCCGAATTATGTGGTAGTTTTACTTACAATAAAACTGACAACAAAGCAGGTGATGTTAAAGTAATGAAAAATAATCCAGAATAGAAGGTGAACTAGGTACTGTATTCGTAAGGGAATACGCCCATGATATGTTGTTGGAACCTGAAACATCTACGAAACAAGCTCCGGTTTTAACCTTTAACTCTCACTGTTAAGCGGTGGTGAGTTTCCCTGTTTTTATCACTTTGACTTGGGTCCCGAATGACCCAGCTGTCGGCGGGCCCTTAAAAACCTACTCACTCACTCACTCACTCACTCACTCACTCACTCACTCACTCACTCACTCACTCACTCACTCACTCACTCACTCACTCACTCACTCTGCGAAACAAGCAATGATGAGGAAAATCAGAATAAGCTGAATGAAATTTTCTACGAACCTGAAACTTCAGATTTTGATACAAGTGATAACTAGGAAGAAAAAGGAGGAGAAGGAGAGTGTTGCTTCATGCATGAAAATGAAGCTATAGCGGAATATTTCATTGTTGCTTGGACATCTCTGCTGTTACCTTTCAAGGTACGTGATTTATGTAGAAATGAAATGAAAATAATTTCTCTTTACATTGAATGGGCAATGCTAATATATTAAAACAGTGTGTTACTGCGTTAGTACATTCACTTGGAACTACGGTTGCCAGGTTCTGTTCACCAAAAAAGGGATATCATCCATTTTTTTAGGGAAAAAAGAAAGATTGTTTACCAAAAAAAATAAACGCTAAAATAGGATTTTCAAGACTTATTTTAGTCTTTAGCACCTTTATTGTTGGTATTTGTTTTCAGATTTTGCTTTTCGTTAACAATTTGGCGCCAGAGTTTATAATTTAAAAATTGTTTGCATGAATACCAAAAGTTTACAACCACCTATAATTCTGATTCAGTCAATTCCTTAGAACATGTTTCTCACATCTGTCCTTTTCTCTTTCATCAAAGAGGATACTCTCTCAACAACATTGATGAGAACATTGACAACATTGGTGAGAAACCAAACATATTCTGCCTTAGTGAACATCACTTAAATAAACATGAAATTGGTCAACTCAGGGTTGAAGGTTATCAGTTAGGGGCATATTTTTGCTGGGAAATGCTTCACAAAGGAGGCACATGTATATATGTAAAAAAAGAAGTAGCCTATAGTATGCTGGATATTAGTAATTTCTGTGTAGAGCAAACCTTTGAGGCTTGTTGCATAAAACTTGAAGGGCAATTAGGAGACATCTACATAGTCTGTATATATAGAGCACCATCTAGCAATGTCAAAGAGTTCATTAGGAAACTAGAGTGTACTTTAAATTATCTATATAAACCAAATCTTGAACTCATCATATGTGGAGATGTAAATATAGATTTTCTAACAGAATCTGCAAATAAAACAGATTTAATGTCGCTATTAATGACATACAATTTATACCATACAGTGAATTTCCCAACTAGAGTTCATAATGAATCTAGTACAACCATACATAATATCTTCATAGTCAATGATAGGTTAAACTCTTCAACAACTTTTCCATTTATAAATGCACTATCAGACCACGATGCCCAAGTTTTATGTATAAACAATATTTATGACCCAGAATCAAAATGTCGGAAAAGAGTAAGGGAAGTGAATGATGAAAACATAAGTAAATTTAATTCATTGTTAGAACTAGAGGAGTGGACCACCATATACAGCAAAAGTGATATTAATGCTGCATTCAATTTGTTCCTAGGCATATATATATATATACCATTTTAATGCATGCTTTCGTATAAAATATGTTAGCTCATCCATACAAAGACAGCCATGGATGACACAGGGCATTAAAAACTCTAGCAAAAAGAAAAGAAATCTATACTTCTTGTGCAGAAATAGTAGTAATAACGAGCTAAAATTATACTATAAAGACTATTGCAAAATTCTTAGCAGAGTTGTTAAAACTGCCAAGGCACACTACTATAATTCAAAGATAAAGGGATCACAAAATACAATTAAAACCATATGGAACATAATCAAACATGAAACAAATAGGGCAAAAAGTAATGACAACCCCACAGCCCTTGTAGTAAACAATAACAAAATCAACGACACAACTGCAATTACAGACAGCTTTAATAACTACTTCATAAACATAACCACAAATTTGAATTTAAACAATGCGAACAAGGGAAATGCACATAAAATGTTAAATGATGCTTTTGCTGGAAGAACATTCACTGGTTTCAACCCCATTCCCACCACATCTGGTGAGATACTGGCTACTATAAAATCAATGAAACTGAAAGACAGTGCAGGTTATGATGAAATATCAAGCAGAATAATTAAAAGCACTGCTAAAGAGATTACTATCCCCCTAACTCATTTATGTAATCTATCACTACAATATGGAATATTTCCTGATCGGATAAAATTCTCAATTGTAAAACCTGTATATAAAAAAGGAGAAAAGACCAAAATAGATAATTATCGACCAATATCTCTACTACCCACATTCTCAAAATTTTTTGAACGAATTATGTATAACCGGCTACAGCAGTACCTAGAATCAAATAATATTCTAGTCCCTGAACAATTCGGATTTAGAAAGGAAATATTAGTTGATAATGCTATCTATAAATTCACTAATGGGTTATTAGAATCATGAAATCAAAGAAAACATGTAAACGGGGTATTCTGCGATTTATCTAAGGCCTTCGATTGTGTAGACCACCAAATCCTGCTAGACAAATTAAAATATTATGGCATTCAGAGAACTCCATTAACATGGTTTCACTCATACTTAACAAACAGGGTACAAAAAGTGAAAATATCGAAACCTAATTCAAATATACCTGATTATTCAAGGAGTAAAGTTATAAAACAAGGAGTTCCCCAAGGTTCTATTTTAGGACCATTACTTTTCTTAGTTTTTATAAATGATCTTGCACCAAGCTTAAACAAGTTGGCACAAGTATTTCTATTTGCTGATGATACAACACTATTAATTTCGCATAAAAGTTTAGATGGACTTAAAGAAACCTCGCTCACATAACAACATTAATGCAATCTTGGTTCAATGCAAATGGTTTGCAACTAAATGTTAATAAAACAAATATTGTAAAATTTACTACCATTAATGCCGCACAGCATAACTTTGCAATAGACATACATGGTAACTCTGTTCAAGATTCAAATGCTTCTAAATTTTTAGGTATACAAATTGACAAGCACCTAAATTGGAAAACCCACATAGATGAAATTGCCCCTCAACTGAGCTCCGCATGCTATGCATTACGACTTCTGTCCTCCTTCAGTGATGCTCATACATTAAAATTAGCATACTTTGCGTACTTCCACTCTGTAATGAAATATGGTATACTCTTTTGGGGAGGTTCAACAAATTCAAAGAGAATTTTCATCTTACAAAAAAAAGGCCATCAGAATTATATCACACTCTCATCCAAGCACATCGTGTAGAAGCATTTTCAAAAACGTAGAAATATTAACCCTTACCGGAGAATACATATATTCACTGATGAACTTCTACATAAAAAATAAAAACTACTTCACTACTAATTCTGACATCCACAATATCAATACAAGATCTAGATCTGAACTTCATATACCATCAACTAACCTCACATGTGTCCAAAAAGGAGTGCATTACCAATGTATAAAAATATTTAATATGCTACCTAATGAGTTAAGGACCTGTAATGATAAGGTATTCAAAATTAAGCTAAAGGAATATCTTCTTAAGCATTCATGATATACCATAAATGAATTTAACAACATCTAATGTAACCATTAGATCATTTTATGTTTATAATATTAATCCTGTTTATTGTAAATATTGTATAACATATTGACATGTTCCACATCCTGTTGCCAAGGCAAATTGTAGGATCTATGGAATGCAAATAAATGTATATATCTATGTGTGTCTGTGTGTGTGTGTGTCTGTGTCTGCGTCTGTGTCTGTGTGTATGTATTTTTTTTATTGTTAATATACAGCATGCCCCATTATTAGTAATATTACATGCTTTTTGTTACATTTGAATAGTTTTAGGTATTACAATATGTTAATTAACAAAGTTACAATTGTTTATAGGTTAAACTATTTGGCTGATTATGTTATTTGCAATATTCGTTATATTTTGTCAAAATCTATATTGTTTGTGAAATATATAAGTTCCTTAAGGTATTTGTTTCCCAGTTCATTGTTTGTTACTGGCCACTGTCCACCTTTGTTTATAATACTTTGTTTTAGTTTTTGTCTTTCAGTATCTAATAGAGAACACTCGTATATTAAGTGGTTTACATTTTGGTTCTGATTTTGACACTTACACAAGGCACTTTCCACTATCTTGAACCGATGATAGTATTCTCTGGTTTTTGCATGGCCTGTTAGTATTGCTGTAACTGGTCCATTTAATGGTATCTTCTGTTTTAGGCGTTCTTGCACCAAGGGAAAAACATTTTGGTGATTCTTCCTTTTGAGGTTAAGTCCCATTGTTGTTGCCAAGTATGTAGTGCTCTCTCCGCTGCTTCCTTGATGATGTAGCTTCTTGGGATCTTGTTGTAGATAATCTCTCTGTTATCTTCTTGCGCGGCTTTTTTTGCTAATTTATCTGCTAGTTCGTTACCACGTAGCCCCACGTGGGCCTTTACCCATTTTATGTGTAATGTCCATCCATTTTCTTGTAGTTGCTTAATTTTAGCCTTTATTTCTTCTATTAATCTGTTCCGAATTTGGCTAGTCTTGAGAAAATCTACTGTAATCTGACTGTCGGTGTACACTACACCTAATTTCTCTCCTACATTGAGTTCATTGTTACTTTCTAGCTCTATAAGAGCTTGTAGAATAGCTATCTGTTCAGCTTGATTATTTGAGCAATGGGCGCTAAGTTGATATTTTAATTTTTTAACCGGTTCTCCATTTAGAAAAATGACTGCGGCTGCTCCAATTTTTTCGTTTATCTTGCTCCCGTCAGTGTAAATTTCTGTGTTGTACAGTAAGCTTTGTTGTGCTTCTTGAACACTCATTCTATCTGCAGGATGAGGCCACTCGGTCAGTTTCGGGGCTTCTTCGACTAACGTCGGAATTCCATTTGTGCTCGTCACATGTGCGTTTTCGTATATGTCTAGAATTTCTTGAATTCGTATATTTATTGGCTTGACTGCCGCTAAAACGCAGGACGCTTCATATGAAACTGTTCGGTAAGCTTTTGCGATTTTTATGTTCATCAATCTTTGTACTCGCTGGTATTTGAGCATATTCTTTCTTTTTAGAATAGCTTCTTTCCACACTTTCACTCCATATAACAGCATCGGAAGTATAGCACCTTTATAAATTGTTCGTAAGGCTTGTTGTCCTAAACCCCAGTTCAACTTTGCAGACTTCGCTAATGCATTTACCAGTTTTATGCATTTCTCTGAGGCTTGTTTTATATGCATATCAAATGTCATCTTGTTGTCGAACAATATACCTAGGTACTTGAACTGTTTTACTTGCTCTACTATAGAGTTGTTTATATATACTCTTATTTGACTCCTTTCTTCTTTTCTTTTCCTTGTTATAAGAATAGTTTTTGATTTACTGTGGTTGAACTGGAGTTTATATTGTTTTGCCCAATGTTCGATTTGGTGTAGATCAGCATTTGCGTACATTTCTGCTACTTCCTTATTTTCTCCTGATGTCATTAGTAATAGGTCGTCGGCAAACGCTACTAATTTATTTCGTTTCGTATAACGTAAACTGAGTAGCGAGTTATATAAGATGTTCCAGAACCCTGGACCGCAGCAGGATCCCTGGGGGCAGCCTTTCGTCACCTCTTTTTCTACTGTGCTGTGTTTGATTGAAAGTTTGGCTAATCTGCCTCCGAAATAATTTTTAGTTAAATAATATAGGTTTTTTGGGCATTGTAAATTCCTTAAATTGTGGAGTATGCCAGGCCACCAAGCAGCGTCGAATGCACCTTTAACATCTAGGCTAGTAATTATCACACTGTTTTTCTGATCTAAATTGGTTGTTATGAACTTTTTGACTGCCAGTGCTGCGTCTACGGTGCTTCTTTAAGGGATAAATCCATATTGATTCATGTTGAGCAAATTGTTGGTGTATATATGATGATTTATTCTATTTATCATCAACTTTTCTAGTATTTTCCCTCCGATATTTAATAGACTTATTGGTCTGAACTTTGTAGCATCGTGACTTTCCTCTTTCCCTGGTTTAACAACGGGTATAATTTGCGATAGTTTCCATATTTTTGGAAAGTATCCTTGACCTAGATATTTATTATAAATGGCCGTAAATGATGCAGGGAAACTGTTGAAGGCTCTAAGTATAATATTTTGAATTATGCCATCTTCTCCTGGCGCTTTCTTGGGGTTAAACGTTTCAATAACACGAAGCACTTCCGCAGTTGTGAATTCTCTGTCATTCGGTGTATTTACGGGTTCTTCTTGGAGCCTACGCATCTCCCGTTGTTGTACTGAATCACTTTCTGGGTCATCTTCGGAAGTGAAGTGGTCTATCATACACTGAAGTGTTTCTTGGATATCGCCTGTGTAGGTACCATCTGTATTTTGAATAGTTGTTAAGGTAGGTTGAGTTCTTATCTTTCCAGCAGTCAGTTTGTATGCTGCGTGCCATGGGTTGCTTCCATGTTGGATGGTGCAGTATTTTTTCCACGAGTCTAACTTTCGTTTTTGTATTTGCAATTGGTATTCGCCTTTCCCTGCAATGTATAAAAGTCTCCTTTCTTCTCTGAGCTGTTGGTTATTTACTGTCCTCTGGCATCTTCTACGTAGAGCGTTTACTCTTTTTCTTAAAATTGTTAGTTGGTCGTTCCACCATGGACTGATTTCCTATTGGTCGATATTTTCTTCGAAGTGGACTTACGAAAACCCCTGTCACATGCTTTTGTAATGCAGGAGTTAAATCTTTCTATTACCTCTTCAGCATTATGATATTCCTTTATAATTTCACAGATTAGATTATCATTTTCCTCCAAGTTGGTTTCACTTGTCCCGCATTTAAATTCCTTATTTAGCATAGAGCTAAGGATATTATTGAACAGATTATAATTTTCTTCTTTATTTACTATGTATCTTTTCCCTGTAAACTTCTCTTTCTTGGGCTGGGTAGTATGTGTGTAAGTTTTGAACGCTCTTAGGACCTTAAATGTGATTATTTTATGGTCTGAACAACTTTCTTGCTCTCCGCATTTCCAATCGCTTATATTCATAAGTAGGCGATTGTTAGTAAGCGTCAAGTCAATCCAGCTTTTTACCCTGCTAGTTTCGAAGGTTGGTATTCCTGTGTTCTCATTGACAATATGCAGTGTCGAAGCTGTTAGAAATTCTTCAAGGATACAGCCTCTTTCATTGTTATTTGTATCAAACCACAGGTTGCTCCTAGCATTAGTATCTGCCGATATTACTATTCCATGTCCTTTTACGTGATCTAAAATGTTTTCTATCTTCCCTATGTCTATTCCTATGTGTGATTCAATGTCAAAGTACATGCTAGACGTGAAGAATTTACTGTCTCTGTACTGTATTTCCAGAACAACACAATCTTCATTTGAGAGTTGACTTATTAATGTAGCATCGATATTAAAGTTATTGATTATTATGGCTGCTCTCTTTCTTCCAACTCCGCATACATAAGTTCTCATTGACTTTGGAATTCCTGCTAATTTATTATTTACAGTATATGCAGAGCGTTTAGAAGGAGAAGTGTGATCACTGCTGTAGTTCATGTGTTCCGCCACACAGATGGCAGTGCAACTGCTAGTGCGGTACAATGCTAATACAAACACTAGGGTTTAGCAGGAGATTCAGCTGGAAAAGTAGCAAAGGAGAAGAATAGTGTCGTTTAACAATAACTAATTCACGCATGCACATTCTGACAGCCATTCACAGAAATTCAAGACAATAATGTTACCACTAGAATGCAAAATGGCATTAAAGGAATGAAGTAAAATATAATTTCCTGTGAATGAAGAGTTAACTTTTTTCGGGGATTAAATCCCCCAAATCTACAAACCCATCCACTTTCAAAGAATTAGAATCAAATCGAACTTCTTTTATCTTTACTTCGTTAAAAATTAAAATTCCATATCGTTCGTTTTCATTCTTATCCTTTAAAAATTCAGATACTGCATTTCCAGACATTTGTGACCTTTGATTAACTTTCTTAAATGTGATTTTGATGGAAGTTGAAGAAGATTGTGATTTAAACAATGTATGTATCCTTCGGGTGACTTGATTTTTAATAGCAGGCTATCTAAAGGAAATTCTTCATAATATTTCATGCCTTTCTTTTTAGTTGCCTTTGATATTTTCAAAATTGCATCAACAATTTTTTCTTTTTACTTAGGTATTTTGTTCCATCACATTCATCGATATTGCTACTACTTTCATTTACTTTACTTTACTTTCCTTTCAAGTACTTGAATCTTGGCATTGGATACTTTCATTTGGCATTTTAGTCTAATTATATTACGGTGTTGTTGATTTGACCTTTTCTTAAGTAGGCCTACTTTATTACTAAAATGTCTATTGGTAGCCCCTGCGAGGGGAAAACTAACAGTCGTATTTTGAAAGTCTTTTGCATGATTCCCACTGTCTTCTAAATTGGTATCTCTTTCAACCCTTTTTGATGGTCTCTGTGAAGCAAGTTTACGGGAATGTATTGGGTGTGATAAGTATTTAGGAAGATTAGGAAAAAGCAATCTCTACATTTTCTCCATTAGCTAGAGACTTGTCTACCTTTATCAAAAGTTCTTCTGAAAAATGTGAATCACACACGTAAATATTAGATGAAAGGCACTTGTCCTTTCTTGGTATGGCCCTCTCCCATTTAGAAAACAGTAGTTTATATTTTGAAGGTGTAAAGAAATGTTTACGTTTAGATTTGTTATATCCAGATCTACAACCAGGCACTAAACACATAGGCATGTCGATTATTTCTATAAATTCACAGTTTCATAAAAATTAACAACAATTCATCGCACTGTAATAAACACAGCAACCATACACAACAATACTCCAATGCAATATCCAGCGAAACGCGCTGTAAATAGCCACACTAACGATTTTGCTGCCACCTGACGGAGGCGCCAGGTAGCTCTTGTATAATCATATGGAAGAGCAGTGGAGTGATCACACTTTTTCTTTCTACTCGCTCTGGTATATGGTTCCTGTATAAATGATATATCTATCCTGGATTCATAAATGAGTTGTACTAAATTACTCGTTGCTATTTTAGATTGTTGTAAATTCACTTGGAAGCAGTTAATACTCTGTTCAGCCATATTAGTAGTCAATATTCAGTTGGTATCTCCTTAATACTGATTGGTAGCATGGGCAGTTATTATCAAGTGCCGAGTGGTTTACGTCAATTGCACTACCTACATTATGTTTGGAAAAATTGATACAATTACTCCATTTAAATTCTTGTGTGCCGACTTTGCAGTCTTTCATCTTGTGACCTTCCGCACACTTCGGGCATGTTTGCTGTCCACGGCACTTCTCTGCATGGTGATTATATTTATTGCATTTGAAACAGCGGGTAACTTTGACATAGTCTTTCCAATTACATAGGTTCCAACACAGTTTTATCTTTTTGTCCATAAGTTGCTTTCTGATGGTGGAACTGATTTGCACAACTATTGTGTTATTTTTCTTTTTGTCACGAAACTGGAAAACCGGCTTTATTTCCTCTTTATGCCCCTCTATTTCCTTGTTTTGCGCCTCAAGAACTTCGGCCACATTTTCTAGTGTAATCTCCTCAGGAGCATTGAAAATTATGATCCTTGGACTTCTCTTCTCCGGGACCACCGCCTCAAGTTCATCCCCGCATTTCTCTTTTATGCTATTGCATATGACATCCAATTCTTCATTCTCTCCGGTCTTAATTAAAACGTTCCCATTTTTCAGTGTATTCAATGCCTTGATACCCACATTTATTGTTAGTGGGTTTACCTTTGTCTTGATCAAGGTTCTAATATATTCCGCACTCTGGTTGTTCTTACTTTTAACGAACAAGTTATAATCTTTCTTCCCCTGTTCATTTAAACTGCTGTGCGCAATTTCCGAATATGTTCGCCGTTGTCCACCTGCTGTCGCCATTTCCAAGGTAATTTGAGACCGGTTCAACGTATTACTGGGCGTTCCCCTGGATTTTGATGATACAATGCAAGCTTGTGTTTTCAATAGTTCAGTTTGTGCTCTTTTTAATTGCGTTTGTACATTTTCTAGTTGTTGATCTTTCTCAATCTGATTGCTTTTAAGTATAGCTATTGCTCTCCTTAAGTCGCCAACAGCATGTACAATGTCCTGCTTGAGGTCTTGGCGCAGGTTGTTGCTGGCTTCAGTCACATTTAATAGTAGTTTAAAAGCACCTTCAATGAAGCTATCCGTTGCATCCGCCATTTTCTTCTGTCTCACGGCTTGGAAGTGTTCTGCCTTAAAACCCTGTGTTTTCACAATCTTCACAGCTAATTCTCACAACATCAATATCTATACTTACACAACTCTGGATGTTCAATGCTTAATGTTTCAAATGTTCATTAAAATCAACGTAAATATCTAAATGTTCGCAAAAACCTCACACAAACACGGCCTCCTTATGTATGTATGTATGTATGTATGTATGTATGTATGTATGTATGTATGTATGTATGTATGTATGTATGTATGTATGTATGTATGTATGTATGTATGTATGTATGTATGTATGTATGTATGTATGTATGTATGTATGTATGTATGTATGTATGTATGTATGTATGTATGTATGTATGTATGTATGTATGTATGTATGTATGTATGTATGTATGTATGTATGTATGTATGTATGTATGTATGTATGTATGTATGTATGTATGTATGTATGTATGTATGTATGTATGTATGTATGTATGTATGTATGTATGTATGTATGTATGTATGTATGTATGTATGTATGTATGTATGTATGTATGTATGTATGTATGTATGTATGTATGTATGTATGTATGTATGTATGTATGTATGTATGTATGTATGTATGTATGTATGTATGTATGTATGTATGTATGTATGTATGTATGTATGTATGTATGTATGTATGTATGTATGTATGTATGTATGTATGTATGTATGTATGTATGTATGTATGTATGTATGTATGTATGTATGTATGTATGTATGTATGTATGTATGTATGTATGTATGTATGTATGTATGTATGTATGTATGTATGTATGTATGTATGTATGTATGTATGTATGTATGTATGTATGTATGTATGTATGTATGTATGTATGTATGTATGTATGTATGTATGTATGTATGTATGTATGTATGTATGTATGTATGTATGTATGTATGTATGTATGTATGTATGTATGTATGTATGTATGTATGTATGTATGTATGTATGTATGTATGTATGTATGTATGTATGTATGTATGTATGTATGTATGTATGTATGTATGTATGTATGTATGTATGTATGTATGTATGTATGTATGTATGTATGTATGTATGTATGTATGTATGTATGTATGTATGTATGTATGTATGTATGTATGTATGTATGTATGTATGTATGTATGTATGTATGTATGTATGTATGTATGTATGTATGTATGTATGTATGTATGTATGTATGTATGTATGTATGTATGTATGTATGTGTGTGTGTGTGTGTGTGTGTGTGTGTGTGTGTGTGTGTATGTGTGTATGTGTGTATGTGTGTATGTGTGTGTGTGTGTGTGTGTGTGTGTGTGTATGTGTGTATGTATGTATGTATGTATGTATGTATGTATGTATGTATGTATGTATGTATGTATGTATGTATGTATGTATGTATGTATGTATGTATGTATGTATGTATGTATGTATGTATGTATGTATGTATGTATGTATGTATGTATGTATGTATGTATGTATGTATGTATGTATGTATGTATGTATGTATGTATGTATGTATGTATGTATGTATGTATGTATGTATGTATGTATGTATGTATGTATGTATGTATGTATGTATGTATGTATGTATGTATGTATGTATGTATGTATGTATGTATGTATGTATGTATGTATGTATTTTTTTTTATTTTTTTTTATTTTTATTTATTAATTATTATCTGCATGCCCCGTTACCTTGGTAGCATTACATGCATTCTTTACATTATGCTAATACAGTTTTGCACAATTTTACATTGATATTTACAAGTTGTTTTACACTATATAGATACTTAACGTTAACAATTGTTACAAAATATATACCATAAACTCCTAATACAAGGTTATAACAATAGATTGCGTTATTTGCCATATTTAAATCATTCTATAATTTCAAGTTTTTGATGAATTTGCTGAAACTTCGGAAATATACTGATATTAATTCTTGATTGTTGACAGGCCATTTACCTCCTTCCATTATTATCTCTCGAATTAGAATAGACCTTTGGTATTCTGTATTTTCACACTGATAAATCAGATGATTGACTGTCTGTTCTCCTTTGTTACACGTGCAGGACGGATCATTTATGATGTTAAATCGATATAGGTAAGAATTTGTTTTTCCATGTCCTGTTAATATTGCTGTTAATTCTGGGTTTGCTGGAAGTTTTAATTTTAGTCTGTCTAGAACTGTGGGAAAAAATGATTTAGTAACTGCTGCGTTATTTGTGCTATTCCATCTGTTCTGCCATTGTTCTAGTGATAAATTATTTATTTGTGATATGATGGTGGATTTCGGAATTTTGTAGTATATTATTTCACCTTCTGCAGAAGCTTCTTTGGCTAATCTATCAGCTAGTTCATTACCAGCAGTACCATTATGGGCCTTCAACCAGCTGAAGTGAATTGTCCACTGACGTTGTTGAAGGGCATTAAGGGTATTGTGTATGTTATCTATTATAGAATTATGGTTACTATTATTCTTCAATAAGGATATTGTAACATTGCTGTCTGTGTATACCGCTGCAACTCTTTCTTCAGTCGCAATAGCCTCAAGTTCTTGAAGTTTCTGTAGTGCTTTCCATATGGCCAACTGCTCTGCTTGGTTATTCGTGCATTTTGAATGTAGTCTGTGCTTTAATTGATGGATAAGAACTTGGTGTTTGTATATTACAGCAGCTGCTCCCACTTTTCCTCCAGATTTGCTTCCATCTGTATAAATTTCTATGTCATATATCTTGTTTTCCAGAGTTTCTTGAATAGTTCTCTTATCTGCAGGGTGATTCCAGTTCTTTAGATCTGTGGGCGAATCATAGTCTGTCTCTCCATGAGTTGCTTTATACTGTTTGACTTTGCCACTTATCGTGATGTCTATTGGTTGAATGCCGGCCATGATGCAGGAAGCATCAAAAGATATTGTCCTATAGGCTTTAATAATTTTAATGTTTAGAAGCCTTTGGATGCGTTGTAGTTTTTTGATGTTAGTAGAGTATTGCAGAGCTTCATACCACACAGGTGCTCCATAGGTGAGAATAGGTTCAAGTGCTCCTTTGTATATTGTAGTCAATGCTTTATGTCCAAGTCCCCAGTTTAGTTTCGCAAATTTAGATAGAGTATGTATCAAGGCTATTGCTTTGTCGTGAACATAATCGATGTGCTTGTTGAATCTAAATCTTCTGTCTAAATAAATTCCAAGGTATTTCAATGCTTCGACTTGCTCTATGGGCTTATTGTTGATGTAGATATTAATGCTCAAGTTTTGTCTTTTCTTTTTCCGAGTAACAACTAGTACTTTTGATTTGGTTTCATTGAATTTGATTTTATTGTCTCTAGCCCAATGCTCAATCCTTGTAACATCTACATTGGCATTGTTTTCGGTCTCTATTATTGTTCTACCTCTTGTCATTACAAGCAAATCATCTGCAAATGCAATTATCTCAGTATATTTTGTATAGTCTAGCTGTAGAAGGGGATTGTACAAGACGTTCCACAATCCAGGACCACAGCTCGAGCCCTGTGGACACCCTTTTTCAACATCTTTTTCAGCCCTGTACTCATTGGTACATAAACTTGCTTTTCGATCTCTGAAGTAGTCCAGGGTCAATGCATATAAATTTTGGGGAATGTATGTATGTATGTATGTATGTATGTATGTATGTATGTATGTATGTATGTATGTATGTATGTATGTATGTATGTATGTATGTATGTATGTATGTATGTATGTATGTATGTATGTATGTATGTATGTATGTATGTATGTATGTATGTATGTATGTATGTATGTATGTATGTATGTATGTATGTATGTATGTATGTATGTATGTATGTATGTATGTATGTATGTATGTATGTATGTATGTATGTATGTATGTATGTATGTATGTATGTATGTATGTATGTATGTATGTATGTATGTATGTATGTATGTATGTATGTATGTATGTATGTATGTATGTATGTATGTATGTATGTATGTATGTATGTATGTATGTATGTATGTATGTATGTATGTATGTATGTATGTATGTATGTATGTATGTATGTATGTATGTATGTATGTATGTATGTATGTATGTATGTATGTATGTATGTATGTATGTATGTATGTATGTATGTATGTATGTATGTATGTATGTATGTATGTATGTATGTATGTATGTATGTATGTATGTATGTATGTATGTATGTATGTATGTATGTATGTATGTATGTATGTATGTATGTATGTATGTATGTATGTATGTATGTATGTATGTATGTATGTATGTATGTATGTATGTATGTATGTATGTATGTATGTATGTATGTATGTATGTATGTATGTATGTATGTATGTATGTATGTATGTATGTATGTATGTATGTATGTATGTATGTATGTATGTATGTATGTATGTATGTATGTATGTATGTATGTATGTATGTATGTATGTATGTATGTATGTATGTATGTATGTATGTATGTATGTATGTATGTATGTATGTATGTATGTATGTATGTATGTATGTATGTATGTATGTATGTATGTATGTATGTATGTATGTATGTATGTATGTATGTATGTATGTATGTATGTATGTATGTATGTATGTATGTATGTATGTATGTATGTATGTATGTATGTATGTATGTATGTATGTATGTATGTATGTATGTATGTATGTATGTATGTATGTATGTATGTATGTATGTATGTATGTATGTATGTATGTATGTATGTATGTATGTATGTATGTATGTATGTATGTATGTATGTATGTATGTATGTATGTATGTATGTATGTATGTATGTATGTATGTATGTATGTATGTATGTATGTATGTATGTATGTATGTATGTATGTATGTATGTATGTATGTATGTATGTATGTATGTATGTATGTATGTATGTATGTATGTATGTATGTATGTATGTATGTATGTATGTATGTATGTATGTATGTATGTATGTATGTATGTATGTATGTATGTATGTATGTATGTATGTATGTATGTATGTATGTATGTATGTATGTATGTATGTATGTATGTATGTATGTATGTATGTATGTATGTATGTATGTATGTATGTATGTATGTATGTATGTATGTATGTATGTATGTATGTATGTATGTATGTATGTATGTATGTATGTATGTATGTATGTATGTATGTATGTATGTATGTATGTATGTATGTATGTATGTATGTATGTATGTATGTATGTATGTATGTATGTATGTATGTATGTATGTATGTATGTATGTATGTATGTATGTATGTATGTATGTATGTATGTATGTATGTATGTATGTATGTATGTATGTATGTATGTATGTATGTATGTATGTATGTATGTATGTATGTATGTATGTATGTATGTATGTATGTATGTATGTATGTATGTATGTATGTATGAATGTATGTACAAATGCTTTGGGCCCAGGTATACTAAATAAATCCCCTACAAGTTTATTCATATTAGGGCCATCCTTGGAAGAAACCCTGGAAAATAAACTTTCACTATTGCAGCTTTCAGCTAGGTGTTCCTTTGTATCACTAAACTCCTCATAAAACTTATCTGGGTTAACACAGTCCTTAGTTTCTTATATTTCAATAACAGCCTCAATTTCGTCACATTCTAAGTTATTTTGTCCTAAAGTGAAGATTAATAACCTTGAACACTTTCGTTGTCATTAGAATCATGAATTGTGGTCAAATACTTCAACAAATTTAAGTATAAATCATAAGGATCGTTAACAATTTTACTTTGCTAATTTATTGGCAATGTTCTTAATAACTGTTATGCTTTACTTCCAAAATTCTGATCCTCAACTCTTTGATTCACTTGATTTTAATTTCTGACATTGAGTTGAAAGTGGCTAAAGTACTCAATAATTTTTCTTCAGAGAATAGTTCTTCAGAGTATCCCAGTTTTGTAACAATATTTTGACAGCTGGGGTTATAAACAGCCATCTGGTAGGTACATGGAAAATCAATTCAGACCATTGCAAGTCTACAAATTCAAATAATCTGGTGTGTTGTAGTCACATGACGCTCTCTACTTTTGTACTAACCATTCTTACAAACTCTTATTCGTATATCTTCTTCGTGTTAGTTGGGATAATCATTTTTACAAACTAACTTATTGCTTATTTCCTTGTAGGTGCAAGAGGAATATTAAATTACAGTAGGCTTTGGGCGATAGTCAAATCTTTTAAAGCCTTGAGATCACGTTCTCTTTGCACGCTTAATAGGTAAAACAATTAGCAACGATGTTCCATTTCACGAAAGTTTATAATTTTCTGAAATTAACACAAATAACAAGGAATATCTCCCAAATGGTTCACTCTGCAAAAAACATTAGTGAGTCATAAATTGTGTTTTTAGCGAGATCTGCATGTTTTGCGCAGTAAGATTTCGTCTATCTCTTCCGGTTTACGAGTTATTCAAAAGTCGTCCAGAGTGATGCGGACTACGTGAGCTTTAGCCAGAAAATTCAAAATATACATTTCATTTGGTCCAACAAATATCTTAAACATGTGGCATTTTAATGAAAGACATTAGAGCCATTTTCAAGAAAATCAGAATTTTCGAAAAACTTTCCATGTAAGGGGTAAGGCGAGGATATTTCCTTCAAATCTCCGTGAAATAAAAAATGACTAATTCCATCCTTCTTTTGACTGATAATGATAAATGATTATAAATTTTCAAAACTGTTTTCTCAAAGTCTACATGTAACCTATCAGTAGCATACCATCGGATCATTGTGCAATATATGATTGGCACAGTTAGTCTTTGCAATATTTGAATTGTGTGCTTTTAACAGTGCATATAGATACAGAATGCTTTTTGCCAAAATTAACGTTAGCATTATGTGCACTATATGCAGATATATAATTTTGATTAAGGTTGGAACTTTGAATACTTTCTAACATTTCATTTATGGATGCGAGAGTTTTATCATTCCTTTCAATCATACTTAACAGTTTATTTTCCATCCCTTTAGATGGATAAAAATACCTGATGCAAATACGAAACATTTTTATATTTCGTTTGTTACAGGCATTTGTAGTGACTGCATAAAACTGACAACACTTATCAGAATCACTAAAAATGTTAATAGAATGCTGTATCCTTTTAGGGGCAAGTGTATTTTTACGAACAGTTCAGACTTTGTTTTGCCAAAAGCTAAAGTTCCAGCAATAATTGAATCATGGAATAATGAAGTCATTAACTTGTTTCTACAATCCAAACCATTGTAACTGTAACTATGTTTTACACCGTGATAAGCGAGTCTTAGCTCACATGCAGTACATCATTCTCTGTTATTTAACACTTATAAAATAAGTTGAGAGTATATTTATTCCTGTGGTTCGCGTCTCCTTCATCTGATGCTTCATGTAAAGTGCATGCTGCTTAACAATAAACTGGCCACCATGAGTTATAGAAAGCTCTTTGTCACACTTTACAATGAGCAGGAACTTTTGATGACGCTGGAGCCACCCACTTGTAAGTTTCCCTCCATATTTTAAAATATATTTGTTTATATTGCAACATTCGCTTTTTGGGCGGAGTATTTGGATGACTGCTGGATCCCGGCGCTAAAAATGCACTCACTTCGCAAATTAGGCGATCTAAAATGGAAGTCGGAACATATAATTAACGTTTAATTACTTTAGTACCCACTACAACTCTTCTATTCTAAGCATATAGATATATTATTATTATTATTATTATTATTATTATTATTATTATTATTATTATTATTATTATTATTATTATTATTATTATTATTATTATTATTATTATTATTATTATTATTATTATTATTATTATTATTATTATTATTATTATTATTATTATTATTATTATTATTATTATTATTATTATTATTATTATTATTATTATTATTATTATTATTATTATTATTATTATTATTATTATTATTATTATTATTATTATTATTATTATTATTATTATTATTATTATTATTATTATTATTATTATTATTATTATTATTATTATTATTATTATTATTATTATTATTATTATTATTATTATTATTATTATTATTATTATTATTATTATTATTATTATTATTATTATTATTATTATTATTATTATTATTATTATTATTATTATTATTATTATTATTATTATTATTATTATTATTATTATTATTATTATTATTATTATTATTATTATTATTATTATTATTATTATTATTATTATTATTATTATTATTATTATTATTATTATTATTTACCTTAATCTTGCGTATATTATAAATGTTGTTTTGTTCTTCAATTAAGGGTTTGCTTGTTTGTACAGTCTACACTATCAATAAACACGTACATCTTCCAGCTTGATACGACAGTATAATAATCAACCATGATGCTGAACACAGTTTATACCAGATGATCGACTCTGTGTTATTGGGTGATGTCACAAATGGCGCTGCTGTCAGATGTTTCGATCGGTTCTTTTGCGAACTAACGAATACGTCGGTAATGCCGTACGCCTCTATATCGACTGAGCTGACCTCCTCCCCTCCTCTTTGCCAGCATCACATGCTGATTTTCTTTCGTAATCACAATTTCCGCACTCGTGAATAGTTTACGGCACTTTTCGAATATTAACATCTTAGCCTAATACGCGTTACGTGAGCTGCGTGGAAGCCATATGCGGTAAACGATTCTTATCCACGTAGCTGATGTAACGCATATTACGCTAATATGTGGTATGTGCTGTAAACAATTCATGAGTGTGCGAGATGTGACTTCGAAAGAAGTTCAATTAATTCCTGAATATAACATCGGCAAGAAGAAGCCACTTCTAAACTTTACATTTTTTTCTATATATGAATAGTTATGTGTCCAATTAATCATAACTTTAGTAACCCGATGAGCACACAAATTGTTGAGCTTATGCAATATATTTTTATTTTCTTTCTGTGAAGAATTTCAAAGCTTTGATGTCGACTCGTCTCTCCTACTATTCTCTCCTACGCCGACTGCTGCTTTCTGGTCTTCTGCTCCAGCTGCTCGGGCATGCGACTTCAATCTCAGGTTATGCGTGGATGTTTGCGAATAAAGCGTGAGATTTGCCGATCGTTATTAAATTAGTTGAGCCGTTACCGTGTCTCTACTAAGACAGAAAATCGTTGATTTTAACTATAATGTGTCCTCACACTTGAGGATCCGGAATACAAGTCTCGTGACTGAAGATGTGGGCGACGAGTGTAGTGACCCGCCGGGTTCTGGAGGGCAACTCTCAACCACCCTTTCTCTCCGGGTTCTCGCAGGCAAGTGCCTGTGCGTTATGATGCTCTCTGTACCTTTCACTTTCTAATTAGCAACAGGGTTTCGAAGAATCGACCATCCCTTGTTTTCCGGCTCACACCGGCACTGAGCGATTTCCAGGAAAACCGGTATACCTATGTATCAGGCTGACTACCTGGAATTTACCACTAATTTGCTTGTACCTTTTCGTACCTTTTTACAATTTTAGTCACAACTAATATTCCCAGATCCTGTAACTTTATATATGTAACGATTTTAACATTTTCTGATTATTTAATTCCGCCATGTGATGCAGTATTCTATCCATAATTATGGCGTTCACAATTTCGGCTTCAAATGCCCCCCATAGACATTGTCATATTATACAATAATATTGCAATGTTTATGTCTTGCCCGAAAACAATTTTCTTCAAAAATATTACGCGATCGATCGGCAAACCTTCAGCTGATTACATACAATTTCTTTTTCTTTTCTTTCACAACTGGTTGACATCAATTCATTTTATAATTTTAACATGGTTATGTTTGTCCCGTAAACATTTGTCATACATACATATAAATCACCCTTCACATAAATTCAATTAAAACATTTGTACAGAGTTCACACTCAATAAATAAATACATAATTATACCCTTTTTCATGATTACAATTGTACAGTTATTATGATTCCCTTATAAATACTATTATTATAATTTACATATCTTTTCTTGTCATATCTTCTGCTTCTATATAATAATTTTGCAAAAGTCTTTGCTGGTTTTTGTTTTGTTTTGTATAGTAACGTCCTTTTCACTTTCACTTCACTTTTTGCTTTCACTTGGTGGTTTTTCTTACATCTATTTACAATTTTTTTTTCACTTAAATACTATCCGGTTTGTACAATCATGCTCTAACCAACCTCAGGAAATTTGCACCGTTTACGTACTCTCAGGAATATTTAAAGGTTCCCGATAGGTCTCAGTAGCTGTTTATGCCATCGCCCAATAGATTTGCTAGTTTTCTTATCCATTAGTTCGAAAGTATGTTCCCCAAATTTTGCTGTAATTATTGCCGGACCTTTATACAATAATTCTAACCTATGATTTCTTCCCTAAGTGCGTTTCGCTCAATCTATTTGCTTGGTTCACTTGTTCTCTTAACAAATTTTCTACTTCGATACAGTCATTCACCCCATCATGCATGTTTATTTTCTTCTCCTTCGAGTTTAATCTGGGATCTTTATACTTATTCATTTTTAACATTATTACGTAGATCATTATATCCTCTATACGCGACGTTTTCTTTATCAATATTCTTCTATAAGCGACGTTTTTCTTATCAATATCATTATATGCATTTAATTTAACTTTTGCTAATTCCATTGCTCCAATATTTATTACTTCCACGACAAATGTTTTCTCCTGAATTTCTTCATCTACCTGATCCTTTGCAATTATACCTACCCAAACTACCGTCCTCTAAAAATGGCACGACAATGGTGTCTTTTTCCGTAACAATTTTCAAAAATATATGTTCGAAGTTCACGATAGCGTTCCAAGCATATAGACTATCATACTGAATTATAAGATCCGTAACTAGTCTAGGTACAACTGAAAATAGCAAATTAATACTTCTTCCGCAAATCTCAACATTTAACAGGGCCTGAAACTCTACCTTTTCCCTTCTCTTTCCCGTACTCCTCACGTAATTTGATGCCAATAAATACAAAAGTTCACGCTTAATACTCGTTCACAATTATACCCTCTTTTCATAATTACTATTCAATACAGTTATTATAATTACCTTATAAATGCTATTATTATAATTTACATATCTTTTCTTGTCCTAAACCTAATCATATCCGTATACTCATGGTAACTATTTCCAGAACAACACCTATTTCTATGGAATTATTCCCCTCTATCTCTGGAAAATCTAGTTGCCTGTACTAAATTAACTTGGGCGTTCCGTCCTCTATGAAAAGTTTCAACTTGACTCCTATGGTTATGGTGGAAATGATTTCTCCTACGCTCGTAATAGTTACCACTTTTCGGTACGGGACCTTGATATCTTTCTCGGGTGGCATCACTTCCAATATTTCCTGACGGTGCCCCCTGCCCGAAAAATATTGTAGGACTTTTATCTACACTCCTAACCTCGTCTCCTATTCCAGTATTAATTTCTTGTTTTACAAACTTTATCTCTTCTCCCATTCCTATACTACTTTCTTGTTTAACCATTTTTATTTTCTCCTTAACCTGCTCGTGATTCCCCCTATCCTCCAATCTCACGTTATCAATTTCACTCCTAATCTTGTCCTTAAAACTTTCTAAAACTTTTTCATGGTTTTCCATAATACTCTTACTACTAGCTTTCATCTCTTCCCTTAACTCCTGATCATTTTGTAACTTTACTATCTCTTCCCTACTAGCTTTCATCTCCCCCCTTAACTCTTTTTGACTATGTTCTATTTTTCCTATCTCGTTTTCTAACTTTCCTGTTAACCCTTCGTTACTATTTGCTATCTTTTCTGTTAACCCTTTGTTACTCTTGTCTATCTCTTCTGTTAACCCTCTGTTACTATTTTCTATATGTTATATTAACTCTTTGTTATTATTTTCTATCCTTCCTGTTAACCCTTTGTTACTATTTTCTACCTTTTCTGTTAACCCTTTGTTGCTATTTTCTATCTTTTCAACTAAAACCTGATAACTAGTTTTCATTTCTTCCATTACCTCTTTATGACTACTTTCTAACTTTTCTGTTAAATCCCGACTAAGATTCTGAAAATTAGTTTTAATTTCTTCCTTTAATTTCCGGTTCTCTTTTTCTAACCTTTCACTAACCTCTCGTCTTACGATATTTATTTCCTCCCTAAAATGCTCTTGATTTTCCCTAACCTCTAGTCTCACATTTTCAATTTCACTTCTGACCTCATCTTTAAAACTTTCTAAGACCTTTTGTTGGTTTTATATTTTATTCCCTATTTCTTTCATCTCTTCCCTATTAGTTTCTATCTTTTCTGTTAAAATCTGACTACTAGTTTTCATTTCTTCCCTTAACTCTTTCTGATTATTTTCTATTTTCCCTATCTCGTTTTCTAACTTTCCTGTTAAATCCCAACTCATATTCTGACTATTAGTTTTCATTTCTTCACTTAACTCTTTCTGACTATTTTTCATTTCTGTTAAATCCCGACTAATATTTTCGATCTGATTTCCCAAATTGTTGAACAGCGCCATAAGTGACCCATATGTATTATTGTCCATGGTAAAACTTTGAGTTGGACTTTCTTTGCTCACATTACTCTCCCCTAACTGTTCTGCCTGATTTTGCCCATTCCTATCCTCTACATTTTCTACATTCTCTATACTATTATTTACATCACCCTCCTGAACATCCATAGTTACATCAGCCTGCTCTGTCATCTTCCCACTTCTCAAATACATCTACTACTAAAACATACAAATAAAAGTCTTTCACTCAGTACCTTTTTATCTGCGACCTGCTACTACTGCTTTGATGCGGATCCTCTTGTCCTCGTGGTCCTGGTTCCCTCTGGTGTTCTCGTGCTGTTTTGCTGTTCAGCTCCACTGTCGTCCCGTTCTACTGCTGTTCGGCTCCACTGTCGTCTGGTTTTACTGCTATTCGGCCACACGTTGTTGCGCCATATGATGTGGACTCGCCGCTCCTATTATGCCCTCCTACGCTGACCGCTGCTTTCTGGTCTTCTGCCCCAGCTGCTCGGGCATGCGACTTTAATCTCAGGTTATGCGTGGATGTTTGCGAATAAAACCAGAACTTCGTTGAAACGCTTTTATTCTCACCAAAATAAGAAAGCGTGAGATTTGCCGATCGTTATTAAATTAGTTGAGCCGTTACCGTGTCTCTACTAAGACAGAAAATCGTTGATTTTAACTATAATGTGTCCTCACACTTGAGGATCCGGAATACAAGTCTCGTGACTGAAGATGTGGGCGACGAGTGTAGTGACCCGCCGGGTTCTGGAGGGCAACTCTCAACCACCCTTTCTCTCCGGGTTCTCGCAGGCAAGTGCCTGTGCGTTATGATGCTCTCTGTACCTTTCACTTTCTAATTAGCAACAGGGTTTCGAAGAATCGACCATCCCTTGTTTTCCGGCTCACACCGGCACTGAGCGATTTCCAGGAAAACCGGTATACCTATGTATCAGGCTGACTACCTGGAATTTACCACTAATGACTTGCTTGTACCTTTTCGTGCCTTTTTACAATTTTAGTCACAACTAATATTCCCAGATCCTGTAACTTTATATATGTAACGATTTTAACATTTTCTGATTATTTAATTCCGCCATGTGATGCAGTATTCTATCCATAATTATGGCGTTCACAATTTCGGTTTCAGCTTACAGCAATTATAACTACACATTGAGTTAATGGCAGAGGAAAACAGGAAAGGATATCACAAAGTTATGTGTAATGCAATTTTTCTTGTACACAGTAAATTAGTAGTAATGTTAAAACAAACTTCTGAAAGATAACCTTAGTGACCAAGAAATAAACAACTAAATATATTCTAAATGAAAATACACCAACAACTATGTACAAAAAACCAACACTATTTCAAAAAGAAAACAAAGACGTCATGTTAATGCCTATGTTTAATGAGATTTTGAAAAGCAATTACACTTTAATATATACATTATTTTCAGCACAAGTTTACAAAAGAATGTATTAAGAGAAAAACCTGAAATTTGAGATTGTGTCATATGGCATTCATAGTTTATTTAAACGTTTAAAATTAGTACATGACAATGTCAGCAACCAAGCAGTATGCAAAATATACACAATACATATTACACTATCCAAAGTAGGTGTTGCCAAATCCAATTATGCTCTCCTGAAACAAACAGCAGGAAACAGTGCAAATAATTCATCAGTATTTCATAACGATATCAAGTCCCATCTTGATCAAAATTTAGTTTGGTACAATTTCCTACTCTTAGTGTGTATTCTATAGTACTACTGACACATTTTATATCCTTTGCTATCCTTTTTCCTTTTGGGAGTTGGAATGTCGGAGTAAATCTTATTCTTTTCACAAACCTGATCAGTTCAAAACATATTAAATTCTAGTTTCTAAGCCTGCTTGATACAACACAGATTTGCTTCTATATTGTTGGTGTGAATTGGCTGCACAGTGATTGTTTATTTTGTGTATGTGCCCTGGGTGTTTGAATGTGGAAGAGGGCGAGGATTTTCAGCGTCAGTAACAAAGCAATATGGCAGACTGCGCAAGCAACATGTAGTCAGCTGTTTTATATGTATGGCTCATGGTTCTTTTAATGTGATAGGTGTTTTAATAAAACGTTTTAAACTTTTTCTGGAAGATTCAAAAACAATTGTTCATGACCATTAACATATATTACTAAGGTGGCCATTACATGGCTAAATTTCATAAATAATAAGAAACCCAGTTAACAGTATGTTCAAATTTTACATTATGAAATGAGTTCAAATCTCCTGTCCATGTATACTTAGAATAAAACCATTACAATTGTACCTTATCTCTTTCGCCAATTTGTAGAAAACTGCCATAATTTTCCAGTTCCTCTAACCTCAATTCGTTCTGTAGCAGACCCAATATACCCTAGCCTGTGTCCTGTTCCCATGACCGTGCCCACCATCTTTTACTTGTAATACACATTTTCTTCCTACATAGACTTGTGGAAATATATCCCAAACCTATAACTTAATATAGTAATCGCTAAATTAATATTTGCTTCTGCCATGTTTATTTTTCACACTTGCTACGTGAATTGTCATTTGTGTTGGACCAAAATTCATCAGTGTGACAGACACTGTTTCTTTTGTGTCCCATTCCATTGGATACAAAAAGTTTGGACCGTGGGACCCCCGCTTTAATCTCATATCAATGGTTATTCAAAGAAATGATACCATGAGCTATGTAGCAGTAACATCACAACAATATTAAGATAGTGCAGACTGAAAAATTGCTACAACTTATGAAGTATGAATACCAGACATTTTACCACATCTTTCTTTACTGTAGTTTGAAATTTAAATGATTTCCTTGATAAAATGACAATATTATTTTACAAAGAACTTTATCTTAGCATGTGATCCTAGGACATGTCATAATGCTGTACCCACAATATTCAGATTGTATGCACCAATCTCTCACAGTGACAAAATAAGAGAAAAACTAATTTACTAAAGATGTAACAATGAGTCTGCCATTGAGTTTTTGCAGCAAAGTGGAAAATGTATTAAATACAACTTACTTCAAATGATAAATGAACGAAATCTGTGCCATAGTCCGGAAGATGCACTTCTGGAAATGTCGAGCACTGCAGTAGTTCATTTTGTAATATGCACAGTTCTGAAATTCAAAGAATGCAAAAGTGAATTTAATATTAAAATGGTAAAGCAAAGACTTTCAATTCCAGTCTTCTAACAACTACATGCCTAAACAGGTTTCCGAATGAACTTTTCTTGCTGACTCATAGTTCATGAACTATCAAGTTACTTATTAATGTTATCATTCTAAGCAGAGTAGATTCGAACTACAGCTGATTTGCAAAAAGCAATATTAGTCAATTCCATACCAACACAGTTCTATATTGAAAATAAGTAATATTTAATACATGCATCATACTTACCAACGACCTTTTGACAATAGATTTATTTCCTCTTGTTGCCCATACGCTCTAGCACATATTTAAAATCTTGCGAGTTTTACAAATACAAGAATATTCTTCCAGATTTATTTTCGCTTCGCCGCCGTTAATAATAGCACAAAACGTTAACCATATTTCAAATCAAAACCAGTCTTAAATTACGTCACTGCGTGTCGCATCACCAACTTACACTCCATTAAATTACGAAACTAGGTCTGTAATTTATGCATATTTGGGATTGACTCAGTTCTGTCATTCGGTAATTCCTTTTATTGTATGATTTATTCCTTCATTTTATTGTTTTATTCAGAATTTTCTATTAAATTGTTTCATAGTGCGATACTCCCATAATAACAAATATTGGCATCACTGATATTCGCTTTACCTACATTGACATCCGGTAAAAAGAGACGTGCAGCGCTCGAAATGTTTGGTTCTCCTTGGAATTTTTTGGAAGCTCGATGCAGAACCGGAAGTGGCTAGTCCAGAAGAATTGACTTACCTCCCCGAAAAGTAGAAAAACCGAAGACACCGTTCTGTGGAGGGGAAGAAACGTAGAATGTAAGATAAACCCAAAAAATGTACAACTTACGGGAAAACGTAATACCTGGCATCCCTACTTGGAACACACAACATTTATGAGTTAAAAGACCGGAAGGAAACGATATAACAGCAAGGTTTTGATTATTATCTGGTATATTGTAGGTATATTTCTTCAGAAATTTAATTCCTTCTGCAAATGACAGGGTTGGCAGTTTTTTCAAGACCTTCATTTGATAAAACCATTCCAAAACTGGCAGCACCAGTTAATAGATCAATTTGGGTTCAAGAAAGAAAAAATAACTTGCATTCATTAAAATTTGGTGGTGTGCCCATATGGTTGGCAGGTGATGGGCAGTATGACCGGCAGTATGAGTACCGAGGATTTTCAACCAAATATTCAGTCTATTTTACCATGGATTTAGAATCTCGCAAAATTATTAATTTTGAACTAGTTCAAAGAGGTGTGGTAAACTTGATTTGATAAAGGCCGCTTGCGACAATATAATGACTACCCTTGTGAAACGGCAAATGTATAGAAGTGGCATTTTTCTCACCGACAGACATTGAGGTATAAGGTATCTATTAAAATCTCAGTACAGTACGGACAATAGTTCTCTGCCGGTGAACTACTTACCCGGTGCACTGAGGAGAGTCTATGCCTGACATCACCTTGCTGCTGTCAGCTGTATGATGGATGACGAGCGACATCGCTGACACAAACCAAACACCGCCACACCACCCGGGGGGCCTCTTCCCGCTTCCCGCGCAATCGCTCTTCCTAGAGCTGTCTGCTGATGACGTCACACGGGAGTCACGTAGTACCGATATTCACACGTGCAGCTTACATTTTACGGTATAATTCAAATCCCATGGTAGTATCTAAGTGTCTCTACTCTACTTTTCTTGTTTTCTGACATGAAATGTCAACGCAGGCGTTTTAATTGAACAAAAACAAAGCTCTCATTGTGTAATATTTCGTAAAACAGAAATGAAAATTATCTGTAGGAGGAAGGAACAACAGTGTGCCACATAATCGTGCAATTATTACTTTGTTAAGAGCATTCAACACGCCTTTTGCACTTTCTTTAGGATTTAGGTTATAATTGCAACGTAGCCCTTATTAAAAGGCCTTATAATAATGTAATAAACGAAAACAGAATGTGATACTGGCATTCTTTCCCTATTAAGACAGTATTTTATTGACTGAGCTGTTCTTCTAAGAATAGCTGTGTGGCCACTCTTTTACAACAATATGAAAATGCAGCGCAGAGGAAAATGAATATAATATGTAATGAAAGTTTATCTCTGTTAACATGAATATATAGAAGGATAAGCCTTTGTAAGAATACTTTGCCCAAGATTGAGCAAAGAAAATCATTTGTATATAGCACATCTGATTTTTATCATTGAAATATATGCTGTGCATATTTTAATACATTAAACAACTATAAATAATTTTAGTTATACATATTGCGCGTTTTCATAGATGACCTCAATGATCAAAACTAGAGAAAATCTGATTTTAGGTTGTAAAATAATGTGATTAATTGCAAATTACGTTTATTTGTGAAATATCATCAAAGTATTGTATAATTGCAAGGTATTTCCAGCAAGAACGTCGGCAGACTTTTTTCCAGGGGAGGGTCAAATGTTGGAATTTTGCAATCAAAATAATATTAATTCATTATTTTGTTGGCAAAAGTTATAGTATTTGTTGCGTATAATCGTATCAATTTGTGCTCATTAAAATTGTTCTTTACATTAAAATTAAAATAATAGTTTAAGAGTCAGCCCATTAAGTTCACTAATTCCCAAGGGGGAGCCGCGGTCCCCCTCTCTCCCCCTTCGCGACGCCCATGTCTTCAAGGTGAATAATGAGAACCATAATGATAATAGTAATAACAGTAATTATGATATAGTAATAATAATAATAATAATAATAATAATAATAATAATAATAATAATAATAATAATAATAATAATAATAATAATAATAATAATAATAATAATAATAATAATAATAATAATAATAATAATAATAATAATAATAATAATAATAATAACAATCATAATGACAATGACAATGACAATAACAACAACAATAATAATAATAATAATAATAATAATAATAATAATAATAATAATAATAATAATAACAATCATAATCATAATGACAATGACAATGACAATGACAATGACAATAACAATAATAATAATAATAATAATAATAATAATAATAATAATAATAATAATAATAATAATAATAATAATAATAATAATAATAATAATAATAATAATAATAATAATAATAATAATAATAATAATAATAATAATAATAATAATAATAATAATTTAATAATAATAATAATAATTTAATAATAATAATAATAATAATAATAATAATAATAATAATAATAATAATAATAATAATAATAATAATAATAATAATAATAATAATAATAATAATAATAATAATAATAATAATAATAATAATAATAATAATAATAATAATAATAATAATAATAATAATAATAATAATAATAATAATAATAATAATAATAATAATAATAATAATAATAATAATAATAATAATAATAATAATAATAATAATAATAATAATAATAATAATAATAATAATAATAATAATAAGAAGAAGAAGAAGAAGAAGAAGAAGAAGAAGAGTAATAGTAATAATGATGATAATAATAAATAAATAAATAAATAAATAACTAGACTAACTACCTTATTTCTGGAGCCTATGATCCTCACGACATCTTGCTGCTATAGCGCATGCGCGGACGCGAGTATAAACCTAATAGAGAGATTGAAATCCGCTAGATTGGCAAGGTTTTAAACCAAGTGTTAGATTTTTTCAATAAATAGGTTCCTGTTCTTATACTCAACACATACCTGACTTTCGATCTGTATTTCTTTTATGAATTGGATTTAACAAGTGAATATGTGCATCTTTGTATTTTTCCTGTCAAAAAATTGGGTAGTATGTATATTTGAACAGTCAAATATTGGACATTAATCAAAGGAAATACAATAGTTTGCCACACGATCTTGCATACGATTTTGTTCTTGCACACAGAGTTGAGAATGTGTATATGCTTATGTGTATGTGAAACGGCCCCGTGCCGTTCACGTGCAGCCCATATTAGGTAAGCACACCTAGGTTAGTGTGAGTATATGAACAGGATGACAGGGACCTGTGTTAGAGACTCTATGTACTCCTACCATCAATAACCAGATATGTGTAAACAATGTCTCAACGCTTTCTCCACTTTTACAAATTGATGCAGTTATAATTGCTTGGTCAAAATATATTTACTGAAGTTGAGTAAACATTACTTGTATAATTTAGAAGCCTAAATACAGTAGTATCGCAACGATTATTTTTATACACTAATTAATTTTGCAAGGTTTATAGCTGATGCTTAATGATAACCGGCTTTGATTTGTAACTGTTAAGTTCCATCACATATCTCTGTCTCCACTTCGTCTTCGGCAACGGGACCTACGTCTTCTTCTTCTTGAGCAACTTCTACGCCTCGTTCTCGAACAACTTCTCCTTCTCCTTGAACAACTCCTCCTCCTTCTTCTTCTTGAACAACTCCTCCTCCTTCTCCTTCGTGAACAACTTCTCCTCCGGCACCACGATCTTCTTCTCCAACAAACGGAACCGACAACTTTTATAGAGCCTCGATCTTTTAATGCCTTTAGAAACGTTTTCCTTTGGTTTTCATCCATAGTAAACAATTTCTCTTCATTCGTGTCAGTTGGACAGCTCATAAGAGTTCTCGACACATCATCGAACGCTCTTAACATACACTGCTTTTTATGGATAGTTCTGTTTTTAACACTTGTTCTGCTTTCGGGTGCTGCGGGCTTCCCCATTTTCGTAGTGAAGAATTTAGATTTTCGTTGCGAATTAGAATACTGGAAGCATTTTGCTTTCCCTTGATAACCACATTTTGATGTTGAAATTCTATGGCAACGTGTATTTCAGTTGAACAAAAGCGAGTGAAACATACCGAAAACAAAAGTCCCACCGTGCCAATGTACAAAAGCTAAAGTACCTACTATATTTATATTCCTATATAGTTAAATGAGTAATTCTTACGATTTCGATCAAATTTTGTATTCATACAGGGTTTTGCTTATTAAGTTTATCTATATAGGCATCATTCCTGAAGCAAAAAAAAAAAAAAAACCCCGCAATTTTACGAGTAACAGTCACAATTACTCTAAACCTTATTTTGACCATAATTTCTCTTTTAATGGGCCAGTTTCAACAAACAAGCCAGGATATTAAAGGTCTCGTCATGGAAACAGCTCCAACAATTAGGATAAAAATTTATATTTAGCTAACATTTTGCTTTTCAAGTTTATCTAAGAAGTAGATAAACGATTAATCAAAAGGAAAAGAAAAGAAAATCCGAGCGAAGCTCGGTCACCCAGGTACTGTAACATAATAGAATGATCGCATTGCATCTGTAATATTCACTACACAAATAAGATGCGTTTAATTTTTGTAATGAATATCTCCTTCGAACTTCAATGGAATAAACAGTAGCCTACCCTACTAGTTAATAAACAACAAATATTTCAAATGTGGTCAAATTCGACCACATTCACTTTTACAAACAGATAATGATCAATGCTTTATTGTTAAGTATTGCTTTGCAACCTACAGGAAAATTTGTTTAATTTTTCTCGGAAAGCTGTCGCTTAATTGTGATGAAAAACCAAGAGTTTGTGCAGTTACGCTACCGATAGTCAAGTGTTTCTATCGCATTTACTTTTTCCTTTCTCTGTCACGTATGCATAGTAAAGTTAGTACGGTATCTATTGCATTCCATCCAAAAATTTATATCGAGATTTCACCGGAAATACGTGTTTTGAGACTCCATGAATAAAAAAGCAGCTGTTTTAGAAAAGTGTCTCTCTGTGAACAGCATAACTCCACCCAGACTAATCCAGGACCCTCTAGAAGGTCCAGACTATTCTTTACATAGAAAGTTTTAATTTTTTCAAAAATGGCTCTGACGATTTTGATTAAAATCAAATGACAGTAGACCATAGTACATTGAGAAAATGCAGTCAGTTGCTCCCAGATTTTCAGCTTTCTTTACACTAAATAAGTTAGGTTGATATACTGTTTTTATAATATCCTAAAATACTGTATTCGGTGATATAAAATATTATTACTAAAACGTTATACATGGAACTATACCAATTTAAATATACGATCTCAATGGGACAACATAACCTAACATTTACCTACATGTCAAATGAATATCGATATCAGTACAAAGAATAACAACGCACATACGACACAACATACATAGTTTGATAGCTTATTTAATGATTTTTAACACTGCAATCCCCTCCACTTAAAGCTTAACTTGCAAGATACAATAATAATATATTGTATACAATAATAATAATAATAATAATAATAATAATAATAATAATAATAATAATAATAATAATAATAATAATAATAATAATAATAATAATAATAATAATAATAATAATAATAATAATAATAATAATAATAATAATAATAATAATAATAATAATAATAATAATAATAATAATAATAATAATAATAATAATAATAATAATAATAATAATAATAATAATAATAATAATAATAATAATAATAATAATAATAATAATAATAATAATAATAATAATAATAATAATAATAATAATAATAATAATAATAATAATAATAATAATAATAATAATAATAATAATAATAATAATAATAATAATAATAATAATAATAATAATAATAATAATAATAATAATAATAATAATAATAATAATAATAATAATAATAATAATAATAATAATAATAATAATAATAATAATAATAATAATAATAATAATAATAATAATAATAATAATAATAATAATAATAATAATAATAATAATAATAATAATATATTGTATACCGCTGTATTACATAGAGTAGTCGCGATATGACTTAATTGTTAAAGCGACTCTAAATAAATTTAAAAAAAAATAATAACATGAACGTCGGCAGACTTTTTTCCAGGGGGGGGCCAAATGTTAGAATTTTGCAATCAGATAATATTAATTCATTATTTTGTTGTCAAAAGTTATAGTATTTGTTGCGGATAACCGTATAAATTTGCGCTAAACAGAAATTGTTCTTTACATAAAAATTAAAATAATAGTTTAATAGTCAGCACATTAAGTTCATTAATTTCCAAGGGGGGGTCGCGGCCCTCCCTTGCCCCCCCCCCCCGTTCGCGAAGCTCATGAATTCCAGCACCTTGCTCCTTTTCTTTAAAATGGGAAAGAAAATATTGTCCGTATTTCCCGAATGTGAAAGAAGCACTGCATAGCTATACAGGGAGGGTCATTAGCCTTTCGTTCGTGTTATACCTGAATTTCAGTACGGTTTGGGATAAGGCGGTGCACAGTCTTTGACAAAACAAAGGTCATTGTATTTCGCTTCCTTTTATCTTTCTGTTTATCTTAAAAGGGTTGGAGTCATTCTGTCTGAGCCAGGGCGCATTTAAAATGGCATGAAGTAGAATAATAAAACGTGCCGAATTGCCCTATGAGATGCATTTTGTGGTACGTGTTAACGCACTAATTTCTAAGACAGAAAATTTGGGAAGCAAAGACAGTGAATGTAATTTGCCAAAACAAGTGCCACAGGACTGGATTACAGTTATTTCAAAGGGGAAACTTGTTCGGCCGACTGAACAGTGGTACCAAAAAGTGAAGGAATTTGAAGTTATATTTGTGGGATTCCATGGCTTTATGTTTCAAAATGTGCTGGAGTGATGAAAGCGCTTACTGGCATGATTTGCTCTAAATTTCCTGAATTGGATGAAAGAATTGTTTCCCTATACGTCAGGACCCACACTTTCATTAGGATACGGCATTTAAATAACAAACTAAAAGCTGTAAGTATGACAAAAACGAACGCGAGGAAGTGTCAGCAGTGGGCGTCAGCTACTTCTTCTGCAACAACATGGCCAAATGTAAGTCTACTTTTAAGATCAAACAATAATTTGTTACTTCTTATTTTGATTGTAGTTTCGGTGGCAGTCGTAAAATTGGTTTGTAATAAGTAGAATGTGTTGACGAACGTTTCTAATATGTTTTCAGCTAAGGTATCTTTTCTATCACATATCACTGTATTTTTCTACACTTTATTAATTATTGCTTAAGCGTTTACGCACTGGAACTGTCAGTCAATGCTTTAAATGGTATATGTCGAAACGGGTTTAAAGCGCTCACTTCCTATTGCTGCCTGAACTGCGCGCGCTCTCAGACCTCCATGTGACGTATGTTGCTTGCAATTAATGGCAGCAATTGTGCCGGAGTGGCCTACCTTCTTTCTCTAGTTACCTTGAGGCAGCATAATGGACAAGGCCAACACATGCGATTCTTACCGCGCAAGCGCACTACGTTCTCGTTCAAGTCCCTCTGTTTTCCTTGCTACGAGCATTTCTCTCTCGTTGTTTAGCAGAACCTACTAGGCAGCCAACGTGACGATTCTAAATATAATGTAGCCATCTTCTATATTATATTAAAGTTATAAACACAATTACATCTAGCCTTATTAAGCGATCATAAATGCATATAATTACTCTTCATGTCGTAATTTACTAAGGCCAATACTTTAGTTTGGAATAGTTATTTTGTTACAGTCTTTATTACTGTTTGTTATGTTTGTGTTCTGGCAGCAAGTTGCATGCAGTTGTCTGCACATAGTGGGAAATTTGAATCTAGGAAAGTGTGGAAAATAAATAACATGGCGAAACTAAAGGAGATAAATCTTTCGGGTTTGTTCTAATAAGAGAAGCTGTTTACTGCTTATTGTCTGCGAGTGAGAGAAATGGTATCTTGTGATATTGGTCATTTAAAACAAAAAAATAACAAAACATAGGAGCTCAATTGTCCATATGAATTTAGAATTAGAATTTTGTGGGCATGTGTTAGAGAAACAAAGGGAGTAAAGGTGGAGAGGATGTAATGTACTGCAAACCCACTGCGACAAGTCACGAGCCGCCACTGATGGAATCAGCACGGTCTTTGGTGTTCTCACGAACTGTGTCGGAATCGCTATCAGAATGGCTTAAATCTTGGAAATCATATTATCTTTCAGGTTCAAACTGATAATCACGGATACTAATGTTCACTCATTTTCAAAGCAGATGTTGGACTCCTGTTTATCACTTATTTTGTATTAACGCGTGAACATTGTCATTTAAAACATCACGTCTTGCCTGAGTTCAGCGGAATAACTGACGTCAAAAGCAGTGGCGTAAATAACGGCCCCGCAGACCCCGCGTTGCTGGGACGTCCCAATGTTTAGGGGCTCCCAGACTACCTTTAATAGTTTTCTTAAAAATGACATTTTATATTCATTTCAACCATAGAAAATCGCTAGAAGAAGCGCTGGAGCATTAGCAGTTCACTGACAACGAAAGTCTACCATGTAAGCATTTCCTACTCTTACTTGGTTAAAAGTGAGAAACAAGCTTACCTCCAAGTGTGTACGGTCTCAAAAGCATTCATATAGAGAAATTCATTAAAGGACATTATTTTATTCAATCGGGTTGTTATAGAAGCCGAAGAAACTACATAATATGTACAACTAGTACATATGACAAAATGGAGTCGATTGGCCAATTGGATTATTTTAGAATTTGGTCATAAGGTATAAACACAAATAAATATGTGTTGTTCTAAGCAGTTGTTCAGTGTTATTACTTCTGAACGATACCTGAGGTACCACAAATAGAAGTTTGCTTGGGTTAATACCTGAGTTACCCACAATATTGACAGGTAACTAATTTGTTCCACCTACGTGCATTATGCGTTTAGCGACCGAATATTGTTAATTTAGGAAAACTAACCATCGGTATTGGTAATCAGGGGGTGTTATTTTAACACTTATTCTACGCGAGTAAATATGTAATAGTTTAATTTCTCCGCTTTTAAGCTTTATTAATAAACAGGGACCCCAACATAGGGGGCCCCAAAACCTTAGCTACGCCACTGGTCACAAGGTATATCAACAAGTGCTAGTAACATGAGGACCATTCAGCTTGGGACAGTAAAACTACCAGCGTTGTTATATTTTCTTGACGACAAATAAACTGATATTTATGCTTCGTTCCCCTCTAAGAATCGAACAATTCAACACGCCTTCAATTAGAAGGCTAATGCTTATGCTAACCTTACGCATTTACACAAGCGTATAAGGGTTTCATAGATGAAAATATAATATATTATGTGAATAAAATATAAATAAATAACATTAATATTACTAAGCACAAAAGGTAAATATACCATTAGTTATCCTTGTAATGTTGGCAATGAAGGCGGTTGACATTTTAAATTTGAATGTACTGGGTGGAATGACTCGTCCAGTGTACAGGTTTGGGAGATGCGAGTTTGGGTGTGTTTGATATCTGAAGTGTATTTTGAAGTAATTGCTGTAGTAGCGTTTGGAGGTGTGGAGTTGTGGGTAATGATTGTTTTCGCGCTTCCTAACGAGAGAATATAACTAAGACAAGGTTTCGGAGTATCCGTAGGAAACATTGTTTACGTAAAACATTGACATGGATCCGTTTACTCAGGTGGGTATTTAGTTTGCTAGCCTATCATAACCAGGAACAAGAGCAATAATCTTAACATATACTATTTAGCATTTATCAAAAAGTTAAAATACTAAGTACATCGTCAGATTGTTGACTTGGATTTTAGTACGAATGTCGGTAAAATGGATAATGCATATTGTTTAGCAGTACGTGCTTGAAAGTTAAATTTTACTTTTACATTCATAACTCAATGGAACAATTTCATCATCAAAACCAGTTAGAGGTACCGAGCCGAGGTACCTACCGCAAACATTTACACATTCTGTTGTCAATTACGTAATTTTATCTCTCAATTATATCTAGCTTGCTGTCCCCAGACTCATTACAGCTTGCATTACATGCCCTTTTCCCTATTTTAGAACTTTCTGGTTAATGTTTCATATCCTTAATAGTTCAGCAATCTACACGCTTCACATCATTCGTTTGTTAAACAGATAAATACGGTAAAATACATGTGAACAACGCTTATGAGAACTCCAGGTAACATATTTGGAGCAATTAAAGTCAAGCAGAAGCAATGTAGTTTGAAATTCGGTTGCACCATAAAAAGGAGGCATACATGTAATTAACTGGTATAGTGAAATATACTGAGGGCCCTAAGCTGCAAAGTGTAGCTACGGTATGTATTTTTATAAGTAGAGGAGTGTAGCAGGCCGCAACCGTGAAGCAATGAGAAAGGGTAACTGAAACGGTATACCACTGAAACATTGGCACCTAAAACCCAGTGATTGTAGCCTCCTTAACTTGGAATTAATATGCAGCTACCCTCTTGGTAAATGAGTTGAAATGTATGTTACATATAATAATTGAAATGTAATGATCATGAAAGGTATGTTCCTGTCATTGTTTGAGCCAAATCCTGTTCTTTTTATGAAGAAGGTAAAGAGACGCAGGCAAAATTTAGTATATCATATGTAAAATGTGATGACTCCCTTTCATTATCAAAAAATTGCTTAGGTTTTTATCAGAACGTAAGAGGGCTAAAAAGTTAAGTAGAGTTAGCTATACATATTCAATATTTAAATTAACATTTCAGTAATTTGCATAATAGAGCAGGACATGACAAATAGAGTTAGAGAGTGTGAATCTCAGTACTATCATGGCAATTATGCAGAAAAGAGGCTATTCAAGAAAATGAATTCTAGTGCACTCGATAAATTTTATGTTCCTAATTACGATTTCGAAGGTTTAATTTGGCAGTCAAGCTTTGTTTTTGATTTATGAGAAAATTATGTTGTATGTGTGCTGTAATGGTTTTATTTTGCTTGTGCAGCAGGTGTTAGATATATATATATATATATAGATGTTAAATATTTATAAATGAGTATTATATGTGTTAAAATGGTTTATGTAGTTACAATGACTAGCATAAACACAGGCTAAATTTCAATGACAAGACCCTGTCATCCTGGTCATCTAGACACAGTAACATAACCTAACACAGGCCAAATTTTGATTACACAGGGCCCTCTTATCCTGATCATATAGACACACTAATCTATCACAAGATAAAATTGCTTGTAGAATTATACTTACGTGTAAAACACAACATTATGAGCTAATCTCTGAATAGACTTATGGCATTCTTGCATTACAACAGTTTCATTGTCTTCTACTGCTCATGAAACCAAAGCTTTTCTTTAGGAACACAGTGTTTATGCAGTAATTTCATCACAAATGCATAAATAAGTAATTTTAGTGCATATGTTAGTCATTTGTAAATATTTAGTTGCTAAGTATCGGCCACGCAAGCGAAATAAAACCATTGCAGAACACATACAGAATTTGCTCATAAATAAACAGCGAAGCTTTTAAAATCTTAATCAAGAATAGATCTATCAATTGAACTATATTTGATTCATTTTCTTGAGCAGCCCATTTTCTACATACATAATTACCATTCATCAGCATAAATGTTGCATTGTTTTGTGAGGAAAAAGGTTTTGAATGTAGTTCATTAAGAATAGAATTTGTAGAGATATGTGTATCATATTAGCAGTATATAGAGCTCTCACAGGATACTTCCAAGGTTTTGTAGACAGATTAGAAAGAAACTTGTCTTACATTTACACTGAAAATGCTAAAATAATTTGTGGAAATTTTAATGTAAACACAGTTAATGACAGTGAAATTAAGACTATGCTCACTTCCCTGATACCAACTTGGAATACGTAGTTCACTTTGGACCAAAATTCATATGTACACCGTGATAGCCATAGGTAATATTTTTCTTCACTGAGAAGAAATTCAGATTATACAGTTAACTTTTAATATTAATGACTTTTCAGAGCATGATGCTCAGTTATTATTGCTGCCATAGTTACCAAACTGACTCATAAGAGGAAAAATAAATTACAAAATTACATTTTGTTTACAAACTTGGCCGCTCGAGAAAATGAATGAAACAGTGCAATGGATGCAGTTTTTATTGCTGATTACGATTTTGAAAGTTTTATTTGTCGTTGAAGCTTTGTTTTTGATTTATGAGCAAATTTTGTTCATGTGATGCAGTGGTTTTATTTCGTGTATGCGGTGGATATTTGGCAATAAATATTTACAGATGAGTGTAACATATGCTAGAATGATTGATTAATGTATTTACGTTGAAAATGTTATTGGTGATTACGATTTTGAAGGTTTTATTTGGCGGTCAAGCTTCGTTTTGCCTGTGTTAGGTTAGGTTTAGTGTGTGTATAAAAGTGGTAACAGGATCCTGTGGTATTGAAATATTTACAACTTGGGCAATGTTTATGCAACAATGTCAGCGTAAATGCATTAATCAATCATTCTAGCATATATTATATTTGTTTATACACATTTATTTGGTAAATATCTGCCGCATAAGCAAAATAAAACCTCTGCATTGCACTATGAAATTTGCTCATAAATAAAAAACGAAGCTTGAGTGCCAAATAAAACTTTCAAAATCGTAATCAGCAATAAAAACTGCATCCATTACACTATGTTTCATTCGTTTTCTGGAGCGCCCGATTTTGTAAACATTTATTAAGAGTAATATTGAGAGCATATCAATAAATTTAAACTAGTGTTAAAAACAAAAGATGAACTAATGTCTATCTCATAACTCAAGTAAATACCACATTTTATGAATTCTTTAAAATTGTGCTATTATCATTTGAAGCCATTTTTCTCTAAGAAAACAGTATATTTATCACAAGTAGCAAAGGTCAAACCATGGATTGGTACTTCATGCGTATGTAGGAAACTTCTGTGTAAATAAAAAAATTTGTGTTCAATGAAGACCTAAGGCGATTAACAGTGAAGCAATACAAATCAACAAATATAACATTTAGAACAATTTACACCAAATATAAGTGAAGCTTAGTCTCTAAATATTTATTTGTTGAATAGAAATTCGCTCTTACTGTATCGCACAAGTAATGATCCACACATTAAAGCACAGTACAGAATGTATTGTAAAATAAGTAATTAATGAAGTGAAATGAAGGCATTAGTCACTAGCTGTTGATAAATCCCTTAAAATGAAAACAGTGTGGAATATAAATAAAACTGAAACAGAGGGAAGTTCAAATAGTGGTTTTGTGCAGATAAGTATTGGAAACAAAGCAGTCAGTAATTACTATGCTATAGCTAATGCTTTAACACATTTTCTTAATGTAGCAAAAAGCAAAACAGACAGATCCAGCCCAAACTCAAATCCACTTAAAATTCGAAAAGGGGCATGTTCCAAAATTAATTGTACATTTGAGATGATCTTCACAATTGCCAGAGAAATAATATTGCCTCCCAAAGTTGAGTAAGGCTCTTAGACATATATGCAATCATTTGCTTTTGTGAGGGAAATTTCCAGAAAAAATTAAACTGACAATTGACAAAGGAGATAAGTCTTCCAATTATAGGCCCATCTCGCTCTTGATAGCCTTTTCTAAAGTAATGGAGAAAAGCTGTATAGTCTGGTTATAAGCTACATGGAGTTAAACATTTCATCATCATAGTTTGGATTAGGAAAAGAATTTCAACTGAAAATGCTACAAATATTTGAGAGGTAGAATCGGAACTGAAAAATTCAATCCCACAGCTGGGATTTGAACCACAGACCTTCCACTTACTAGGCGGGTACTCTATCCAAATCCTGGCTGTGGCATTGAAATTTTCAGTTTCAATTTTACCTTTCAAACATTGTCCACCTATGAGTTGTGTGTTTAAAACACCAACAGTATGTTTGTTGGCATTGTATTGTATTACATCTTGTCCTTTGGATCCTAGAATGAGCCAGGCCCAAGGATATAGAACACGTCATACAACCATGCAATTTCCACCCAGTACATTCAAATTTAAAATGTTAACCGCCTTCATTGATTGGTTGATAACTACAATACCTTTAAATTCAATTCTCTTGTACATAGCCACAGCACTAGACACAGAAATGACTTACACAGGCCATGTAACTCCATGTACATTTATCAGAAAGGTCCCTGCTACTCCTCCATACAAATATATAATGGTCTTCCTTTAGCCACATAACACATAAGTGAAAATAATGTCAACATTAACCATTAGTTATCCTTGTAATGTTGGCAATGAAGGTGAAAAAATGTATTGACTTGTGAGTGTTAGAATACCCATCTTCTTAAATAAGGGTCTGCATGAATGACGGGCTCCAGCACCACTTAAAATTCGTAGTGCTCTCTTCTGTAGGACGAAGATCCTCCCACTTTGTGCCGAATTACCCCAGAAAATAATACCGTAGCTCATGATGGAATGGAAGTAAGCAAAGTATAATGCTCTCAGAGCATTTTGATGTAGCAAGTCATATATGGACCTCAAGGCAAAACAAGCTGAGCTGAGTTTAGGACATAAACTGAGTATATGCTTCTTCCAGCTCATTTGCTCATCTATTTCTAGCCCTAGAAACTTTGTACAATCTACTTTGTTTATGGTCAAGCTGTGATAAGTAATATTCAACTCTGGAATAATTTTATTCTTAGTTCTAAATTGAATGTATGATGTTTTGTCATAATTTAGAAGTAATTTGTTGGCTTCGAACCAAATGTTCAACTCCCTAAATGCAGTTGCAGTTATGTTTAAGAGTTCTTCTGATGACTTCTGAGATATGAGTACACTAGTGTCATCTGCAAAAAGTATTATTTTGGAATGTTCATTGAGATTAAAAGGTAAATCATTTATGAAAACAAGAAAGAGCAATGGACCCAATATTGAGCCCTGCGGAACTCCGAGTTTAATTATACCTGGATCTGATTCTTTATTGTTGACAATAGTTTTTTGTGTTCTATTTGTTAAATAGGACCTAAACCAAGTAATCGAGATGTTATCCAGGCCATAAAAGTGTAATTTCTCCAGCATCAGCTCATGATTAATACTATCAAAGGCCTTAGCCAGATCAAAGAAAATACCTATGATGAAGTTCTTGTTATTCATTGCATTTAATATTTCATTGGTAAGTCTATATGTGGCATTGTTGGTAGACAACCCCTTCCTAAAGCCAAACTGATATGATGTTTGATCAAGATGTTTCATAATACTATTATACATTGCTTTTTCATAAATCTTTGACAGTGAGGTAAGCAGTGAGATTGGTCTGTAATTAGAGGGCAGTTGTCTATCACCCTTTTTAAACAATGGCTTAACTATAAGTGCTGAGGCTTTCACGGCCGGCATTATCAACTATGTTAAGTAGATTTTCCGGGTTTGTGGGCCGTGGTTGAGTTGGAGGAAGGTAATCCAACTCGACCACGGCCCACAAACCCGGAAAATCTACTTAACATAATGGCTTAACTGTTGCTAGCTTTAATTTCTCTGGAAATATTCCTGACAAGAAGGAGCAATTACAGATGTGGCTCAGTGGCTTACTTATCTCACTCGAGCAGCATTTTAACAGCCTAGTACTTATTCCATCCCACCCATGTAAGGTTTTACTCTTCAGAGACTTAATAATTTTTTCAATTTCTGAGGGTGTTCTAGGCATTATTCTGAATGTATTTTGAATATTGATATTTATATTCTTTAGTAAATTTAGTGCTGCTATATTTTGATCACTTTTAGTGTAGCCCATTTTAGATAAGTTTGCTTCGACGGCATTCAGGAAGTATGTATTGAATGCATTTGCAATTTTGTGTGGATTTGTTAACTCTACATTCTCCATCAATATTGAGGGGATATCATTAGACCTTTTGGCTCTACCTGTTTGAGTTTTAATGAGACTCCATGTAGTTTTGATTTTGTTTTTTTACTTTTCTATGACTTGTGAGAAATACTGCTTCTTTGCTGCCTTTATAACTCTACCAAGTATTCTACAGTAGTCTTTATAGTACATTCCGAGTTGATGATTATTACTGATTTGATAATGTAAGTAAAGTTCCCTTTTAGTATTGCATGACTTCCTTATTCCACTGGTTATCCACTCTTTAGTTTTTAGTCTCTGAGCCATAAATCTTTTTTTGGTAGGAAAGTTTGCTTTGTATGCCTCCATTAAAACACATGGAAAAGTATTACATTTTACATTTACAGGATTACTATAGTATACAAATTCCCAGTTTTTAGTTTTAAGATCTCGAACAAAATTATTAATGTGTTCATTGCTTATTATTCAGATTTTAGTGAAGGAATTTATTTGCTTGTCAACTTTAACTTTAGCAATTGAGTCATAAATTATGAGCAATTGTGCATCATTATCTGACAGCCCATTTATGATAGGTATGACTTCATATTGTGGAGTCTTTGCTTTATCTAAGAATATGTTGTCAATGATTGTTGCCGAATTGTTAAAAATTCTTGTTGGGAAATCTACTAGTAACTTAGATTGAACGAGTATAATAAAGATGTTAGTTTGTCCTTGGTGGTATCATTACTCATATTTACATTAAAATCACCACAAACTATAAGCTTAATGTTACTACTATAGAGTGCTGTAATTAATTTTTCCAAGTTATTTAGGAAGTAGTTGAGATTACCTGTAGGTGATCTGTGTATAGTTAATATAATAAAAACCTCCTTATTAATATCTAGTTGGGTGGCACAGCATTCTAGGTCTTGCTCTTTACAGTACAATGTGACGTCCCTGCTACTGCACCTCAAATGTTTCCTTAGAAAGGTACTTGCACCACCACCATGCATGTTATTCCTGCAGAAATACGAACAGAGTTTAAAATCATCTATATTTACACATTTTAGTTCTGCCTCTTGTCATGTGGTGCTCAGTTAAACAAATTACTGACACATTGTACCTGTCAGAGCTCTGAGTGGAAATCTTCACTTCATCTTATTTTTTAGGCCTCTTATGTTTTGATGAAATAATTGAGTTTTAGAATTTACTTGTGGTATAACAGAAGAGAAATCCGAGCTGGTTTTATTTAATATTGCGATTTGCTGTAATTGAGGTAAACTCCTCTTTGATTTTATCCTAAAAAACGAGGTCTAGCATTTACAATGACAGGGACAGATCTAGGAATGTTGGACATGGTGCTACATCTCACATCCTCCGCAATAAGACTCGCAAGAGCCTTCTTGCCTTGGTAGTTTAGATGCAGCCCATGCCTGGTGAAGTGTCCTCACCTCAGGCTGAAAGAAGGTACAACATTAAGATTATTATTCTCTACACTGTATCTCCAAAGCTCGTTCCGCAGTTCAGCAATCCTAGACTTCAGCGAGGGCTTATCGTACCTGGAAAATGGTTCAACAAAATTAATATTTGTGTGAGAGCCCTCCCTGATGATGTGGTGCAGATCTTTCTTCAGTGAATAATTAGGTATTGCATCCAAACTGTTACCAGTACCCCCGAGAATTACAACATTGTCTTTCTTACTGAAATGTTTACTCAAACCCTTCAGATCTGCAGTGACATTGTCAAGTTGAGCACTTGGTTTGCATATACGCAGCACTTGATACTCGTTACCAAGAGCCTCTCCCAATAGAATGTCCATTTGTCTGGCATGGCTGCTACCTAGGACAAGAACTCGATGTTTATTAGTATGATTGCTGCTCTCATCTTGCTTCTCAGGCTCCTCCATGCTGGATCCTAAAACAGAGAATCTATTATGAATAGGGATAGGGTGGCATTTTGGTACTCCGTGAAGCTTTGGGGATCTCTTCTTCTCTTTCCGCACTACCTCCGTAAATTTCTCAGTTTCGGCATTGGCACTGTCTTTGGGTAGCTTCGCTTCCAGTAGCTTCTTAAGATCTTCCTGCAACACTTCAATTAGACATTTTAGATTTTTTATTTCTTCATCTTTTATACAAAGCATACAAAACCATTTTCCATCTGGCATAAATAAATAATAACCATCTAAAGGTTATTTAATCCCTGAACATAAAGTACTTAAGATAGTGAGTTATCCTTGGTGTAATTGTCTCTGATGTGAGACGCCCTCTGTGACTTTCGGGGTGAAATATGTTTTGGACGCCGGAGCCTGTTTTTCACAGCTTTGACTTCCCTGAAGATGCCGAACGAAGTTTTCGGTGAAACGTTGGAGAATACAACTACTGGACCACGGCCTACAAGCCCGGAAAGAATGCATGATGAAAATATGAATTGGTTGGAGAATTCAAAGTCATTCTGGCAATTTGTCACAGTAGCTTAATGGTTAGAGCATCTGCCTGGTGAATGGAGGGTCTGTGGTTCAAATGCCAGCTGTCACATTAAATTTTTCAGTTCCGATTCTACCTCTCAAACATTGCTCACATATGGCTTGTGTGTTTAAAAACACCAACAGTAAGTTTGTTGGCATAAATAAATAATGCTACAAACATGTTAACTTCTGAAGCAGTAACAGCCGTGGATAAAAAGGAACCACCATTAGGAATATTTTGTGACTTAGCTAAGGCATTTGACAGTACAGATCACAATCTCTTGCTGCAAAAATTAAAATTTTATGGTTTCAATGAGCTCTATAAATTGGTTCAGATCTTCCTTAACAAATAGAATCCAGAAAACCAGGTTAAATGGTTGATTCTGAAAGGTTCTATGCTTGGACCTTTGCTGTTTTTGATATTTTTAAATGACTTACCTTATAATCTCAAAGAGTCAATAGCTGTGCTTTTTGCAGATGGTACTAGTGTACTTATATCTGAAGTCAACATCAGCAATTAAGAGCCAGTCAGCAAAGCATTTGAATAGCTCAGCATTTGGTTTGAATCAAATAAGTTAGCATTAAACTATGAATGAATAATGATTTATTGAATACTATATCATACACACTGGTCCCTGGCCCTTTTGAAATTGGGGTAGTCAGACAGTATAATTACCTTTAAAATGCATATTACACATGTTTAATTTGTGAATGTTTGCTTTCTACCTTTTCACCAATCTTATCCTGCTCCTGCCCTTGAATTTTTATTTCCTGCTTTATTCCATCACTCAATCTTATCCACGTTCCCTCTTTCTCACTTTTCTTATCAGCTCCTCTTTTGTAACTTTTATTCCCACCCTTCAATTTTTATTTCATCTCCCAACCTTATTCACTTTCCCTATTTCTCAACTTTTCTTATCAGCACTACTCTTGTAACTTTTATTAATCGGTTCACATCGTACACTTCACTAATCTTCATTATCCCAATTTCACTACTTCATTGTAACTTCACTTTCACCACATATAAAAATCCTCTGCTCCCTCATTTAGTATTATCCAACCATTTTCTTAACCTTGTTACTCATGGTGAAATATCCTACTCTTTCTTTCACTATAACCTCACTTTCACCGCATATAAAAATCCTCTGCTACCTCATTTACATATTATCCAACCATTTTTTTAACCTTGTTACTCTGCAAAATACCCCTTTCTTTCTCTTCTGCTTAGTTCTTCCTTCCCTCGTCACCCTCTTTGATCCATGAATTATTTCATCCATAATTTTTCTGTAGCTATTTCAGAATTCACACTTTTCTTCATTTCCTCCTGACTATTCACTGTTACATCTCCCACTTTGGCTCTTTCCCCTGTTTCTTTTATGACCTACATTCCACCATATCCCCACCTTGTGCTTTGCTTACACTTGACCTTGACAACACACTCGTTACTGAACCCACATGTGTTGCAAAATGCCGAGCCGTTGTCTGTTCACTGCCATGCAACACATTTCCTGCTGATGATTAGACTACAATAAAACAAACTATGCAGTTTAAAAGAAAGTATAAGCAAGTAAATGAATTAACAATCAGATACAATTACACTATAAGTAAACTATCTGGTACAAAATTTCTAGCCCCCAATTAGATGAAGAGCTCAGCTGGAGAAAACAAATAAAAATAAACTTGGCTCTGCTTGCTTCACATTAAGAAATTTAAATAATATGCTTAATGAAAATGCAGCACAGGTAGCAAGTGTTTATTTACAAAAAAGGACCACGTGCATCATTTGTGGTGTTGAGCCCGATGATTCCTGTAGGCCGTTATTTAAAACCTAAAAAGTTCGTACTCTTGTTGGTGAATAAGTATATTCTCCGTTGTAGCTATCTTATAGATAATTATGATAACTTCACAACAAACCTTGCTGTGCATGACCTCTTGTCCATTCCCATTCTAACATAGTGCTGGCCCCATAGAAGTTGGGGTGTATTTGCTCTTTTCGTATTTTTAGTAGTGGGCTGGTGGATGGCAGGAGATGCTTTTTTCTGATATCCTCAATGAAAAGACTCCTTTATGAGTTCATAGGCTAGCCTTATGGAGCTGACTTCCCTATTCCCATTGTTCTCTTCCAGAGCAATCTGGTATCTGTGACAATGAGTTTCTTGCATATAATTATTGTTTGTGTGGCTATGAGTTCTGTGATGAAGTGAAAGAGCTATTGTAGGTTAGTTGATAGGCACATTATATGTTAGATCTTGTATATAGCTAGAGAGCAAACAAGTTCCGAAAGGACTGTGTGGTGTTTTGCCTGTCCACCTTCCCGGTGCTTGTTACCATCTGCCACTATCATAGGAAGGTGCGGATGAAACCATACACAATTTTTAGAACTACTTTTAAAGGCTTTACTTACCAACTTTATGAAAGGAGATGCCAAAACTGGCCACCATTTCCTTTTGAACCACACCTCTACATGTCACATTTTACTAGTTGTAAGAGCTGTTTGCATCACTGTTCTAATCTGCTCCTATGTATCATCTATCTGTCCTTCTCTAACTAGATACTGTTCCTTCTCTAGTTCCTTTGTATATTGATTTAGTTATTCCAGATTTATTTCCCTTGACCGTCAGATACTGTTTTCTGCTTCTATTCTTCTCCTGGTTTCTAGCATTTGTTCAGCTTTGCCACTGCAAGAATGTGTTTGCATAAGAGGGCTCCCATTGATGTCCACAGTCCCTTTTGTATGAAGTCTCATTTGTTCTTTGGTGTATATCATGATTGCACTGGCCCCTTTTGGGGCAATCTACTTTGAAAAGTCTGGCTTGTTGATGAGGGTGAAGCCTTCTTCTGTCTAATACTATTTCTGTTTTCATATTTCTTCTGTCCATTTTATAGTTAAAGTTTAGAGGGAGAGAGAGTTACAGTTCTGTGTAAAGTCAACACAATTGTTAAAGGAAATTTACCTCACCAAATCAGATTTTTACAAAATTTAGCACAAGTATATTATTCATATAGACTTGGAAAAATACCAAATTTCATTGACATATGTCTACTTGTTTAATTACAGGCATGTAAAGTCATTAAAAAAATCTGATGTGTTGCACTCACATGACTTTCTCTACTCTTGTACTAACCATTCTAACAAACTCTTATTCCTATATCTCCATGTTAGTTAAGATAAACATTCGTACAAATTATCTTACTGCTTATGTCCTTGTATGTGCAAGGGGAATATTAGAATACAGAAGGCTTTGTGCGACAGTCAAATCTTTTTGACCTTTGAGATTCCGTTCTCTTTGCGCGATTAACATATAAAAAAATGAACAACGTTGTTGCATTTCGCTAAAGTTCTAAGTTTTCCGAAACTCACACACATAACAAGGAATATCTCCGAAATGGTTCCCCCTACAAGAAAATTTATTGAGACATAAATTGTGTATTTTAGCAAGATCTACATTTTTTGTATAGTATAATTTGGTCTATCTCTAACGGTTTACCAGTTATGCAAAAGTCGTCCAGAGTAAATACGACTACAGGGACTATAGCCAGAAAATTCAAGATATACATTTCATTTGTCATCAAAATATCTCAAACATATGACATTTTGATCAAAATCGTTAGAGCCATTTTCAAGAAAATCAAAATTTTCGAAAAATCTTCCATGTAATGGGTAGTGCAGGATGGGGCTATTTTCTTCAAAATCTTCGTGTCGCATCCTTGAAACACATTAAACTTAAATACCAAGTTTGGCTTCTAACGGACTTTTTGTTTTTGAGTTATGCTGTCCACAGACTGAGACACACAGACAGACACACACACACGGACCTTTTTCTAAAAATGCTTTTTTTGGATTCAGGGGGCCTCAAAACATATTTTTCCGGTGAAATCTCGACATCGAATTTTTGGGTGGAATACAGTACTTCCCCTACTTACCAGTAGAAAAAGTAAAAATTGGTTGAAAAGCTGTGTAGGGAAGCTATTTGAGTTGCTTTAGGAGCTCTGTTAATTGTGCTAGAGCTGGAAGATGTCATTTTTATACCATTGTTCATGTATTCTCTCTGTGATATACAAAGGCAAAGAAACAATTTTCAAAATTTAAACAAAAACATTTAATTTTTTCAAAAAGTACATATTTGAAAACTTTCAAATTAATACCATGAATAGTAGATATTGTAAATCACCTGTCAAAATATAAATTTGGGATGATTATGGGTTCATTGTTAAAATAATTTACAGTCTGACTTTTAAAAGAAGATACATTACAGGAGGTGTCAAGCAAGGGGGTAAAAGGTAATAGGGGAAGGCTGTTGTTATGGAAGTGTAAACAATGGTTGGCACATTAGTCACATTGATAAATAATTTATTCCTCAGGTAAGTTATCACTGGTTGTGTGCGGGGAACGAAGGTTGTTTGGATGTTCAGTTGCATAGTGAGTTGTTAGCCTACTTTGTTAAAACTTTTATATTAAGAGACCTAGTTAATTGTATGGAAATAAGAGTTGGTGGATATGGAGGTAAACATAGAGGTGGACAGAGGATTCATGGCCAAAGAGAAACATTAGCTTCTGGTAGGGGTGTTACATTGCACAGCCAGGCTAGAGAATTTCTCTGTTCTCTTATTGAGAACAAACTACCTTTGTTTTGATAGTAGGCAAACGTAGATCACATTTGTATGTTTTCGCTGCTGTGATCTGCTTCTTGACAGCACTGCAGCTCTCCACATGGAGAAGCTGACATCTGCCATTTGTCTTCTTTTAAAAATCAGACTAAAACTGAACTGTTTTTTTAATGCTCTGTATTCTGTTGATATATGCTGGTGCCTGTAATATTTTAACAACAAAAATATAGGCCTATTATATTAGTGTAAAATAATTAGCATTAGTCAGGTAATTTTAATAAGTGAGGTGTAAATCAGTGCAATGTAAACAAAACAATTGAGCTATTATACTTTTAACCAACTAAGATTTTATAATGTGGCAGGAGTATCTAAGGCAATGTCTAAAACAACTAAGCCATACAGATTTGCAAGCTCTTAGTCCAACTTTGTAAAAATAATACTAATATTATATATGAGATATATATATATATATATATATATATTGGTAAGCGGAAGGTCTGTGGTTCAAATCCCAGCTGTGGCATTGAATTTTTAAGTTCCAGTTCTACCTCTCAAACTTTGCCCACACACGGCTTGTGTGTTTAAAAACACCAACAGTAAGTTTGTTGGCATAAATAAATAAATAATAATTAATACTAACATTTTTGAGAGGTAGAACTGGAACTTAAAAATTCAATGCCACAACTGGGATTTGAACCACAGACCTTCCGCTTACCAGGTGGCTGCTCTAACCATTGAGCTATTGTGACAAACTGCCAGAATGGCATTAAATTCTCAAACCAGTTCGTATTTCTCCTGGTAAACCATGTTTGTTGGCATAAATAAATAATAATACTAACAATTTGCAAATTAAAAATGTGCAACAAATAAATACTGCCTGTAAAAAGTATACATTCAGTACAGGTAAAACAATATTTTTACAATATGAATAAACTTTTTTCTAAATGTGAGCCTTTTTATGCAGGTTGTAATGAATCAAATGCTTCCTGTAAAAATATACATCCAGTACAGGTTCAATATTTTAAGCAATTTGATTTTTTTTTATATGGACCTTTTTATGCAGGTTGTAAGAAGTTGAATCATGCATAGCCTTGCTTCCTACTAGAGTGAGGTTTGTGCCACTCACTCAGTGACTAAAGCCCTGGATGTGTGCTGAGTTATCCTACTTAATATAACTACCAACTATAACCATGTTTGATTGCATTTTCATTTTTTTCTTTTGAACATAGAAATTAATGATTTGTTAAGATTCAATGTTGTAATCAATTAAAGAAAATCACTTTATTAGAGACAAAAAAAAGCTGAGAAGTGTTACAGCATTGTTGTATGGATTGTTTCCACAAATACACAATGGCACAAAAATTTGTGATAAATGTAGAAAAGAAATTAGTGTTAAAATGCACAGCCCATAATGATAAAAAGTTGAAGATTCTTTTGATCCAGATACATTCTTGAACAAAGGCTCTGACTTATTCAGAGGTTGTTCAGCAGCAGGTCTCCAAGAGTTAGATGAGTGTTCCATAGGTAAGAGAAAAATAAAATCCAAGCTTTATGCCACATCAAAGGTAAAAACAATTTCCTCATCTATGAAACAAACTTTTTCTAGCTGCTGGAAATACTTTGTCATAAAATGATATTGTCAGATCGGTTCTCCAAAATCTCAAAAGTAACTTAATTGAGCTAAATTCAGAGTTGAATAAGTGACATGTAATGAATAAAGTTGATGTATGTGTATGTCGCAGGCTTTCACTGTAACCTGTCATTTTGCAATAATCCTAGACAGATCGTGAAAAATTGGCATATGGCAAAAGAATGTGTAAGTATACATTCTGCCACAGTTCTTCATGAAATGATGGAGCTTGTTTGGGATATAGTGCAACTCTGTATACCAAGGCTTTTCATAATGTGCTTAGGATCTTTGTTAAGTTTTGGGTTTCAGCAAAAGTCTACCACACAGTGTTTAAAGGAGGGAAAATGAACGTTAATTGTCCGTCATTGTGCTTCTTTGTTGAAAATCTATTTTTGTCTACAGATGCAATGGGAGCATACAGAAAGTAATGTTCTCAGTTTTTCATTAATATTTTCCAGTGCCACAAGCTGTTTTTGAAGACGTGCAATAGTTTGACAAGTTAAAATTTGCCTTAATATATGTTAATTTCCCCATCATTTTGCTCTTTGAAAATAGTTCTTGGTAATTTTGAATAACCTTAGCTTCTTGTACTTTGAGGGAATCAACCCCATGCTTCACTGTTTGGAAGTGCTCACAATAGTACTCGCAGGAATCAATACATCTATCCCACCTGGTGATGATGGGCTGTGGTGGCAACAGAATGTCAGGAACTTGGGATTTGAAAAGTTGTCTGCATGATGGAGCTTTAACGAATATCTTGGTGCGTGACATCAGGTTGTCTACTTGAATGGAAATTTGCTCCGAATTCTCTGCCACTTGGAAAGCATGAGCTAAACAAGTCACATGTATCATTTTTGGATAAAATGCTTTTTTTTGCATTGTCAGCTTTTACTATTTAAGAGACTGCATGAGTCACAAAAAGCAAAACATCTTGTGTCTTACACTCTCAGTCTGCATAAGCATAATTGATTTGCCGAAGAGGCAACATTTTTTTTGAGTGGTTAACAGATTTCAATACTTCTGTTATGAGTTAGAGTATTTCGCCAGGTTCATCAATCTCTAGTGTTCTACTTGGTAAATCGATGAGGTGAATTGACCTGGCTGTCAAGTGCTACAATCACTTATCTTGTTTATTAGAACAGCAAAATATTAGAAACTTGGTGTATAGTCAGTGATAAAACATAAATAGATGATCTGTTGTGCCTGTCGATATGTGAGACGTTGCTGTCCTAAAGATATGATTGCATCTGAACAGAGTGTACATACTTCTCACTTGTTTGTGTGATAAGCTTGCATAAACAGCTGGGCAGTTCCACATTCTTTCCGATATGCCTCATGGCTTTGCCAAGTAGTACCCACAATTACATTAGCAGTGTAGCTGCCCTTGCATCACTGATTTTGTTGATTTCTTTCCACGAGACTTGTTCTTGTATTCTTGTTATTATATTGGTATAGCAGTAAAGTATATAGTTTTTCTCAGAGTGGACTTGTTTGGAATATTATGGCCTGTATACATTTCCAAGAAATCTGTCAGCTTAGGATTGGTCAGCTTCCATACAGGAATGTTTGCAGAAACAAGACCTTCGTACAAGATTGTACAAAGGATTTGTGAAGGATGCGTCTTCCTCATCACTTGTTGATGCTTTTTTGTTGTCATTTTTTTTTTTTTTCTTTTGGTGAGCAACAGTCGTGATGTTTTCTTACTATGGTTTTGAACTTCATGTACATGCTTGACACAGCCAATATGTTGCTGTATATAAATCTTCTATGTGCTGCCACCTTCACCTCCCACATTTTGCAGAAAAGAATTTTACCATCAATAGAGAAAACACCCTCACCAAATTCAAATTCAGAAACAATTTGCATAAGATGAATAGGTTTAAATTGCTTTAACTTAGGCATTCTAAGTACACTCAAAATGAAAATTGTGTAGACAGATACAAATTTATTTGTAGTCACATCTGATGAACTGAACAGATCGACACAAACGTGTAACTGCAGAGGGCATTCTACCACATGACTGGGTCAGCGATGTCATTTGTGTGATTCAGTTCAATTTTACGAAAGTGGACTAAAAATATAACTGCAATTGTTTCTCTATTCAGTCATTCACAGTAAACCATGAGAAAAGCAGTCTTTCCTTGCTGGTCCTTTAATTAGGGCAGGTAATAGTGGGTTTTCACGCTGCACTGTAAACGTATCTGCTTCAGTGACAATTACAACCCTTGCCTTCATTCTTGAATATGGTTAACAATGAGTAAGAGGTGGACAAAGTTACCATGCTTGAATTCTCAGTTAGGCTGTGAATTGTGAATAATCTGATTTTATGTACCTCTATGCTTACTTAGAGTTCCAATAACATTCAGTGTAAGTAAAGCAGAACTCTATAATGCAAGAAACACACATAATGATAAAGAAGAGGAAATTACTTTAAATTTGAAAAAACTTGCCTAAAAATCCAAATTGGGGGCCAAAGGACCATAAAATGACCAATAAATGACCAAATAATTTCCAATCTTAAAAATGACCTAAAAACAAAAATTAGGGGAAAATGGTCATAAAAATTACCATTTTCATAATCTGGGAGTTGTGATCAGAATATATGCACTAGTGGGCAACGTCCATGATTAAAATCTGGACCTTGGTGATAATTTAAGTTTTAGAATTAAATTTGCCACCATTTGTGACATTCTCTTAAAGCATAAATATTATTTACATGTAATTGTTCTGTTATAAACTTTAGAGAATGCTGGAACGAGCAAGATTACGGCAGGAGAAGAGTAAACTAGCTTCTAGAAATCCACACGAGTTGCTAACAAAGCAGAGCCCTTTGAAGGAGAACAATCACACATTAAAGATAACAGAAGGTAATGTATACTATGGTAGATTGATATACATTCATTTATTCCCCCTTTTTTATTTTTGTTGACAAAATAAAACTTATTTTGCTTGTTAACGCTAAAATGGATTGCACTGGTCATTTTGACCAGTCAGCATTCTTTAAAACATATGTCATTCAAGTATTGTGTTATCCCTGTAATATTTCATGACTTGTAACAAATTAGAGCAAGGATGATTCCCAAAACTTTTCAAGCTTTTATATTAGATTTTAAACAAATTAAACATACTTCTTACCGTAAAGGTACCGTAGCCGGTTGTTTTGACTGATACAAGTATATTGCGCATAACATAACTAAAGGGTGCACGAAATAAGATAGCACATGAGTAGCTCCAATTCCTACTCAGCTATGTAGCGTTGTTGTCGGAGCATATCACTATGCGAAAGAAAGAGAGGGGAGATATGCATGTGAGCGTTACTGGTAGACAGCAGCGAAGACGGTGAAGTATTGCAAGGTGTCAAATTAAAACCTGTAAGAACAGTTTCTCTCTCTTTAAAATGAGACAATAGGTTCTCTAATCCTGTAATTTGCTTCAAATATAAATTCCTCATCTAAGCAGATAATTTTCATTTGCAATCTGTTTCAACGGAGTTCATATCTTTCAAGTTGAAAATCGGGCCTAGGTGATAAAACATTACAATGTTGACTTTTTCATTTTTTTATTATATCTGATTCTCTAGGAATGTTTTTGTGTAAATATTTTTGTTATCGGAGGGAAAATGAGAGAGTTACGTGACAGTTTAAATAAATCTAAACAGAGGTCGTAGTTGCGGGATTTGAGGCATTTTCTGATAGAAAAATTGAGAAAAATATGAGAAATACCTAAGTGTCTATACAGAGTTTCTGCACATATGTTAATCAGTTTCTATAGTAGGTATTCTAAGTGAAAATCTACATAATTTAGCTACACATGCCTAAGCACAATTTCAAGCCACCTTTTACGAGTAATATTCCAATGTGACCTCGGTTGTGTATTTTAAACATGTCAACACTTAAAATGTTCCTTACGATGCAGTTTGTAAGTTATCAGAGCGAAGCTCTGGAAATAGTTTCCCCAATATGTGCCAACCAGAATTTGCTATGCGGTTATTAATATAAGGTAAGTATGTTAGGCTAACATGCTCATCAAAGTTTATATTATATTACATATAGCAAAAGCGGAAACTCACCATTGAACAAAATTTATTTTTTTTAAACCAACTGTGTGAAGACTGTTTCTTAGCAAACTTATTTTATAGCTCAGTAAGAAATATAAATATGCAGTGTTGATTAAAAATTGTGAACATTGCATTGCAAGGAGAATTTTTCGTAAAATAGCTTACATTTTTGGTATATAACTTAACATATATGCACCAAGCTTTGAAGCCCACTTCTTTATACAAATTCAGCAGTACATCTTTCTGAAAGTCGTCCAGATTCGAAACCCGTTTTTCTGTCTTAGGGTGTTTTCCGGGGGATTTAAACAAGGGCCGATTCAGAAGAGGTGTATTTTACCTTGTTACACTATATGCGACACTGAACGTTCACTTACATTGCATGCTTTAGCTGTTAGTGCCTGGCTCTGTTTAAATACAATGTTCACACACACTTCTTCTGAGCACAATTCTTTTAAAAAAGTGTAAACACTGAAAATAATAGCCCATGCATCTGAATGCAACACTTTCACTTTTGATCTACTCGTCTGTAAGCCACTTGATAATGCCATATTTCTTACCAACAAAACGAGTTACAATAATTATAAGAAACAGGTAACACTGTGCATATACGTCAGACTTGGAACACGCATAAGAATAAACTAAATTCATTTTCACAGATTAGCTGGTGTTTCGCTTCTAAGGCAGACATGTTTTGGCCTGAGCTCCCCAAATCTCGTCAGACCAATTTTTGTTTCTGGGTATTCATTTGTGAATTGTTGGTAAGTTGCCCCCAGTGTAAGGAAAAGGTAACACTTTTGTATCTTCTCTTTACCTTCTGAAGACCGTACAATTATGTAATCTCTTGCTCCAGGCATTTGGTAAGAAATTTTGTCATTATCATAAAATGTTCTGACTAGAGACTTGACATCTTCTGAAATCACTCTATCACTATTTTCTTGCCTATGCGGAGGCGGTGTAGCTAGGATCTTAGGTATATCAGTTGCTAATTTTTTTACAATTACTGCACGTTTTCTTGGGCTCTGTGGAAGTGCTTTTTTTGACTTAGCGACAGCTTTACCCAAAGAACAGGGTGACTTATACATTTTTGAGGGTGACGTAGGTTGATGAACTTGAAGCATCTTCTGTCGGTACCTCCTTTGTTCGTCACGATGTTTCTTTCTTAATCTTTCTTTTTCTTCTAATTTCAATTTGCTCTTTATTTTCTGTATTCTTAGCTTTAGCATTTCACTTTGTTTTTCCTTAAATTCCTCATATTTACCCTCTTTTTTAAATTTCTCTATCTGTTTTCTTTTTCTTTCAGCAGCTGTACTGGGCATTTTCGATCATGAGAAATCTGAAAAAGATAGGTTATGTAAATTCAATATTACTGTTCAAATTAAGTTCAATGTATATTTCAAAATATTTATTACCACTGATTACTTTTACTTTGTATTTCAGTAATAAAGATACATAAAAACAAAATTATTACTTGTGAAAATTGTGACTTACACGACAATAAATTTCTATGTGAAAAATAATGCTTTTAGTTTCCTTAGTTCAGTTTCTTGCCATATGCTTGTTTTTCAGGACTAGAAAAAAGAAAAAAGAAAAATTCAGCTTTTTATCAATGCTTTATAGCCATTTAAGAAAAATAAATGTATAATTTTGTGTCTTACACGACAGTGAAGGTTAGAAAACAATATACGTCCTAATACTAAATAGTATTGTTAGTAACTTTACTGTTATTATTTGTAATTGAAGCACATGAGGTAGTAATTAACATAGAACTAAATCACATACTTACCTATAAAATTAATCAAATTATCAGATCTTTAAAATGATACAATCTTCTAGTAGTTTTATGTTCAGAAATATGGTTACTTCTTAAATCTGTGCTGCCATCTGTAGTGTAAATTGTGAATTATATTACACAATTTTAAAAAGTTTAATACCTCAAAATTTAAATTGTTTGTTCACTAGAGCTGTTTCATAAAAAATATTTTTGTACCCCTAGGTATGTGTTCCTGTGAAATTAACCTACAGTGATACATCATAAGTAGTATCTTTATTACACAACAGATTAGTTACATACAACAAAACAATATAATTATTATTTATTTATGCCAACAAACTTACTGTTGGTGTTTTTAAACACACAAGCTGTGTGTGGGCAAAGTTTGAGAGGTAGAACTGGAACTTAAAAATTTAATGCCACAACTGGGATTTGAACCACAGACCTTCCGCTTACCAGGCGGCTGCTATAACCACTGAGCTATTGTGACAAACTGCCAGAATGGCATTAAATTCTCAAACCAGTTCGTATTTCTCCTGGTAAACCACAAAGGCAGTCTCACATCAGAGACAAATTACCCCAACGGTGACTTACTATTGTAAGTACTTTATATCCCAGGATTAAATAACCTTCAGATGGTAATTATTATTTATTTATGCCAACAAACTTACTGTTGGTGTTTTTAAACACACAAGCCGTGTGTGGGCAAAGTGGTTTGCCAGGAGAAATACGAACTGGCTTGAGAATTTAATGCCATTCTGGCAGTTTGTCACAATAGCTCAGTGGTTATAGCAGCCGCCCGGTAAGTGGAAGGTCTGTGGTTCAAATCCCAGTTGTGGCATTGAATTTTTAAGTTCCAGTTCTACCTCTCAAAACAATATAATATTTTTACAATCAAGGTATTCTTGCAAAGAATAAAAGTGTGTTGCCACAAGTCAATCATACAATGTGCATTTGAATAGTATCATTGGTAATTGTTATTTTTTTTATGGTAACTGATTGCATACTTTTATTCCTAGCACTTCATAGCTGGTAACAGTTTGGACAGTCTGTGATTGCATACATTGACCATTGTACTTTTTCTGGTGTTATATGAATGAATGTCAAACCTATGTTGTTGAATGGGTAAATTATTTTTTGTGTAAAGCAGTATAGTAATAATATAATTAATCTTCAGATCACTCTCAAACTGTTTACCCTTACTATTTTTTAAATATGTGGGCAGTTTTGTGTGAAGTAGTAAATGCATCGTGTTTGGATCTTTGTCTGAAATTTTCTTGTTAAACCCTTGCCTAAAATAATCATAATTGTGTCTGGTATAATAACTATATTGTTATGTTTGGGGCATAGTTTTTGTACTGCATATGTTACTGTTTTTTTTTTTTTTTTTTTTTTTTTTTGTATACATACAGAGAGTACACTGTTAGTATTCCTTTAAGTCTAAATATTTCCCTACATAACTCACCCGAGTTCATGTTAAAAATCAATCTGATGGCCCTTTTTTGTAGTCTAAATAGCCTATCCATATGTGTTGCAGCAGTACTGCCCAAAATTTCTATTCCATATAGTAAATGTGGATAAATAACCCCATAATAAATAATTTTGAGCCCTTTTTCATCTGGAGTATTTTTGAAATGACGTAATAGATTAATGCCTTTGCTAATTTTGTCACTAATATAATTTAGATGTCCAGCGCATATTAGTTTTCTATCAAGAACTCCTAAAAATTTATGTTCGCTTACATCATCATTATTGCAAATTATTTACCGGTAAAAAAAGTGAGTGGCATTAACCTCTTGAGTGATGGTCATTTAAAACGTCTGCGAGCCGAGAACTGCTGCCCAATATCCAGCGCAGGACATTTAAATTGTTAAATGCGCTAAAAGTGCTTCGTATATACACAGCTCATAACTCATTTTATTCACCCTTTAAGTACATGAATTAAAGGACACGTCAGAAAGTATACATACATCTTTATATTTACAACTTGATTTTCTTTGCCTTAATTGATTTATATTCTTCTAGACTATAAAAAGCATTTTCTATTAAATATTTTTTTATCATTTTTAATGTACATTTGTTATTTTCAATTATTTGTATTTCTTTAGGTAGCTTATTAAATAATTGTTTCCCCATACTTCTTACATCTCGATTATTTAAAGTACCCCTTAATGTAGATCTAAAATATTCATTATTATTTCTTAGTCCATACTTATGAACATTGTTTTTTTTTTTTTTTGCTCTTTGTCCAATATGTTTTTATGCTTTCATATATATATATATATATATATATATATATATATATATATATATATATATATATATATATATATGCAGGGAACAGTTAATATCTTTGGTTTTTGAAAATTTGTCTACACGAATGCCGCTTATCCACTCTCTCCATTATTCTGAGAGCCTTTTTTTGCAATGTGAATACCTTTTTCATGTCTGTTTCCGTGATATTTCCCCAAAGAGTAATTCCATATTTTATGTGGGAATAAATGAAAGCGAAGTAAGTCTGCTTGACAGTTTCTTTATCCATTAGGTTTCTAGCCTGTTTCATTATATATATATACCTTTATTTATTTTTTTAGAGATATGTTTAATGTATGATTTCCAGTTTAGTTGTTTGTCAACAACCACTCCTAGAAAATTACTAGGGTCTGTTTCCGATATTATTTCTCCGTTTATTTCTATTTTATTACTACTGGTTGTGTTCTTTTTTAATTCAAAATTGATTATAGAGGTTTTCTTAATATTCAATACCATATCTAAACTGGAGTAATACTCTTGCACTATTTTAAGCAGTGAATTTGCTTTTTCTTCCACCTCCGTACTTGTTTTGGCTTTAATTATTATAGTCATGTCGTCTGCGTACCCAATGGCTAATGCACCATTTCTTTGAATCAATTCAAATATGTCATTCACATACAACAAAAATAAATAAGGACCCAATTTCAAACCTTGCGGAACCCCATGTTGAATAGTTTCATAGCCTGATTTTACTTTACCAATGGTTCCGTCTTTGTTTTTGTAATTTATTTCAACACACTGATTTCTGTTTTTTAGATATGAGCTGACCCAATCCTTTGCTAATCCCCTGACTCCATAATTTTCTAATTTATTTAACAACATATCTATATTTACACAATCAAACGCTTTTGACAGATCTAAAAATATGGCAATTACCTTTTCATGATTATTCAGAGCTGTTATTATAATATAATTTACCTTATTAATTGCGTTTATTGTTGACTTTTTTCTTGAAAGCCAAATTGCCACTCTGATATATTTAATTTTTTGAGAAAGGCTTGAAGTTGCTTTAAATACACACCTTCTATAATTTTGGAAAAGGCAGAACACGTCTATAATTTTCTACACTCGTCTTATCTCCTTTTTGTTTGTGTAATGGTCTCACTATTACATTTTTTAATACCTCCGGAAATTTGCCTTGATTTAGTGATGCATTTGCAATATGAGTTAAGACATTTGCCATCTCATATTTAAGGTGCTTTAGAATTTCATTAGATATTTCATCCATGCCACTGGATTTTTTTGTTTTTAGTTTTTTTATTTCCTGAATTATATTTTCTTTTGTTACTTCAAATATTCCCATAGAGTGCATTTGTCCCAAGGGTTTTATTAAATTTGGTGAACTGCTTGTTGATTTCGATGTATTTAGATGACTCACTATATTAATGTAGCAGCTGTTAAACAAGTTGCATGTCTCATTTGGATTCTTAATTTCTGTTTGTCCACTTTTAATAACAATATTTTCATCATATTTACATTTCCCTTGTTTATGAATATTATTTACTATTTTCCAGATTACTTTTGTCTTATTTTCTGCTTTTACCACTAATTTCCTATTGTATAACATTTGAGCCTTTTCTATTACATTTCTAAGTGTTATATTATATTTCTCTATATATTTTAATGATTCCTCACCCATATGTGAACTTTTTATCGAGTTTAGAAATCGCATTCTCTCCCATGACTTTCTTATGCCTTTTGTCATCCATTTTGCATCTTTAAGATGTTTTGTGACTGACTTTATTTTAATCTTTTAAAGAGGTGCACAAGCATTTAGACCATACTGCAACATATTGTTAAAAATATTGAATTTCTCATTGATGTCCTTGGCTCTATATATATCATCCCAACTTCCACGTGAGAAGAAGTCCTTAAGTTTGTCTGAGTTTTGTTTGTTTATTTGCCTCTTGTGTTCAAAAATATTTTGTTGTGCATCTCGTTTTATTTGTAGTTTTAAAATTTGACCATAGTGGTCTCCTATCCCAGCTTTTGTTACCTTTGCTTCCCATTTGTTTTTAGGTAGGTTTAGGAATACATTATCAATGCACGTCTTCGTTTGTTTTGTCACCCTAGTGGGTTTATTTATCCCAATTTTGAAGTTCTGCCTAGCTACTGTTCCCATTAAGTTATGTTTTGCTGTGTTATTACCTAGTAGATCAATATTTACATCTCCCATAATTATTTTAATTTTGCCCACCTGCATTGTGTCTAGTATTTTCTCTAAGCTATTTAGAAAATCATTTTTGTTAGCTGAGGGGGATCTGTATACTCCAACTACTATATTATTTCTTTTAGGATAAGTTCAATTGCGGCTATTTCGCATACCATTTCTTCCGTAAAATCACTACAATTTATTTCTTTAAATTTGATTGAATTATCAACATAAATCGCAACTGTTCCACTATTATGATCCTGTCTGCAGTAAGATGTACCCAAAGTATAGCCTTCATAATTATTGGCCCTAATTTCATCGCTTTTTAAGCCGTGTTCTGTGAAAATCATGACATTGGGACAAATATCTATTATGTTTAGTTCTATTTCTGCTCTTTTGTTGCTTATGTATCGTACATTTTGGTGAAACAAGGTGAGGCCTGATTTAACTTTGTCCCTTTTGGTTGTATCATTTTTTTTATGGACATTTACTTCAAGTATTTCTTCAAAATTTGTTTGGATGTTACTATTTACTTCGCCATTTTTACTTGTTCCATGCTTTGAAATATGTTCCCTGCATATATTTACAACATTCCCTAACAAATACGAACCTTTTCTATTTAGGTGGAACCCATCCCATGCCAAGCAACTATCATCTATGTATTTGTGTCTACATATACTGCATGCAGTGTTTTACAAGCCCATTTTATTCCCTCGTTTATGTCTTGTATAATTTTATAGCTCACGTCCCTTCTTCTTACAATACTATTTACTACAATGGTAGAAAGTGGAAAGCACTCTTTTGTGCATCTAATGGCGTTGTATATCTCACTTGATATTTCACATGGTCCTTTAGGTTTTTTTATGTCATTTGTACCTACATGCAACACTACCACTTTTGCTTCACTCTTACCTTTTTCCTGCTTGAGTAGGTTAGGTAAATATTCAGCCCTTACCCCCTTAAACACTTTCACTTCCACATTTTCTTTGTGTAAGTTTATATGCTTAATCATTGAGTCACCATACACAATAACACTGTCACTCTTTTCTTCATTTTTTGTCTTCAAGTTTACACTTTTTTCTTCTTTCTCCGTCTTCTTATTAATATTTTCCTTACAATTTGGGTTAGTCCACTTGTATTTCGATGGCTGTTTCTTTGTTCCCTCTTCTACATCACACGTTGCCTGTTGCTGTGTTCTCTCCTTTGCATCATGTGGGCTTGCATCTTCCATTTCTTCATTTGCCAGTGCCTCATATCTGTTGTAGATGGGTATATCACGTGAAATCAATCTTGCATCACTTTTCGGTTCATTTGTTTTCTGCATCGTATCCGCTTTCTCGGATCTGATTTTTATTATCTCCTCTTGTGCATTTTTCAGGTCTTTGTTTAGCATTTCTAAAATGGTTTGTAGAGACGCTATCGTTTCGATTTCCCGCGAATGTTCCTTTTGTCACCTGTTGTATTTTTCTTGCTTCCGTTCCACTTCTGCGAACTTCACTGTAGCCTTTCATTTCTTTTGCCGTGATAATCTGTTCTTCATTGCTGCTTTTGCTTATTTGTTTTGTCCTATCCATCCTTTTCCGCATCATGTTTTCATGTGTTGCTATTGTTTCATCTTCTCTGGAACCATGTACTTCTGTGATAATCTGCTTTTCCTTGGCTTCTGATTGTACGATTTTGTTGTCATCATTTTCCCAGCTGCACGTTTTACTGTATATTTGATTTTTACTCTTTTTTGCTTTTTTATTAACCTTTTTACCGTGTTTTTCGTTTATTTTGTGGCTGTTTCCGTGAGTTACTCTTACACATTCCGCCATCTTGAAATACAGCTGTATTTTGTGTAAATATTAAGTTATTTTAATGAAACAAAAATTGGATATAACTCGTTATATGCAGTATACATGTACGTCATCAGCAAAGTTGAGTTGCATTTACAAAACGTTGAAGTGGCACTATTTTGTTTCACTGTGGTGAAAAGTTAACTTTGTTCTGTTGAACACATCTAATATAAGTTCTCTGAAAGAAACAGTAGTCGACCCATTGTATGTGTGGCTTATGCATCAGCAAAACAAGGCATAATGTGACATAAAGCACTAGTGTATGCGTGGTCTTTTCAGTCATCAGAATAAAGCAGGTTTGCAACTTTTGCTTACGCGTGTTTCGTAACTTAGTAGACTCCGTTTCTTTCTTTGTTGAAATACATACATATACTTTCCTGCTTGTAGCTGAAGTGATAAGTGGTATAAAAAGGTATTTTTGCACCAACTGGATATAACCATATACAATTGTTTGGTAATTTGGAGAGCTCTAAACCCACACAAGACAATGACCTACCTGGACATCCGACTATCAATAGCTTGCGGCCTAATTGAACAATACCACGTTGGGGGTAGAAAATCCAGAACCCCTGCACCCCTCAGACTTTAAGGAAAACATTATCCTAAAAGGATACCACCAACAGCAAAGAAGTCCCGCCCATCTCGAAAGTGTTTCGTGTGCTGCAAGAAGGGAAATCGCGAATGTGGAGATATGCCCTTGTGTGTTTATCCCTGTTTTGAGGCATATCACTGCACAAGGAACATATAAAGGTAAGTCAGTAAAGTATATAGGCTTTAATTTAAAAGGTGAGTTAATTAATAACACTGAACAACACTTACAACATATTTTTCCGGGACGCGTTTCGAAGGTTAACTTTCCTCCATTATCAACCGGTTGATAATGGAGGAAAGTTAACCTTCGAAACGCGTCCCGGAAAAATATGTTGTAAGTGTTGTTCAGTGTTATTAATTAACTCACCTTTTAAATTAAATTAAATTAATTACAACACTGTTTTCAAACTTCTATGAAAGGAAGATATATAGGCTTTACTTACATGTTTCATAAAGGGAAAATTAAAATACGTTGAGTTAGGGTTAAATGCACAAACGCACAGGACGTGTATACACGCCATTATCGCTCATCCGTCATTTTAAATGGATGTGATTTCACGTCCATATCGCTGAAGAGGTTAATATTACTCTGTGAGAATAGCATTAAGGTTGTTTTTGTCATATTACATGTAAGGTGGTTTTGTTTAAGTAATTTATAATTGAATCAATAGATTCCAGTAAGTTTTCCTTTAAATCATCTATGTTTCCACCTTTACATACAGCAGTGATGTCATCTGCATAAGCTATTATGTTTGTCTTTTCCGATGTTGGTATATCATTTCCATACAATACAAATAATAGTGGTCCCAGCACCGACCCTTGCGGAACACCATATTGGTGTGTGTGTATGTATGTGTGTGTATATATATATATATATATATATATAAAGTTGATCACAGTTATTAATTTTAACTAGCGTTTGTGAGTCTGGCATACGCACAACTTTCTTCTGTAATAACTAGGGCTCGGAAGTTCATGCCCTAAAAAACACTGAAATATGCATGCAAATATGCTCTTAAAAGCTTGAAAATATGCCAAGAAATATGCACTATTTCATTAGAACAGTTCATGTCCCTTTGCAGTAGACGAGTTAGTGTAAATAACAAAGTTACCTTATTCCTTAGAGGCTGAAGCAGAAATAGTCCCGCTGCTACTATTAACTGCGAAATTGCAGTTCACAGCCAACACTACACAAATTTTCAACAGTAAAACATCGTCTATTGTCTGGCAAAACACTTTTGTAACGTGAAAAAATTCTTTACACATCACAAGATGTTATAGGGGCATATTTAAACGATGTTAACTGTTTCACAGAGAGAGTCAACTCTCTTGGTGTGACAGATGGTTTTCTTTCGAGGATGTCTCGAATATTGCACATCTTTTAAGAGGTAGAACTGGAACTTAAAAATTCAATGCCACAACTGGGATTTGAACCACAGACCTTCCGCTATAAAAAACTATTGTGACAAACTGCCAGAATGGCATTAAATTCTCAAGTTAGTTCGTATTTCTCCTGGTAAACCAGCGGAAGGTCTGTGGTTCAAATCCCAGTTGTGGCATTGAATTTTTAAGTTCCAGTTCTACCTCTTAAACTTTGCCCACACACGGCTTGTGTGTTTAAAAACACCAACAGTAAGTTTGTTGGCATAAATAAATAATAATTGCACATCTGTTTATAACCAGAATTTTTTGAAATTACATAATTCACTTTCTCTTTCACTTTTTGTCCTATGCTACCAGGAACCGAACTTAGATCACATATTGTTTTGTCAAGTACAGTAAGTGATTCATGCAAAGGAGATCCTACAGCTTCCAATGCCGTTATGGCTGTTGGTAAGAAAGAAAAATGGGCAGATATGAAACTAAGATCCTTCTTTAACCCAGTGCCTGACAGAATATTTTGCACAGTTTCTATTGATGAAGCATCGTTAGAGTCCAATGAATTAACAACCTCTTCGATTATTTCTATGTGCTGAGCATAATATAAAACTGCATCGACCCATGTTCCCCATCGAGTTAACACTGGTGCAGGAGGAAGTCGGATATTAGGTGCTGTTGATCTAAACAACTTAACTCTTTTAGGAGATTTAACAAAAATTCTCTTTGTACTGGACACAAATCTATCTACCAGTGGAAAAGAATTGCGTATTGTCTCAAAATTTTGATGAAGAGCGTGTGCCTAACAAGTTATATGAATTAAGTTAGGAAAAATACCTTTCAGAGTTTTTCCTGATTTTACCATATAAGGTAACAAATAAAAGCAACCAGTTGTATTCGATTCCACATGGGCATTGTAATTTCAAAGAGTCCATCACAAACTGGGTCACAGTTACATTGTCAGTGGCCGGCAATTTGCACATATTAAGGAGATAAGCTGTAGTCTTTTGTTCATTATTTAAAGCACCCACGATTATATTAGCAGTAGAACGGCGCTCAGAATCAGGAGTTTCATCAACAGACAACCACACAAACTGATCCACTAATTCATTTTGTATATTTGACAATACGTTACTGTAACAATGTCCTACATAAGTCTTACGCAGTGTACTTTCTTCAGGCACATGTTGTTGAGTACACTTGGCAAGAAAGTTTTTAAATATCGGATTATTAATTTTGAACAAGGGAATATCAGAGCTAAAAATACTTGGCACAAGTCATAGGAAAATTCAGTAACCCTACTTCCTAAACACTCTAATTGTTTTAGAACAGGTTATTTGTTTGCGAGTTTTCTGATTAAATTCTTATGTTTTGCTGTGTTTATGTGCTGAATTATTTGAAATCTTTTCTCACTCCCTATATTTTTGTCACACGCTCTACAAAACAGTGCCCTATTATCTGTATATATTAAATCAACCCGAAAACTCTTTCTGTAAATTAATTAATCTAGCACTCGAAGTTGGTTTTATTTTCGGCATTTGAAGAGCTTTTTAACATTTTATAAGCCTAATTTAATTTGGAGGGAACCAGTTCACAACGCTGTTACGTTTGAAGACCACGCAGAGACAAGCGTTGCTATAATCTTGCTGCTCAAAACGTTGACCTGCACTTTATCTTTGTTAATATAAACCTCTCAGATAACACTGATTATTCTCTACGCATATACATATAATGAAAGGATGGAAGCAGGGGATTCACTACATAACTACATGACTCAGCATTGCTTCTCGCCACCTCGTGAGTTACATCATCATATGCAATGCTACCAATATGAAAAATATCCAGGTGAGGAAAAAAAAGCAAAAATCATTAAAATATGCTGTACAGAGGCTATGGTATTGAAATAATATGCATTTATCAAAATCAAGAAAATATGCAGTTATATGCACCACAAAATCACGTCCAAATAACTTAAAATTCCATAATTCGTGCACATAATGTAAAAGCATACATTTTTAACCCTTATGAAAAAACATGCAAATGCATGAACTTCCTAGCCCTAGTAATAACAGAACTTCTGTTATATGGCTACCATTTCCCATAAGATATTATGCTCTGACAGAATGCAAAATTTGCTTATCTTACATATTTACATGGTATGCAGCTCTTCAGATTTCTATTATGGTATATTGCTCTTGAAATTTTTGCAGTGATGTGTTTGATATGTGGTTTCCAAATTAGTTTATTATCCACGACTGTACCAAGGAATTTAACATTTGTTGAGTATACGTCTGTAGAAATGTTTCTTAAGCTAAATATCACGTGAGAGGTGGAATCGGAACTGAAAAATTCAATGCTCTAACCATTAAGCTACTGTGACAACTTGTCAGAATGAAATTGAATTCTCCAACCAATTCATATTTCTCCTGGAAAGACACAGAGGGTATCTCATATCAGAGACAATTACCCCAAGATTGACTATCGTAAGTGCTTTATGTCCCAGGATTAAATAACCTTTAAATGGTAATTATTATTTATTTATGCCCATACATGGCTTGTGTGTTTAAAAGCACCAAGAGTAAGTTTATTCACATAAATAAATAATAAATATCATGTGTTGAGTTTTGGCTTCATTCATAGAAATCCATTATTACGAAACCAGGTATCTGCTTGGGGCAGAGTATTTTCCGCAATAACTCTTAAGCTTATATAAATAAGGATTAGTATTAAGAAAAATTGGTATCATCTGCATACAATATGGTGTGACTACATACAAAAGATGTCATTGATCATTAGTACGAATAATAGAGGCCCAAGAACAGAAGCCTGGGTAACATTGTATTTTAATTTGGCAGTATATGATTTCTTCTTGCTTGCACATACAATTTGCTTGCGGCACTCAAGATAGGATTTAACTAATTCCAAGGCTATACTGTCAACACCATAATATTTTAATTTACTTAGCAAATAAGTATGGTCTATACCAGGGGTTGCCAGACCGTAGTTCGTGAGCTACAGGTAGCTCTCAGGGGTATTTTTGGTGGCTCACAGAAGGTTGCCTAACATGAAAGACGAATTTTGTCCAGCAAGATTGGCTACAGTGTACCGTCAGCTGACTTGTGTAATGGTGGATTTTAGATTTGTTACTATAGCGCATTTCACCCTTAGAAGACAGTACACATTAAATGGAGTGCAGTGTTGCAACATGTACTACGTGCGAATCTTTCTCTGCACGCGACCCCGAGGTGGCCTGATTCCTGTACTTAATCCTTTAACTGCTGCTTGACGGACACTTTTAACTTTGGTATCCCTTCACACCTTTGTCACTGTATAACCTAAATTTACAAATGACTTGTCTGTATAAACAGTTGATTTCCCCTGATCCCTAAACCTTTATGTCTTCTAGATATGTCGCCATCTGATGATATCGTCTCTTTCTATTAATATGCACTTGTTACCCCTTCTTTCATATTTGGACCCAAATCATGTAAGAACCGACTAAGAGTGGCCCTTGAGAAATTTGTTAGGGTCTCATCACTGTTGACCCGTGACAAAACTATATTCAGTGTGGGTGATATATATGCAAACAGTAAAGAATGAACAATTCACGCACTCCACTTTGCACTATTCCATCATATTGCGTTAACCTAGCATTTTTTTTTCCGCCCTTTTTGCTTTCTTTTTCAGTGGTCCTTTCATTACTTCCTTTTTAATCTATACACTACTGCTTCTGAACACCCGATAGCCTTAGCTGTTTCTTCTAGTGCCTTACTAACACTCATTTTACTTGAAAAACAATATAACACATTCATAATTATATGGCATTTCTTACATCATGGCTATGTCATTTCCTAACACAACTCTTTATTGCAACCAGATATGGAAGAAACATCTAAATACAAACAAGTACACCGTGGCTTACCACAAGGCGCAGTGCTCAGCACAACACTTTTTAATATATTTATTAACGATCTGCCACAACAAATACAAGAATCAGGTGTGAAGTGTGCACTATTTGCTGATGACTTAGTAATGTGGACTTCAAAACCAAAAAGCAAAAGTACAGAACTAGAAAAAACCATGCAACAATCCTTAACCAAATTACAAAGGTGTACCAAAGAAAATTTAATTCCTATTAATGCAACAAAATCAAACTACCAAATCTTTTCACTAAGAAAAAAGCCACTAAAAATAAAACTAAATTTTGAGGGTCAACAATTACCAGAAACAAAGGAAGCAAATTATTTAGGAGTTACATTTGATACTAAACTTACATGGACCAAACAAATAGAAAATTTAATACAAAGAGCAGAGAGGCGCCTTTCACTATTAAAACGTCTAACAGGAATGAAGTGGGGATGTTCCAGAGCAACTCTTAACACAACATACAATGTATATATAAAGCCATTATTTACTTACTGCAGCAAAGTTCTTGTAACAGCAAATACAAAAAAAATTTCAAATCTTTCAAAGCCAAAGTCTGAGACTAATTACAGGTGCTATCAAAACCACACCAATAGCAGCTATGGAAATACTAACCAACCAATGCCCCATTGAATATGAAATAGAAAAAGCGGTTCTTATTCAACACGAAAAGTTGATCAGACTCCCATTCAATACATGGCAAGAGAAATTTAACACATACACTAAAGACTCGGGAGAGCTTTCTTTCCAAAATTCAAGACATCAAGAAGAATGTATATCTTCCTAATTCAAAGGAAAACTTCATATCTAAAGTCAATCCGACACAAACATTAGCCATCACATATTATTTACACCTGACAGAAGTAGTTAAGAAAAGTGATACTCCAACTAGTGTTCTAAAATTATTGGCATTAGAGACAATCCATACTAGATTTCCAGAACACGAATGGCTCCATATTTATACTGATGGATCATTAATATCAAACCAATATCAAAATATTAATATCAAGCAGGTGCTGGAGTTACATGTCACCTCTTTTCCTATTACAAATCTTTAAGTTATGGAACTACAAACTTTGATGGAGAAATTGAAGCAATTCGAATGGCCCTACAAAATCTTTTGTACAGAATTTCACATTTTCAGCAAGCAGTTATTCTCTCAGATTCCAGGGCAGCAATTATAGCAATTACTTCCAAGTTGTCACCAAAAAACCAAACAATTATAGAATGTTGGAAAATCCTTACCCATCTAACAGCACTTCAAAAACACCTAGTCTTCCAATGGATACCAGCTCACTGTGGACTGAGTGGTAATGAGAAAGCTGATTTTCTTGCAAAAAAGGGTACCGGCAATGTGCAGAAATCAATAGTTAATCTACCATTTTATGCAGCTAAAAGATTAGTCAACTCTGAATTCAAAAAAATTATTGCAAAATATTACTATGAAAAATCAAAAAATAAAAGATGGGAACTACCAAACATTCAAATAGTAATTCCTGAGTATCCTCGAAAAACAGCAGTTGCAACCTTCAGGTTGATTACAGGACATGATTGTCTGGCAAAACATTTAAACAGAGTTGGGATATATTCTTGACCACTCTGTCCTCTATGTGATCTGCAAGAGGAAATGGATCAAGACTACCTTCAAATATGCCCGGCCGCTTCTAGTGCCCCATCCATCAGTGAAAAATATTGGAGAGCAAGAGGATTAATGACTTCATTGTCAGAAATTGAGCATTAGCTAACATCATCTTAATTTACCAACATATCGTCTCTTCCTATCTTCCTCCTCCATAACTACAAATATTTACGGAAAATGTTAAATAAATAATGCAATAACAGGTCACAGATCCACACAGTAACACATACCACTTCTTCTGAACTAATGTTAGTGCTGCTCCTTATACTATCTTCTGTGTCAGGCCTGGTGCGAAAATACGCTGAATAGATGAATACCTTTTATTTGCCTTACTCAATGAAAGAAGGAGGCTACAGCCTTTTGGTTTATTTTAAAAGCTTTCTCCAACCCTCCTCAACATTTGTTCTCGCTTGGTCCCCGATGTAAACTCAACAACAAAAAAGTTTCACACTGGGTACCTTTTGCAGTGCACAGATATAAAATTTTCTGAAAACATTTAATTTAAAAAATTGTAACACTTAACTTAGTAAACAGAGAATTCAAAGTGGGCAGGTAATAGCACTATAGTTTACTCTAGCTAAGAAAAAAATATAAATGTATTCTAGCAGTTAGTGTGTTGAGCATAGAAACAGCAAATATCGTACTTCTATTGAAAAAAAAAACTTTTCTGAAGAAATATGGGCCTATAGAAATGTATAATGACTCTAAAAAGTATATAACCTGAGAGAGAAAAAAATTCTGCAAAGGATAATGTGTTAAAACCTGAAATTTATAACAACTCAATATTTACACCATGCCATTAGGAACCTGGCAACAGTGCGAGGGTAGAAAAGGACTAGGCTAATGGCAACTTGTATGCGCTAGATAGAGACAGGTATATCCCATTTAACTCCATACTGTCATCTAAGGTTAGACAAGGTATAGTTTATATTGTGTTGAATGTAATATTTCCTGTAATGGTGAGTAAGAAACAAAAGACCTGCCATTTTCATGTTGAATGGGAGGATTATTTTTTCACCGAGATCAGAGGTAAAAGTGTTTGTATGTTGTGTAATTCAAGTGTATCTGTTAGAAAAAAAGCTAACGTTGAACATGTCTGTTCATCCCACAGCCGAAAATTTGTTTCCTGCTCACTCGGGTCTGAGGAAAGAAAAATTAAGGCTATTGAAAACATAGTTACTTGGACAACAAGCTACTTTCACCAAGACAGCACACAGAAGTACAGCAGTATTGGAAGCATCATACCACGTCACATATATTATCACTCAGAAGAAAAAAGCCATTCAATGACGGTGAAATAATTAAAGATGCAGTTTTAGTAGCTAGTGATGTACTATTTGATAATTTTAAAAACAAAGGTGAAATAATTTCTGCTGTAAAGTCAATGCAGCTTTCTGCAAATATGGTGATGAGAGGAATTGAGGTTATGAGTGGTGATGTTTCACAGTTGAAGAGAGATTTGGATAGATGCAGTTATTTCTCACTTCAATTTGAAGAGTCCACAGACGTGGCAGGTACTTCTCAAATGGCTGTTTTTGTGAAAATGACCTTTGATGGATTCATTACAAAAGAACTTCTCAGTGTTATTCCTCTCAATGGACGTACTACAGGAGAATTAAAAAAGTATATTTCCTCTGAGAATATTCCTGTGTCTAAATTGGTGGGTTTAACAACAGATGGGCTCCAAATATGATTGGGGAAAATAAAGGCCTTGTAGCATTGTGTAGGAGTGGTGAAACCTTTCCTCAATTCATTAGCTATAACTGCATTATTCACCAACAGGCATTATGTGGAACGAAGTGAGACCTCGAGCACTTCAAAGACGTTTATTCATAGCACTGGCTGATGAACTGGGTTGCCAGTATGGAGAACTACTGCTCCACAGTGATATAATGTGGTTGAGTAGAGGGCGGGTTCTACAGCGTTTCAACCAAGTTTTGCCTGCAATAATAGAGTTTTTTAAAGAACGTGGTGAACCCTATGCTGAACTTGAAGATTCAATCTGGCTGCAGGAGTTTGCTTTCTTGGTAGATATCACTGAAAAACTCAATAAACGCAATTACCAACTCCAAGGCAAAGACAAGAATTTGGGGGAAATGATATCTGATGGTAATTCATTTTCAAGAAAACTTCAGTTATGGGAAAAGAATCTTAACGCAGGTGATTTCAAACATTTTCCCTGTTTAAAAGACAGACTGGAAAAGCAAGGCTCTTCAGAAACATACTGCGGTAAAAAGAATGCAGAAATTATTTCAAGCTTAAAAGAGATTTAAGAAACGTTTTCAAGATTTCAAAAAAATTGGGCTTCTGGCGCAGTTCATCACAACATCTTTCATGGACCTGGATATTGAAGAATTTTCAACTTGTGTGACGCAACACTTTCAGCAAGATGGCCCTGCAGTAGAAATGTAACTCATAACTTTCCAAAGTGATCTGTCTTTGCAATCTGTCTCAAGTTCAGCTGTTTGGTCTCTTGTATCCAAGAAGACGTATCCAGTTTTGTTTTGTGTTGCTCTTTGAGTGAAGGCGTTCAGTTCTACATATCTGTGCGAAACCTCTTTTTCAAACCTGAATGTGATTAAAAACAAATTCAGAAATAGGCTCACTAATGAACATTTGGACAACTGTATTCGCATGGCTGTGACTAATTACTCTCCCAATATTAAGAAAATTGTAGCTGAGAGTGAATGTCATATCTAATTAATATCAGTGTAGGAAAAAATGAAATTGAGTGCTATAATGTTTCTAATTAATAAATAAAGGCTTTCCTAACTTAAACTTTAAATTTTATATCTTAATTTTCTGTCTGATAAATATCAATTTGTGCTTGGTAGCTCGCTACTGTTTTTTGAAATGTTGTAGTAGCTCCTTCAATCGAGGAGTCTGGCGATCCCTGGTCTGTACAGTTGAATGCCTTATTTAAATCGCGAAAAGAAGCCTGAATGAAATGTTTGGCTTTGAAGGCAGCAAGTACTTCTTACTTTGTCATCTAGTAAGTAGAGGAAGTATTGTATTCATCCAAAAATTTGATGTCGAGATTTCAACAGAAATATATTTTGAGGTCCCCCTAAATTAAAAAAAGGCATTTTTAGAAAAAGGTGTGGGTGTGTGTGTGTGTCTGTGGACAGCATAACTCAAAAACGAAAAGTCTATTGAAAACCAAAGTTGGTATTTAAGTTAATGTCTTTCAAGGACACGACACGAAGATTTTGAAGAAAATTGCTCCACCCTAAACTGCCATTTTCTTGAAAATGACTAACGATTTTGATTAAACTGACATGTTTAAGATATTTTTATGACAAATGAAATGTATATTTTGAATTTTCTGGCTATAGCCTATGCAGTCCTGGTTACTTTGGATGACTTAAAGAACTCGTAAACCATAAGAGATAGACAAAATCTTACTTTACAAAAAATGTACATCTCACTAAAACACGCAATTTATGTTCAAATAACTTTTTTTGCAGAGTGAACCATTTCAGAAATATTCCTTGTTATTTGTGTCAGTTTCAGAAAACCTAAACTTTTGTCAAATGCAACATCATTGTTCATTTTTTATATGCAAAGAGAACGGAATCTCCAAGCCTTAAAAGATTTGACTATCACTCAAAGGCTACTGTATCCTCATATTGACCTTGCACCTACAAGGAAATAAGCAATAAGATAATTTCTGCAAATATTTATCTTGATTAACATGAAGAAGATATAAGAATAAGAGTTTGTAAGAATGGTTAGTACAAGAGTGGAGAAAGTCATGTGAGTGCAACATATCAGACTTGTTTACTAGACTTTCTATAGCATTTCTGATTTAATCTCCCTTTCTGGAAACTAAACTGGAAATCACTAAGTATATTAGCTTTGTCAGTATGGTTACATAACTGTTTATACAAAATTTGATTCTAACACCATAGCTACTCACCAAATTATGCACAGAACAAAATTTCTTCCAGTTCCAAACAAAGTATTTCCGTTAAACTTCAGGTTTAGCAATGGGCAACCCTCTCTCACCATTCTTAGCCGATATTTACATGAGTTCATTGGAAATAAGGATCACAAAAGGTTTCCTATGGATGTTCAAACTCTGGCAGCGATACCTAGATGACATATTTGCAATAGTTCCAAAAAGACACATCAGTGACACATTAAAACTTCTGAACATACAGGACAAAAGTATAAATTTCACAGTGGAAGTAGGAAAAGATGATAAATTACCATTTTTTAGATCTAAAATTAATCAAAAACAAGGATAGAATACATTTCAGTATTCACAGAAAACCAACACAGACAACTACATAAAAGCTTATAGGTACAATCCAAGAAGCCACAAACAAGCAATTTTCAATAGTTTAACACATAGATTGGTGAACATCCCTCTTTCAGCAGAAGAATACGAAACAGAATATTACAAAATAATTGAAATAGCAGAAAAAAAACGGCTTCCCCAAAGAATTAGTAGATAAAAAAGTAAAACGAGCAGAAAAGAAGAAAAAAAAATTAAACAAAGCTACAACTCTCACAGCAGCAAAAACAAAAATGACATTCAAAAAATTCACATATCATCCATGGGCCTTTGATAAATTTAAAAAAGTGTTCAAGGAATACAACGTTCAGCTAGCACCAGTAAACCATTACTCCATAAAATCTGCTACTTTCAAACATTAAAGATGCTATTCCACCTAACAAAAAATCTGGCATATACCAAATTGAATGCAGTGATTGTAATGAAATATACATAGGAAAACCAAAAGAAATTTAGAAATTACATCCAAGGAACACGTTAGGAACATCAAGAGTAAACAATTAGAAAAACCAGCAGTTGCGTTTCACTTTTGGACAAAAAATCATGACATAAAGCTAGAACCGAAACTTCTCAAACACATAACCGGAAAACAAGAACTGGCCACATGGGAACAAATCTTCATTTTAAAAAATAGAAACAGAGTATTTAATTTCGACATTCCTCAGAAAGATATTTTCAGCAAGTTCCTTGAACCGTTACCAGAAGAAACATCAGAAGAAGCATCGCCATCTGCACCATGAAACACCATGGAAACCCAGTTATTGTCCGGTTGATAATGGAGGAAAGTTAACCTTCGAAACACGTTCCAGAAAATTATGTTGTTAAGTGTTATTTAGTGTTAATAATTAACTCACCTTTTAAATTAAATTTGTAATACTATTTGGTATGTGTTCTACACATTCCAAGCGGCGCTGTGGCCGAGCGGTTAGCATGCTTGCCTACCACCTAGGCGGCCCGGGTTCGATCCCAGGGACCCGCATGTGGTATTCGTGGTTGACGAAGTGGCGTCAGGGCGGGTTTTCTCCGGGTGCTCCGGTTTCCCCTACCATCTCATTCCACCGGTGCTCCATCTTCATTCCATGTGTCATGAGTGTCACCGCCTGCGGTGCCGTAGTAGTAAAAGCGGGTGTTAAACACTACAACAACAACTACACATTCCAAGGAAACGATATTAAGGTCGTCTGGATCTATCTCTATAGTGTCATTTGTAGTATTATTTGCTGTTGAGTTTATCAGTTACCATAACATTTTACATTACTGGATTCCTGTATGTTTTTAATGTTATACAGTTTTTTGGCTTTATTTACTGCTTGCTTATATTCCTTTCGAACCTTGATATACTGTGTTTTTGCATTATTTGTCCTATCACTTTTGAATATATCTAACTAGAGTAACACTTTATTTTTCAGAGCTGTTAAGTGAGGTATGTACCAAGTATCTTTATTTTTACTTTCTCTACTGGTAAGTAGGGGAAGTATTGTATTCCACCCAAAAATTTGATGTAGAGATTTCACTGGAAATACATGAAAAAGGTCTGTGTGTGTGTCAATGTGTCTGTGGACAGCATAACTCAGACGAAGTCGGTTAAAAACCAAAGTTGGTATTTAAGTTTAATGTTTTTCAAGGATGCGACACAAAGATTTTGAAGAAAATAGTCCCACCCTAAACTACCTTTTACATGGAAAATGTTTCGAAAATTTTGATTTTCTTGAAAATGGCTCTTAACGATGTTGATTAAAATGTCATATGTTTGAGATATTTTGATGACAAATGAAATGTATATCTTGAATTTTCTGGCTATAGCCGCTGTAGTGGTATTTACTCTGGATGACTTTTGCATAACTGGTAAACCGTTAGAGATAGACCAAATCATATTTACAAAAAATGTAGATCTTGCGAAAATACACAATTTTTTCTGAATAAATTTTCTTGTAGCGTGAACCATTTCAGGGATATTCCTTGTTATGTGTGCGAGTTTTGGAAAACTTAACTTTCGTGAAATGAAACATCGTTGTTCATTTTTTTATATGTTAAGTGTGCAAAGAGAACGGAATCTCAAAGCTTTAAAAGATTTGATTATCGCACAAGGCCTACTGTATTCTAATGTTCCCTTTGCACCTACAAGGAAATAAGCAATAAGATAATTTGTACGAATGTTTATCTTTACTAACAAGAAGAAGATATACTCGTAGGAATATGAGTATGTAAGAATGGTTACTACAAGAGTAGAGAAATTCATGTGAGTGCAACACATCAGATTTTTTGATTTGCGCTTATATACTGCTTTATAGGTTTCGTTACATTTCTTTTATGGAATACATATCTGATAAGTATTTATAAACATAGTAATAAATCTTTTAAAACTTCACCTGAGAGCAGGTGTAAGAACTTATATAGCAAGTCGAACCAATTTATATCACAGTGTTCCTAAAATCCATTATTTTCCCCTCAGTTACAGACCTATAGACAACTATGCACTTGTTACATTATTATTCTTTATGTTTGCTAGTGTTATTCAGACAGTCATGGTCTTAGAAAGGGAATATACCCACCTCTGTATGTGTAAGGGCAGGATTCACATCAGTAATTGTTATTGAGAGGGGCTGTGTCTCTTGTCGGTTTGTAATTTGTGTAACTAAAGTTAAAGCGCTTTGAGAAGATTTTTAAATTTGTTTACAGTTTTCTTATCTGCAGTAACATCAAAATCAGCACTTAGATCTCCACCTATCACAATATTAAATATTTCCAGCTAGGTCTGCTACAGATATTAAGCAACTCCTCAAGTTTACCCCAAAACACAACGGGATTCCCATTCTGTAATCTGTAAAGTGACACTATAATTAGCTTTAGTATATCTAAAACTACACCAGTTGCTTCAAAGTGTAGCTCACTATAAAGACATTCCAGGGGTAACTCATTACAGTGCACTGTTAGATTCTGTTTTGCATAAATGGCTACTTCGTCCTGTTTATCATTTAACCTGGAATAGCTAGTTGCTAACTTATAATTAGGGCTCGGATTTTTAGGCAAATACATATATTGTTTGCGTTCTAATATGGACTTCAAACTTAGATTAATGTTCTGGATATTTACACCAGAGCAAATATTAAGTTTTATTGTACATAAAGATGCATATTTTCTGGTTTTTTTATGTAAATAAATATTTTCGGATATTTACATAAAGTACACAAAAATTGCAAAAAGGAAACAGTTTTAAAATAATTTTCACTTAAAGGACATAGAAGCAGCAGCAAATTATTTTTATCAAGTCACCATCCCCTTCTTTAATGCTCAATTATGCATGCTAGATGTCGCAGTTATTCATTATTGGAAGAACTGATATGTCAGCGATAGTATTCCTTCAGTTGGCAGAAAATATAAACATCCTGACTACTCTAGCAACACAAGCCTGCAAGATGCAGGGAATTCCTCCACTGGACCTGTTATCGCTTCAGAATCCGGCTAGTATATACACTGATACTGTATAATCAAATTTAGTCATTTGTGAACCTGCAGAGATTATACATCCTAGTTGTGTCGTCCTGGGAAATTACTTATTCACAATTTTGAGTTCACAGTGGATTAAAGATGTCTGGAGTGAAAAGTAGTGTAATTGCCACAAAATGCTGAGAAAATTAAGACACTGGGTGAAGAAATGACTTCGTATACTTTTCCGCAAATCTTGGTTTCCCCTGCGATTCCATAAAGAAACTGGAATCATTAGGAATGTCTTTGGGAGAAGCAGTTCAAGTAGTTCAGGATGGGAAAAAATCCTAAGGTTCTTTTTGATCCTGCAGCACAAACCCTAAAAAGAAAATGCAAGAAAGTGTTAGAAAATAATAGTGGATTAAATCTATAAAATTTCAAATGTGTTGGATGGGCAACATGAAATTATTGATGCCAATGGAGTGACATGCTAGACTGACTTCTGAGATGTGGAGTGATCATTTTTGAAATTCAAGACAATTTTTCGTGACAATCGTGAAATCTTTCGGGTTGGAAAATTTGAGGAATCAGGCTGTCTGTACGGTAATTCTACAGTGCTTGTGATCCCTTCCAAGAATGTCTGGTGAGTAATAGGTAGTAATAGTATTAGGTAGTTCAGCCACTCAGATGTAAAAATATTTTGTTTTAGCACATAGTTTTTACTTTTTAGCACATATTTGAAACATTTTTAGCATGTAAAAAATAAATATTTTCCGAGTTTTTAGCACCTAAAAATCCAAGCCCTACTTATAATAATCTAAAATACTGAAATCCATTTCATTTTTTATACACGAATGTTCACTTAAATATATAGTCAAATTTATTTTCAATAGCAAATTCATTCATTATATTCTGCTTTGTACTGCTTCCCTGTACATTAATATAACCTATTTTAAAGCCTACTATGTTCGATTTAGCAGCTCTTGACCTAATTTTGTTTTCACAGGAGTCCACGCTAGTATCCACCTCTGGCTCATTTTTAACATTTCCACAGTTACTTATAGTTTTGAGTATGGTACTAGGCTGTGGAAGATTTAGTAAAGTCATCTAATTCAGGCCAGGTTCCAACAGATATAAACTTGGCCCCTACTGCAATGACAGTCTCCTTTCTAGAATTTACTTTGCAGTAACCCTACTTATGGTACAACATAATTCTTTTTTCCCTTTTAGGTTAAAATGTCCATGACTGGTATGAAAAGTTCTGTTACATGCACTGCTGTTCACTAAGGTTACATTTCCATATTTCCATTTATATATATTTTACTATACAGCCTATTAGCTTTTTGTACTTCGTTATTGATGATGGACCAGCTTCTTAGGTCATGGCGATGTGGGATGTTGACAGCTATAACATTAGTATGCCTAAGATTTACCATTTTCTTGAGTGTTGATGTGGCAGATTATGTATCATAGTGTGATACATCTTTAGCTCCACGTATGAGAATTACAGAATCCTTGTTTGTCAGTTGTACACCATTCTTCACAACGCCTGTAGCAATCTTCCAACATTGAGCCGGGTTTCACTAGAGCTTCAATGTTGAACTCTGATCCGTGGTTTGTTTCCCTCATTAATGACACTAGTCCATGGCCTTAGCTGGATTATAATTCTATTTTTTGGTCTACATGTAGATTTGGTATTCTTTTGCAGATACTGGCTGTTTTTCATCACAACACTTCCCTAAGTCCATTGTTTCTAACACCGCAAATGTATTGTGTAGAGGAACTGAGACTTTTTACCTGAATTAGCTGTAGTCACAGGCTGTGTTCTTGATTTCTTGCTCTTTACCATCTCTCATGGCCACTCGTGTTGTTACCATAAAGGAGAAAGGGAGGGAAAGTCATGGATGAGAGTGCAGTACATCTAACAGATCTAAGAGGAGTAAAAAAAGGGAAATTTGAATTATGTGATGAAGAAAATGTAGAATGTTGTACGAGAGAATCTAAAGAATTAGATAAATGGAGGAAAGTAATATAGGAAAGAAAATGGGATAACATCAGTAAAATAGTAGTAGCAAAAGAAATGTTGAAAATAAAAATATAAGTGTGGGTAGAAATTCAAAACTTCTGCATAACCATACCAAATGGTTGATAATCAGTGTAATGCTACTTTAGTATAAGTCTGCTAAATGACAAATTATTTTATTGTCTTTTGTTTTAGTGGAAGTTACTTTAAACACACTGAAAGCAAGAGAAAGGTTCAGCAGTGTAGAAGTAATTCAACCAAAAAGTGAAACTGAAGCAGCTGCTCATCAGGATGAAGTGTCAAAGGAGAACACTTATATTGAAGAATGCAGCAAAAATAATGCTGGTTCTAATGTGATAAGAGACAAAGTTCGATCACGGCTGAAGAGACTAGGAGCATTGTATGCAGGTAAGTTGAACCTATAGTTGCTATGAACATTTGAATGATAGTAAATATAATTAATTTTCTGCTCTGTGTTTTAAAGTATTTTTAAACCTTATGGTAAAATAGGATGCTTATATACAAATTTATTCAATTTTTTTAGTATCTTGAGAGAAGTAAAATGTTCAAATATTTGTACTGGGGAGTTATAGTCTGAAATGCAACACCGCATAAAAGAGCCAAAGATTGCTGCCATTCCAATAAGGTTTAGGTAGGGAAGGAAAGCAGTTGATAATGAAATGATCATCAAAACTTGGTTGATTTTATTTGCAGTTGAAAAGCAGAAGATAATACACTATTTGAGAGGTAAGAGTCAGGACTGAAAAATTCAATACTATAGCCAGAATTTGAACCACGGCTCTTCCGCTTCACGCACAGCTGCTCTAACCACTGAGCTACCATGACCAACTTGCTAGTATGATATTGAATTCCCCAACTGATTCTTATTTTCCTGGTCGAGCACTAGGGAGTTTCACATCAATCTGAGATAAGTACCCCAAGGGCGACTTACAATTGTAAGTACGTCGTCCTGGATTAAATAACCTATAGATGGCTTGTGTATTTAAAAACACCAGCAATAGGTTGGTTGGCATAAAAAATAACAATTATACACTATATTGATAGATTTGAAAAAGCTTATAAGACCACCCCTGTAGCACAGTGGTAATGCACCTGCCTCTGGCACAGGGGACCTGGGTTCGATTCCCAGTACCGGTGTGGGGATTTTTCCCTGCTGGGAGATCTGGTCCGTGTTGCACTTAGCCCCATGAAGCCAATGAATTAGTTATCCTGATGGAAAGCTAGCATCCCTGAAAGATCAGGTAGCCACTTTACGGTTGGCATAGTTGGTGCCCTGACCCCTGCCACCTGCATCCTGCATCTCTGTAGCCTTGGCTGGGCTGGAGGATGCAGTATTAATGGCACCCCCGTTATAGGGGAGAAGCCCTAGGGAGGGGGGAAAGCTTATAATAAAATAAGGGGGGAAAGCTTATAATAAAATAAGGGGTGGATAATGATATAGGCTACAATTAAAATGATTGAGCAGAAAGATGGTCAGAGCAATACCATTATTATATTGTCATGATACTTTCTGAATAAAATGTGTGGAGGAAGAAGTAACAAATAAACTTATTCAGGAAAAGGGCTTAGACAAGGTCTAAAATTAAAAGCTGATTCAAGAAAACAGGGAATGGAATCCTAAACAAAAACAACAGTTAAAATACTGTTAGAATGCGAGCATTCACTATTAATGGAAAGCTTTCCAGGAAGGTTTTCAAGAGGACTTGGTCAAGTTTTACATGTTTCATTCCCTCTCCTATAGGTCTACAAGCTAGAAAAGAACCTCAGAAGGTGTTGCTACTCACGTGACTGAGCTGGTAAGCAGCAGGCAGTAGTAGTCCGCTAGGCCGAGTTGAACTAGTCCGCTTCTATTTCTGATTCTGAATCGAATTCAGAAGCTGTGTCGGTAACAAATTCTTCTGAGCCTGAGTGATCTCCGCCATTAATGATGAAACTGTCGATGGCATCATCCATTAGTCCATCTGATTCCCAGTATGTTGCTTCCACTTTTTGTACATGATCAGAGCACTTTCTCCACTTATCTCTGGAATATTCATGGAAAAGCTCTTCACAGAGCATTTGCTTTGCATTTGAAGTTGCATTGGACAAATCTTGTGCAGCTATCCCTTTTATTTCTCCCCATACCAACTCTATTGGATTTAGATCGGCATGACATGGTGGAAGATGCAACACCTTGTGGCCACGTGCATTGAGGATCTGATCAATTACGTACATCTTTTCTTTGGGCAGTGACCTCACTAACTGCAGTAACTCCGGTTTATGCATATGGCTGCTAAACGACACATTGTTGTCCCTTAACCACTGCATTACATCCGTTTTCAGCGTTGCCATTGTTGGCCTTTTATTTTCCTGAACACTGTGATAGTTAGCATTGTCCATCACGACAACAGTTGCTGGGCAAATTAGGAATAACTTGCATTTCTAACCATTTTGTAAAATTTACAGCATTCATATCGTCATGATAATCTACCGTTTTTTGTTTAGATTTGAACATTAGCAAAGCATTGTGCACAAACCTGTTTTCTCCTCCCGCATGGGCTATTATCAGTCTGGGTCCTTTACCCATAGGCTTTGTAACCCCTAACTCATTTGCAGACTGCCAGAAGAACTGATGGTATGACAAGCATTTATATGTTTCATCTAAATACACGATATTCCTCTTCTGTTCTCGGTACCTATGAATAGTTTGCAGGTAATTAGCACGCCGGGACACAATTTCAGGCTTTTTGATTAGGAGCTGCCTTTTAGAAGCACATTTTTTCCATTTAAAGCCTAATTGCAAAACCAGTTTTCTCAGGTATTCTCTGTTGCATACCAAACTCCCAACACTCTGCAAATCATGCTTGAACTTCTGTATCGTTGGCACTGCTTTCTTCACTGTATAATATTTGTGTATTTTCCTTCAGACTATACTCTCAGTAAATGTATTGACTTCCACTTTCTTTTTCCTTTCTCTAGCCTTCCCCTTCGGCGTTGAGAATTTGATCAGTGGTAGACAAAGACGTAGTCCCTTCCTTTATGATGCATTTCACTAAACTATAATCTTTGCAAAAGTTAAAGGCATATGGAGGCGGGCTGTACTGTTGACTCCAGCAAATCCTAAGCTTGCCCCTCCTACCAGCGCTGCTGAATGTGGTACATGCATCTCATGCACTCTTATGTACAGAACCTCTGCTGGTAAACACACTATGTTTGGCAACAGCGCTGCGCTTGAGCATTGGCCAGCACCCACATGCCTTTAACTTTTACAAGCAGTGTAATGGAAACTCCTGTAGCTTCACTTGTCAATGCAGCAACATTGTAGCTCAATTTATATTCACTCTTTTTATCTATCAAGTAATTAGCAACATTGTAAACAATATTACGAGCATCACTTTTCAACAACTGACCAGATACGCTTGCTTTACTAGTCATGTTAAGCACTTTTGCTATTAGCCACAGAAGTACTTACAAAAACTTATTATAAAGTTTTGGACGGAACGCACTACAAAACTGCAAGTGTAACATGTGCTTGTTGGGAGCCTATCTGCACCATGTGCTGCCGAAACAGAAGTGACCCCCCACCACTAGCACCATGCGCCACAACAAAACATGGTTTCTGCACAGGTTCTTTTCCAGCATGTATACCTATAGGATGACATTAAATCTATATTGTGCTTAGCTGCTAGAGCTCTCTGTTTGGAAGCTGGGAAAATGAAACTGGAAGAAATTCTGGCAAACGAGCACCGTGAGTCAGATTCATTGAGTGTAGATTCTCCTAGTGAATGTATCCTATAATCTTTCATATGGAATTTAAAACTGGTCATTGTCTCAAAAACAAAAGAAAAAAGTACAAAGACCAGCAAAAACCTGTAGGAATTTAATTTATTTAAAGGGGAAGGAAACACAAAAGTGAATATTTCATTTGCCACAACTGTTTATTTGTCGAGAATAGATAGCGACGCAGGAGTTTTACCATCCCAAGGTGAGTGGTTCTCATGTTACTTGCAGTGTTGATATGACTTGTGACGTCAGTTATTCCACTGAACTCAGAAAGGTGAGATGTTTTAAATGACAAACAGCAGTCCAACATCTACTTAGAAAATCAGTGAACGTAGTATCCATCATTATCAGTTTGAACCTAAAAGATATGATTTTGAAGATTTAAACTATTCTGATAGCAATTCCAACTCAATGTGAACACCAAAGACTATGCTGATCCCATGCATTGGTGTAAGCTGAAGGCTATTATATGAAAAATGTATTCTTTTTGGAGCTTATCTGAGATGAAGGCTGTGATCTCTTCAAACTTCTAGTATCTATAGAATGTTGAATATGAGCCAAATCTTGTAACCTCTTCAGCGATATGGATGTGAAATCACTTCCTTTTACAATTCGGATGAGCGATATGGGTGTGTATACACATCCTATGCGTTTGTGCATTTAACCCTTATTTATCCCTTATCTAACTCAACTTATTTTAATTTTCCCTTTATGAAACATTTAAGTAAAGTATATACTTTACTGGCTTACCTTTATATGTTCCTTGTGCAGTGATATGCCTCAAAACAGGGATAAACACACAAGGGTACATCTCCACATTCACGAATTCCCTTCTTGCGGCACATGAAACACTTTTGAGATGGGCGGGACTTCTTTGCTATTGGTGGTATCCTTTTAGGATAATGTTTTCCTTGAAGTCTGAGGGGTGCAGGGGTTCTGGATTTTGTGCCCCCAACGTGGTATTGTTTAATTAGGCTGCGAACTATTGATAGTCGGAAGTCCAGGTAGGTCATTGTCCTGTGTGGGTTTAGAGCTCTCCAAATTACCAAACAGTTGTATATAATTATATCCAGTTGGTGCAAAAATACCTTTTTATACCACTTCTCACTTCAGCTACAAGCAGGAAAGTATATGTATGTATTTCAACAAAGAAAGAAACGGAGTCTACTAAGTTACAAAATACGCGTAAGCAAAAGTTGCAAACATGCTCTATTCTGATGACTCAAGAGACCACGCATACAGTAGTGCTTAATTTCACATTATGCTGTGATTTGCTGACACATAGGTCACACATACAATGGGTCGACTACTGTTTCTTTCAGAGAACTTATATTAGATGCGTTCGACAGAGCAAAGTTAACTTTTCACCACAGTGAAACAAAATAGTGCCATTTCAACGTTTTGTAAATGCAGCTCAACTTTACTGATGACATACATGTATACTGCATATAACGAGTTTTATACCAGTTTTTGTTTCATTAAAATAATTAAATATTTACACAAAATACAGCTGTGTATTTACGAAGCACTTTTAGCGCATTTAACAAGTTAAATGCCCTGCGCTGGTTATTGGGTAGCAGTTCTCGGCTCGCGGACGTTTTAAATGGCCATCGCTCAAGAGGTTAAGAAACTGAATTTCAAAATAATTTTCTTCAGAGCGTGATAGGCGTTTCATTCACCTATAATCCATAATTTATTTTGTCTTCTAACAATTCATCATGTCCACAAAGTTTCCATTCAACATTTTCTAGTTATTTATGTTCATTTTTATATGAGGAAGAATTTATGTAAATTTTTCAATTAATATGGCAGTGCTCTCGATAGTTTAGTGCAGCTCATAAGTGGTTATTTTGTAGTAGCTTTCAATACCATCAACTCTGTGTTGTTTTCCTACCATTTTAATTTTTTTCATTATAGACTTTTAGTCAAATACCATATGTCAAGTTCATGTTCTGTGTACTGAGATTTTAACAGATACCTTAATGTCTGTTGGTTAGAGAAATTTCAACTCTATACATTTCCTGTTTCACAAGCGTAGTTATTATGCTGTCGCAAGCAGCCTTTACAAAATTGCCTTTCACCATACCTCTTTGAACTACAGGGGTGTATCAGAAAGTAACTGGAATTATTTTTTTCAGTTTAAGCACATGCTCATCAAAATTAAGCAATCGTGGTAACAGATTCCTAGTTCTGTCCGGTGTCGCCATCTGCTCAACAGTTTGACTAACTAGTGTGTTGAGGAAGATGCCATTACAGCTATTCGTCTGCAGTCAGTGAGCTGCAACACTTCGGGCATATATTTCTTGTTACAGATTTGCATTAAAGAGCAAGGTAGGCATGGCATGGGTATGGTGTAATTGTTCTCATCTATCTATTACTATTAAACTAGAATTGTTTATGCTTGATATGTCTACAAAACTGCTTGAAATAAGCATGTTTTGAAGTATCCACGGTAGATGGAAGAATGTATGCCGTGTCGGGTAATTCTGTGCTTCTTATGGCGGGCAAATTTGCACGGCGCGCAGAATTGTCCCTCGTGTATTTAAATACTAGTAGCATGAAGTAGTTGAGGAGGAGACTCAGAAAGAAGATTATCGACATAATATTCCAGCGGCTGCTGCAGGAACCTCCACCAGCTTTCCTGCCGTTCCGCCTGAGAGTGCACTTGAGTGATCGGCTGCAAATTCAAAACATGTTAAGGTAAGAGATATGCCTCCTCTGCCAGCAAAAGTCTTGTTTTCAAGTAGAAAATCTAATAAAGCCAAATGTAGGAAACAATCATCAGAATTATTAACAGGGATGTCAATGAAAGATGAACTTCAAGAAGCTGAAAAAAAAAAAGAGACCATCAAATGAAGAAAGGTAGAGAAAACTCAAAAAGAAAACAAAATTGTGGAGGAAAAGCCAAGAAGAAAGTCCTGTAAACGACAGTTGGATTTCTCAGATAGCGAATCTGATGCCGATGAATTCAGTGAAAAACAACTGTGTGGTGATGATGATAATGAAAATGATGCCGCTCCAATACCTAAACTATGAGGTGTGATGAGTTTGGACGTGATAATGAGATGTGGTACAGATGTGTAGAGTATGGCAGGTGGTCCGCGAAGAATGTAGCGCATGGGATTCAGCATCTGGACAGTTGATTTGAGTCTGTAAAAGGAGTTAGCAATTGATATAATATTCTGTAGCATTTAGTTTATCATTAAAGATAATTATGACACATATATTCAAGTTCATTTCAAACATATACGGTGCGCACAATTACCCATCCAGGTAGGTTAATTCTGCGCATTGTATACTTTCAGTTTTCAATACTTAACACCCTTTCAAAAGTGCAAGATGCCTTTGGAATTGCACTATTTCGAGAGCTTATTTAATGAAGTTACAGGTGAAACAAAGTCTGGAACTTAATAACATTTCTGTTAGTCAGTATGGCTGCTCGACCTTAAGTGTGCAGAATTTGCCCACTCTCCCCTAAGCATGCGTTTCAGTGACCTGACATGGATTTCAAGTTAGAACGAGTGGCAATTCGGTTTTGTGTTCTGAAAAAATCTGGAACTGAAGCGCTGCAAATGATACAGGAAGCATATGGAGACCAAGCTTTATCAAAAACACGTGTTTTTGAATGGCATTAAAAATTTCAAGATGGTGAAAAAAGTCTTGAAGATGCTTCACATTCAGGACGGCCCTCCACTTCAAAAACTGAGGTGAACTGCAACACCATTGATGTCCTGTTGCAAGAAGACAGACGATTAACGATAGCGAAGATAGTAGACATGCACATTTCCTATGGGTCAGTTGAAGACATAATTTGTAATGATTTGGGCTACAGAAAAGTGGCGGCAAAATGGATTCCACGAGTGCTTAATGAGGAACAAATGTGTCATCGGGTCATGACCTGCCAGCAGTGGATCACAAGGCTTTGGAGGGAACCCTACTTTCTGGATCAGGTTGTGAGAGCTGGTTTCATCACTATGATTCGGAAACCAAACAACAAAGTGCACAATGGAAACATCCCGACCAGGGTTGCCAACCTTTAAAAGTAAAATTACCTTACCAGCCACTCAAAATTATAGATTTGGGCTCAAAATTATCGTACATCATAAACTAAATGCTACAACAATAAGAATATCAGCATAACACTTATGAAAATGTAATAGTATTGATGTTTATGGTAGGTATCCACTTACAAGATTGATGACCTCAATCAGTATTGCAACTTTTAGCACTTATGTTTCTCGCACTATTCAGCTGAAAGTCCATCTTCCGCAACTGTTGCAGCATTACACAAATTTGTTGTTGAGATAAACTTTAACATCTTCTTGGTGACTTGCAGATTTTCGTACCTACCACATTCTTTCATAAGCTGAGGCAACAGAATAAGTCCATTTACCGCATCTAGCGCCAATCTGTTTCTAATTTTGGTTTTTATTAAACTCAGGTTAGGAAAAACTCTTTCGCAAGAAGCATTTCTGTGGGGCAACAAAACCTCTGATAATGCAAGCTCCACCAATTCTTTGAAATCAGTATTTCCACAAAAGTGACGTGTGCAATGCCACAGAACATGTTACAGCACTCCAGAAACTGGCAGGTACAGGCATATTCACGGAATATCACTTTTTCACACTTTTCTCCACTGATCACCAGTTTTCTGAATGGTGCCTTCATTGAGATTACCAGATCTGGGCACACTGGCAATAAGATAAAGGGTAGGAGGCTTAGCAGGGTATGAAATGGTTGCCTCAGGCAATTGAGGCAAAAGTGGTGTCGCTATTTGTAATTTTTTTCATTTTGCTATTGTGACAAAACAAGTGAAAATGATACATTCAGTGAAAATCATACATTCAAATTATCGCATGCCCCCATAATTATCGTACGGGTTGGCAACCCTGATCCCGACAGCCCAAGGCCAAAAAAAGCAAAGGTGTAACCAAGTACTGGGAAGGTCATGCATGTTGTGTTTTTCGACAAAATTGGGGTAATTTATGACCACCTGGTTCCTAAACACACCACAGTAACTGTTCAGTACTACAGTAATGTCCTTAAAGGACCACTCGAGAGGAAAATGGCTGCCAATGGATGGATCCTCCATCAGGACAATGCCGCTGCTCATCGAGCCATGGCAACACAAGAGGCAATCATTCAACTAGGTATCAAAATCATGCCCCACCTACCATATTTGCCGGATCTAGCACCTTGTGATTTCTACCTGTTTCCACAAGTGAAAAAACATCTTCGCGGGTGCCATTTTCAAACCGATACAGAACTAAACAGTGTTATTTTGGGTATACTGAACAGGATGTCAAACAAGGGCTTCTCTGAGTGTTTTGAAAAGTGGATAGAACATTGGAACCAGTGTGTAATGTTAGAAGGAGATTATTTTGAAAGCTTGTAATTAAATTTGAATAAAAGAAAGTCATGGTGTCTGAAAAAAAAAAATTTTTTCCCCTGTTACTTTTTGATCTATGCTCGTAGTTCAAAATCAATAATTTTGCAAGAATTTAAATCCATGATAGAATAGACTAAATATTTGACTGAAAATCCTGGGGAGTCATTCTGACCATCAACCATATAGGTATACCATAACCTTTCAATGAATCCTTCTTTCTTTCTTGAACCCAAATGGTACTAGTAACTGGTGCTACCATGTTTTGAATTGTTTTATCGAATGTAGGCCTTGAAAAAATTGCCAAACCCTGTGATTTGCAGGACTTAAATTTATGAATCAATATACCTACCAGATAATGAACTTGCTATTAAAGTGTTTCCTTCCAATTTCTTTCCTTATAAATTTTGTGAGTTTTAAGTGAATGTATTACCGCAATAACACTGTTTGAACACATAGCATTGTCTGTTTAATGTAATGAGAAATTGTTTTCATTCCATTTTACATAGAACACCTTGAAAAGTAAAAGTAGAGATGTCCAAGCAACAATGAAATATTCTGCTGTAGCTTCATTTCCATGTATGATGAAACACTCTCCTTTGTTTTCTTCCTCATTGTCAAAATCTGAAGTATGAGGTGCATAGAAATTTTCATTCAGCTTATCCTAAACTTCCTCATCATTGCTTGTTTCATAGATGTTTTAGGTTCCAACATATATCATGGGCATATTTCCTTACGAATTCAGTACCTAGTTCACATTTTAGTTCTGATATATATATATATTTTTTTAATCTATTCTGAATTCTCTTTCATTACTTCCATAATTTGGAAACAATAGTTTTACGACTTCTAGCCTCATCGTTCTGTTCTTTCTCGTTTGCTCCTGGATGAAGATGGTGAAGGATCAATTATACCGCTCGCAAAAGTTAAAGGCATGTGGACGCTGGCCAATGCTGAAGCGGAGCGCTGTTGCCAAGCGTACTGCATGTACCAGCACAGGTTCTGTACATAAGAACAGATTTTCCGCGCCAGCAGAAGTTCTGTCTATTTTTCCCGTAATTAAACAACACATTAAATATTCCTAAAACATTAAACTCTTACCTTGACACACGTCACAGCAGTGGAACAGCAAGCACGGTTTCCTCCTCGTCTTCGTCTTCAAAGGCACTTAATTCGGACAATATCTCCCCTTTCCATTAGAAACGTCCTACCATCATTAGCTTTTCTATACTTAAAACCAATATTCTTCATTATGCTATACATAGAACGCACTGAGCCTTTGTAATTTATTTTTTCCCTCATTGCTGTTGTTACCTTTTTTGCAGCTGGATATTGTCCTTGATCATAGAAACTGAGAATTGTTCTGCGCAAAACGTCTTTTTCAAAATTGTCTAATCCAGTAACTCGCTTTCCAACTTTGTGGGTCTTTCCCGGAGATTGAAATACATGCACACTCCCTTTTTCTAAAGATGAAGCTCCTTCACTACAAATATAATTTTTCTGCCCTGAGAATGAATCACTTCACGTTTGTTGATTGAAAACTCATTTGTCCCAGCTTCGAGGGACATGTTCACGCACTCGGATCGCAAACACTGCATAAAAGATATGTGTATAGTAATAATTGAATGTATTATTAACAATATTTCAGCGCGAGTTGGACACACAACTTAACGATGTCATTCACTTTAACAAAATAACACGTCACTACTCTGAAAACGAACTGTACATTAAATCAGTCTGTGTGAAACTGCGTGATTTTTATTTTCATAGCAGGTGCACTGTTTGTTTATGCTTAGATAAGTGTTGTGAGAAAGGAATGGTGTTGTTTTTCAGGCTTATCTGTGTTGAATGGATGTTGGGTACCCATTAGCATGTGAAGATAAAACGTGCATCGCTCACGTTCTAAGTATCGTAGAGACAGGATTTTTGTACGGTAATGATCAGAAAATAAAATTCTTTCTTATTATAAGAATGACATCTGTCATTTTCAAATATTTATCCGAGCATAATTAATGAAGATAATGTTCTCAGTGCCGACGCGTGAGATGCGTGTACCACATTTGGCAGCGCTGGTAGGAGGGGCAAGCTTAGGATTCGCTGGACTTTGCAGTACGGCCCGCCTCCATATGCCTTTAACTTTTGCGAAGATTATAGTGTCTTACCAGAACTTGAAATATCTTTTTTTTCCTTATATTAGGAATAGCTCCAAGTTTTAATACAGCTGCTTTTTAATAACTATGTCCACTCATAATCCTGCTCTTAAAATGGAAGGTACATAAACGAGTACTGGAACCAGGCAAAACAATCTTTTCTTTTGCAAAGTTCTACCCATATGCTATATCTGTCACGAGATTTGCCTGTGTTTGGAAATGAGTGAAAATGAATTCCTCTGTATGTTTCGCTTCTCACATTGCAGCCATATGCACAACATTGAGGCATTTTATTTTTCACAATATCAAGTTGTTTGTATAATACTAAACTGACTTAGTAACACCACTGTCCTTGAACTTCAATACCGACAAGAACAATTTATGAAAACATATTATTGCACAGGCAGCAGTAAGCCAAACGCTCTTGAAAATGTTTCCTGTTTTTAAAACAATTTAGGTGAAGGTGAGTAAAAAAGTGACTCAAAATTACCTCAAACATGAATACCCCACTGTTAATAGTGCCTCTATTTGTAATATTCATGATGTTTGGTATCAAAAACCAAAGAAGCAACGTGGTGCTGGAGGAAAATGACGAGGTAAGAGACATCTTCTCAGACTTTAACACGGGATTATGTTACACAAAGAAAGAATTTAAAAAATGCCTAAAATTATACACAAAGAGAAAGTATGCAGCAGCAGATATTAAATTTCTAAAGCTCTGCCTTAAGCATAAGGTTACGCCGTCCTTTGTCCGACAAACTGTAAACCATAATAGCAATTACAAACAATATTTGGTGGAAAAATACGTGATCGAACTGGAAATATCTAAACATTACAGCATTTTGAATAAATTAGACCGGGAATGGTACAACCTACACCTAAAGCTAGCAAAACAATTAGGAATACGCATGTGGCAAAACTATGAAACACAGGTACAGGAAAAACTAAACAAATTCATGATCAAGAAAAACTAGAAACTTAAAAAGAAGTTAAAAGAATTAAAAACATACTAGATTGGATTTTTTCCAACACAAAACCAGGATATTAATCAACAGCAAAACGGAATTAACCTATTGCAATAGCAGTTTACAATCGAAGAAATGAGGCTACTACAAAAAGTTTCAAAACGTGAGTTAGCTTCTCGCAAAAGGAAGATTTTATCGCCGACCTTGAAATAGCCACACACAACCTACAAAATGAAGACACTTTAAAAGCCAAAATTGATTGCCTAGAGATTTTAAAACAATTACGCTCAAAGCCGAACAACTATAACAAAAAAACAATAGAAAACCTAAACAAGAAACCAGTAGTGTACCTAAAAGCAGACAAAGGCAATTCTCTGGTTATTTTGGACAAAGAAGAATACAACTGTAGAGTTAACCTTATGCTAGATCAGACATCCCCAAGTTGAGTCAAGGTCGCTTGAGGGCATGCAGCACTGAACATTACACTCACTGCGGGCCACACAATCCAATATATCATTGCAGTGGTGATGTAACGCTACATATTATACTGCGGTGTGCTACTTACGATGGTTACGACAATTGCGCGAAGAATTCGAACCTAGATTCCAGGACATTGTCACTTGAAAAACAATTTTAGTTATTTGTAACACCATTTTCAGTGGATATCCTGATAGTCCTGTTGAACTGCAGTTCAAGTAATAGATTTGAAAAATGATATTGAGTTGAAAGACAAATATCAAAATAGAAAAAGTATAAACCATTTCTACACTTCTGTAAAACGCTAAAGATTTCCTGAACTCCAGAATCTAGCAGGAAGAATTTTGTGCATGTTTGGGACAACCTATGTTTGCAAATCACTGTTTTCCTAAATGAAGTGTACAAAGTCATGTCACAGAAGCCAATTAAGTGATGAACACTTGAAAGCATGTTTGCGATTGGGTAGCTTGCAAACAATAGTCCAACGTATTGATCAGCTGGTGGAAAACAGACAACTGCAAAAATCATGGCGATTGTTGGATGGTTAAGAAAGGTTAGTTTTCATAGAGACTTCTATTTGAAGAATATTTTGTTTATTTGTATTGTTTACTTCATTGAATTGCATAGTATCAACAGGAAGAAGGTTGAAGACGACGAGCTACTGGCAGGCTGAGGTTCAGCCCAACGACTTTTGCTGCGTGCCTACCCCTATTAGGGTTTAACTGCAGGTAGGAAATTAGGATAAGAGGTTTTGTAGGGTGACTTGTTTTTATTTAGATTGGTGAGGGTTAGAAGGGAGCACTGAAGCCCCTTGACAGCTGTACTGCAGGATGCAACAATGTTTGCATTCTGACGTTAAGAAATAGTTTTTAAAATTTTTAAGGTTTAAATTGGTGTTTTGTGAATTTTGAATTTAGAATTTTGAATGGGGAAGAAATTTTGGAGAGGATCAACTCTCTGTAGGGATCTTTGGAGATCAGCTTTAGCTGCTGGTGGTTGTTCTCCATGGTTATGGGGCGTGCCCGCAAGCCATGCGGGGAACCCTATACGCCTTGAAGCGGCGTGTTGAGGGGTCGTAGTCCCCTAGAGACCTAACTAGGGCACTTTGATGGTTGGGTAATTTGGCGTACAATTTTGCTGCCCGGCGCCTAATTTCATCCTCCACGTATGGAAGAGATGAGGCTTCGTGAAGTAGTCTCACGGGGAAGGGTAAGGGGACAGAGAAGATGGACCGGAGTCCTCTGTTCTGAACCCTCTGGAGCCATAGGTGCCAACTACCTGCAGCCATGCCCCACACTTCACAAGCTAAAGCATGAGGGGGACTACAAGAGCCCGGAAGAGGTGTAGCTTTAGGCGGACTGGCATCTCGGACCTCAGCATGGGGTACAGGGAGGCAATAGCCTCCTGGGACCTTGCCTAGAGGTCTCTGATGTGACCGCAGAAAGTCAGACCTCTGTCCAGTTTGACTCCTAGGTAAGTGATGGAATTTGTCCACTCGATCCTTCGGCCTCGAAGGTGAAAGGTGGGGCAGTCTGCGGGGGTGTGGCACCTCGTGAAGAGGATGGCGTGGCTCTTGTCTGGATTAACGGACATTCGCCAGCGCCGACACCACTGTTGGACTTGGCGGAGGTGTCTCTGTATGGGGTTGAAGGCTCTGAGGATGTGTCGGTTGGTACAGTATAGCAATACGTCATCTGCGTACTGAACTATACTGAACTGTGGTTCTGTGGGGAAGTCTGCCATACAAACACTAAATAGAGTAGGGGACAGAACAGAGCCTTCGGGGACTCCGCCTCTTGCTGGCCTAATTGTGGAGGTTCGCCCCGCGACTGTGACTTTAAAAGTCCGATGACAGAGGAAACTGTGTAGTATGTGGATGAGCTGTGTGGGTAGCCCCAGGTGGATCAGTTTGTAGAGGAGCCCTGCGTGCCAGGTTGTCGAGAAGGCTTTCTCCACGTCTAGTGATACCACAACAGTGAAGGCATATTCCTGGAAACCCAGGGCAGCAGCCTCCACCACCCGCAGCAGCTGCTGGGGCGTAGAGTGGCCAGGACGGAACCCGAACTGATGTTCAGGGATGGCTTGAATGTCCCCCAGCAGGGGGGACAAGCGGTTTAAGGTCATCCTCTCGAGAACTTTCGAGAGGGTGGACAGGAGGCTTATGGATCGGTAGTTGGATGGGTGGACTGGGTCTTTCCCGGGCTTCAAGATGCAGATCACCTGGGCCTCTCGCCACTCTCGTGGGAAGTAACACAGGGCGAGGCACATGTTGAATACCCTGGTCAGAAAGAGCACTGCGTTGAAGGGAAGGTGGCGAAGCTTGAGGGGTGTAAGCCCGTCAGGTCCCGCCGCCTTTTTGGGTTTGAGACGCTGGAGTGCACCCTGGAGTTCGCTGGGGCGTATTACCGGGAGTTGGTCTGCGTCCTCCGGGGGGCGTCGAAAGAATCGACGTACGTCCCGCCGGACGCGTTCCGAGTGGTGGTAGTCCTGGGGGTCTTCTCTTGGACACACAGTACGCTCCAGGTAATCGGCGAAAACATTGGCTTTGGCACTGGGTTCATAGGCCAGGCCTCGGGTGACTTGGAGAGGGTAGGTATATTGGCCTCAACAGTTTCGGAGGCTTTTTGCTATCCACCACACGTCCCCCGACTCAGTGCCCAGGCTGGCCATCTTGTCCTCCCACGCTTGCACTCGGTGCTCGCGTAGGCGGGTGCTGACCAGTCGGCGCAAGCACCGTAACAGGACTCTGTTGTGGGGTGTGCGGTGCCTCTGGTATAGTCTCCGTGCCGCACAGGAGCGTCGGATGAGAAGGATAATGTCCAGTGGAAGGACATCTGGGTGAAGGGGTGCTGGAGCTTGGACTGTTAGGTTGAGAGCAGTTCGTGTCACGATGGATGTGAAGGACGAGACTGCTGACTCGAGGGTAGGGATGTCTGTGATTCTTGGGTTGGGTGGGATGGAGGTGCGAAGGCAATTGCGCACACCCTCCCAGTCCGTTTCTCGAGTTAGCCTCGAGCAATCGTGACTCGCAATCCGAGTGTTGATTTCAGTCAACACCGGATTGTGATCTGACTGGAGGGCGTTTAGTGATGTGAGGGTGAGATGAAATGCTAGGTGCTTGATGATCGCGAAGTCGATGACTGAAGGCAGTCCCCGACCTAGCGGATGATGCGTGGGTTGCCACGGACCCTGAACATGAAGTTCGGGATCCGCGTCGATGAGGCGGATGATCGCATTGCCTCGTGCATCTGCCCGTCGGCCACAGTACCAGAGAAGAAGGTTGTATGTCATATTACATTATTTATTTAATTAGTTATTAGATTTTATTTTGTATTATATTAGTTATCAGTATTAGTGTATAAAATACTGCTAATATTATTATGTAATTGACAGTGAAAGTTTAAGTTGATTTACACAATCCTAGATCTGCCACTGTAGCACCTCCATTTCTTGCCTGCAAACGGACGGTCAGGGTGTGAGGGCTTTTACTTCCGCCCTAGCGTGCATTCTGTTGGGGATGCCTGCTAGATAGTGTAGAATATGAATAAATCCCGAAAAATCCTCTAACCACATATACCACATCAACCAATAAAGCTTTACAATTATTATTTATTTATGCCAACAAACTTACTGTTGGTGTTTTTAAACACACAAGCCGTGTGTGGGCAAAGTTTGAGAGGTAGAACTGGTTCAAATCCCAGTTGTGGGATTGAAGTTTTAAGTTCCAGTTCTACCTCTCGAAGCTTTACAAGTTACAAAAACATTATCAGCAACAGAAAAATTTAACCTAAAACCCTGTAATCCCATACTGCCATGATTATATTGCCTACTGGTGCTGATTTTTTAATAATATTTTGCTTGAGTTGAGCTATGAGATTCTTTTACTACCCCAGGTCATGATACGGGTGAAATGAACAGACACAGGATGTAACTTTTACTATATCACTTTTATTTGCACCTTTTTTGTCAAATATTACACTCGTTACAATTAAATTAACTTTCGTTGCACCTGAATATATTTTCCTGATAGTCTTTTCATGTTATCAGTTATTTTAGACCGGTTTTAGCATCTGTATCTAAGCGTGTTATAAAACGTGTCTTTCCTTTCCGGACTCCAAGACGCTACTAAGAAAAAAGTTGGGGCCTCTTTACATAATGCTTTTGTATTCATACGTGTATGAGCTCATTTTCCCACAAAGTACACTTTGAAACCCTCCTACATGCTAAATAGTTCCTGTAATGTCAGGGAAGCGGTCTTTATGTATCCTCCCTACACTTTTAACATTAAATATACATGGTTCTTATATTTATACATATTAAATTTGAACATGTAACTTAACATTTATCACATTTTTAAACAATTACTTTTTTAACAATTAAGACAATGGCAATACATTCTCAGTACTCAACAAATCCTTACCAACATGAAAAATAAACTACATTTACAACAAATATTTACACAAATGCCTTCTTTTCGGGGTCTAACCATATATTCTGTCTCACTACCAAAAGTACACAAACAGGACAATAGCGTGAGACCCATCTTCAACAGCATTAATTCATCCACTTACCACATTGCTAAATCGCTAGTGAACAAGCTAAAATCTTAAAATGTTAAAGTTTAAGAATTGAGAACTCCTTGGAACTCATAAAATATCTACAGAACTACAATATCCCTAAAGGCCATATAATGGTTTCTTTCAACGTTAAATCTCTTTTTGCCAGCATCCTGGTGAAAAAAGAAAATGCCTACACTCATTAGGAGATGACTGACTCAGACTACAATAGACTCCACAGAAATAAGTGACATTAACCTTACGGAAATTTGCACAAAGAATAATTACTTCACATTTGACAATAAATTCTACAGACAATCCCAAGGTTTAAGCATAGGGAGCCCACTGTCATCGTTTTAGCAGACATTTACATGAGCTTTTTCGAAACTCACATAGTAAATTCCGTTCCACATATGTTCAAATTTTGGAGAAGATAGGTAGATGATATCTTCGCCATAATCCCCCAGAAACAAAAAGAAGACCTTCTGAAATTACTAAACCTACAGGACAACCATATAAAGTTTGCAATTGACATAGAAGACAACACATCTTTCCTGGACCTCATAATTACTAGAGATATAGATGGTATAAAATTTGGAATACATAGAAAGCCCACACATGTGGAGAAAAATAGTTACAAACCAGTTTCACACTAATTAGCAGTATTTAGAGGCTTAATTCACCGGTTATATAATGTCCCCTTAAGTAAAGAGGAATTTCTGAAAGAGCAACATTATATACAAGAAACAGTAGTACAAAATGGATTCAACCCACCACCATTAGGAACATGTCAAAAAATGCAGAAAAGCTGAAGATAATTTCGCAAACAACTACGTTAACACCACTCAAAAATAACAACTGGAAATTTAAAAAATTCACCTGTCATCCCTGGGCCTTCAGGAAATTTGAAAGAGTCAAGAAATTTGGAAATCAGACTAAAGGAGCATCAGAGGAACTTAAAATTAAAACAAATAGAAAAGTCTGCTGTGGCACACCATTGGAATGAAAATCATAACATTGACCTCAATATATAATTGTTAAAATCTCTAAATTGACCAATAGAACTGCACATTTGGGAAAAAATTTACATAATCAAAAACAATAAAGTGATTAACTTCGAAATCCCAGCTTTAAATGAAGTGTTAAAGGTCTGTGCCCCTAACACCAGATGGCAGCAGGATGATAGCAAAGAGGGGGAACAAGATGATAGCATCAGTCACCCAACGGTTGATGCTGGGACCGAAAATTGAAATGTTTTCTGATTTTAATACAATTTAAGTGAAGGTGAGTGTAAAAAAGTGACTCAAAATGACCTCAAACATGAAGAATACTTCACTTTTAATTGTGCTCAGGGTTGCCAATGTTTAAAAGTAAAATTATTATACCGGCCACTCAAAATTATAGATTTGGATTCAAAATTATCATACATCATAAACCAAATGGTACAACAATAAACATATCAGTATAACACTAATGAAAATGTAACAATATTGACGTTTATGGTCTCCACTTACAAAATTGACCAATCAGTATTACAACTTTAGCACTTATATTTCTCGCACTATTCATCTGAAACTTCATCTTCCTCAACTGTTGCAGCATTATACAAATTTGTTGTGGAGATAAACCTTAACATCCTCTCTGTGACTTGTAGGTTTTCAGATCTATCACATTCTTTCATAAGCTGAGACGGCAGAATAAGTTCATTTGCCGCATCTAGTGCCAATCTGTTTCTAACTTTGGTTTTTATTAAACCCAGTTTAGAAAAAAAACTCACAAGAAGCGCTTCTGTGGGGCAACTAAATTACTGATAATGCAAGGGCTGCCAGTTCTTTGAAATCAGTATTTCGACCAAGATGACACGTGTTTAACAGCAGTCCAGAAACTGTCAGGTTCTGGCATATTCTTTATTTCACACGGAAAATCACTTATTCCAAGTTTTCTCCATTGATCATCAATTTTCTGAACAGTGCCTTCTTCATTGAGATTACCAGATCTGGGCACACTGGCAACAAAAGGATAAAGGGTAGGAGGCTTAGTAAGATAGGAAATGGTTTCCTTAGAGGTGTGGGGACAGGCCATGAGGGCAAAAGTCGTGTCGCTATTTGTAATTAATTTCATTTTGCTGGCATGACAAACTAGTGAAAATGATACTTCGTTGATATTGAAATTATATTTACACCCCCATAATTATCGTACGGGTTGGCAACCCTGATAGTGCTACTATTTGTGATATTCAGCAGTAAGAAAGTTGTGAATTTCCACGTACCTGCAGCGCACGGATGGGGTTGATGATGTGTGAGGTGTTTAGTATTTCGCCTGCATACCGATAGTGGCATCCCTTAGGAAGAAAACAATCTTATCACTGCATTTTAAAAGCCATAATCTCAATATGTGAAGAAACATGATTTTTGTGTTTCATTCCCCTTTAAGGGGAATGTCAAATTATCCTACTTGGATATTTAAATGATAAAGATTTTCAAAGCTTTTCCACATTTGGATTCCTGCATACTATAAAATGACTTTTCAGTTTTTTGTAGTGTTCATCTTTCTATATGTTTGATTTATGTTCTTTAATTATGCTGAGGAACAAAAAATAAGCTTCGTCTCAAAAATAGGTGATTCTGAAAGTATTTTTTCTCCTGAATTGAAATATGATATTGGTTTTTCCCCATCACACAAGGTTTTTCGAGTGACAGGCATTTACAATTTAAAATACTTAATATTTTCTATATTCTTAACTGCAAAATATTCAAACATTCAGATTCACTTAGAAAGTAAGAAATGACTATTTTCTGCTATATTTTCCCTGTGGAGCATCCTTCTTGATGGTCCAACAATAATTGGCCAGCATATTAGGATTCCATTTGCCTTGATACCTTTGTTCCATAGCTGAAATCTGATGTGTTCCCCATGCTCATCGCTCACTGTGCTAAGATTGTCTGGGAAGAAATCTAGGTGCCAGTGGAGGAAGTGTACTTTTAAGGACATATTGCAACCCAAATTACAAAACACTAGGCCGTTGTCTTTAGCAAAATAGTCTTCAAATTTGAGAATGAATACAATAAGTGCATATCTTTATATTCTTTTGAAGAAGATTCCAACCTTTTAGCCGGGAAGCAAGCATTTCAAACTGCATTTGTGCATGTCTGAACATGCACAACAGTAGCAGTGATGCCATTTGAGTTAGCTCATTTGGTTCCATTATATTTACAATGCTCTAGGAGCTTTTAATTTACAACAAATGAACGAAAAAATGTTTACTTAAAAAAAATTGAAATTGAAATAAAAAAGAAGCTGTGGGAAATGGAGGAATTCTGAATACATATTTGAAAACACGATGAAAAACTGGAAGAAGTACAACTATACTAATGAGACAGAAATCCTTTAAATTAAAAAAAGTTGAAATTGAATGACTGAAACATTTACTTTAAACAATTGAAATTGAAATAAAAAAGAAACTGTGGGTGATGGAGTAATTTCGAATACATATTTGAAATCATGATGAGAAACTGCATTAACCCTTTGCTGCGCATACAGTATCAGCTAGTTGTTCTCCCAGTAGGCTTGTGTCCCTTTAAATTCTGAAGTGCTACTGCAGATATTAAAGAGCAATTCCGCGTGTAACTAACTGACATTCACACTACATTTTCTTCTTAAAATGTCTGTCTAATGGTCAATATAGGTGTAAAAATGTTATTTTAACGACATACGATGACAGAGAATACATTGGCGGTTGTGATAGGAAATATAAAAACCTTAAAAAGTGAAACAATTATTTAATAATGAGCGCTAAACTTTTCATGACTGACATTTTTGTCAACTGCAGGTCCAACTTCAAATGTTTGTCCTCCGTTTCTCTGAAAGTTTTCATATTTGATTTGTTCTGAAAAATCACTTGAGAGAGGAACTTCTAAGCTTTCAAATTACCTGAAAAAAGGTTTGGCATGTTATTCTCATCTGGAAATATATATTCAAAAGGTCAGCGTGACTAACTGATATGAGTTTGTGACTAACTGACATTTGCGAAAATTGTAATACCTTGTCTTTGTTTTGCATGGTATAACATATGGTAAATCATAGTGATACGTATTATACGTTACATACATGTAATGCATACAGGTGTGTAATTGCATTTATCATTTTGAGAAGAATCATATCCTTTGGAGAAGCATTAAAGTCATGCAACATAAACAGAATAAACAGATGCCACAATAGCTCAGTGGTAGAGCAGCCGCCCGGTAAGCGGAAGGTCTGTGGTTCAAATCCAGTTGTGGCATTGAATTTTTAAGTCCCAGTTCTACCTCTCAAACTTTGCCCACACACGGCTTGTGTGTTTAAAACACCAGCAGTAAGTTTGTTGGCATAAATAAATAATAATTACCATCTGAAGGTTATTTAATCCTGGGATATAAAGTACTTACAATAGTAAGTCACCATTGGGGTAATTTGTCTCTGATGTGAGACTGCCTTTGTGGTTTACCAGGAGAAATACGAACTGGTTTGAGAATTTAAAGCCATTCTGGCAGTTTGTCACAATAGCTCAGTGGTAGAGCAGCCGCCCGGTAAGCGGAAGGTCTGTGGTTCAAATCCCAGTTGTGGCATTGAATTTTTAAGTTCCAGTTCTACCTCTCAGAATAAACAGATGTTGACAGCTCTCATTTCTTATCGCAGTTACATCATTGCAAGTATAAAAAGCTGACTCAAAACCATAACAAAGACAACACATGAGAGCACACAGCACATACCTGTAACACACTAGTTACTTGATTGGAGTCCTTACAGTGCAGGAACGCTAGATGCAGTAGCCTCATAGCACACGCATATATCACTACACTGTTTTTATTTCCGAAAGTTGTGCATCATTCTGACACTTTCCGCACATGAAAGAAAAGCATATTCCACAACATTTAAACCTAATACTTTCACATAATGAACCCGCTGAGTGGATGGCATAGGTGAAATACGTTCAAATCTTTTGTCGAGAAATTCTTTTGCTTCTCCAATTTCAGGCAGAGAAACTTCAAGAACACATATTTTGGTTTTCTTTCTAACAGTGTTTACCAATTGTTCAGCACTCTGAATCCTGCATCCTGCTTTCGCAGCTGCCCATGCCATCCTCTTCACTTGTTCTCCAATCGCATCTACTGCCCCCTTTCCGTGATAGGATTCGAAGAAGTGCCATTCAATTTGGATTCCAAATACTTCGGAAAGATATGTCACATGGCTCAGTGTGTATTTCTGCTTAAAATGACAAGCAGCTCCATCAGAAAACACTTTCACAAGTTCAAGATTCGGAACAATATCCAATATTTCCGAAAATACATTCCTTAAGCAAATATCAACTGCATATTTGTCATGCGATACATAATCAGACACCAAAGCAAAAGATTGTTTCTGAATTTCACCAATATCTTCTTTCCTATATCAGGCAACAGCACTAAATATTGAGATCTGTGTATTGTTCCAGTGGGCAGCTCCTTGCATGTGTAGTTCTCAGAGAAGTCGATCTGTATCACAGCTTCACTAATTGCAGCATTTTCCCGAGCCTTCTTAGAGGCCTCAGATTACTGTCTTTTTACATCAACGTGATTTAGGAAACGTGGCAGGCAATTGGTCAGTTCTTCAATGTAGTCTTTTACAGACCCATTTTTAACTTCTATTTCCATTCTTCCATTACGTGAACTCCGCAGCTTCCATTCGCATGGAGAATTAGCGAGTTCATCCGAAATGTCTGCTCCACTCAATCCCGGGCAGTTGGAGCATTCTCCCTGCATACACTTACTCGATTTCTGATCACAAACCACTTGTGTTATGAACTTACGAAATTCAGTCTCACTGTAGTACGTGATTTTTACACAATGCTTTGTGAAGAAACTTCGCATTTTCATGTATAATGCATGTGCACACATTATGTGGGATCTGACTTTGAAGACGCACGTGAGCAGGGTGTAATTCAGCGAATTTTGTCAACCCCACGGACATTTCTTCTTGGTCTCGTAGAAAGATTGCATGTGCTTCTTTTAATGTTACCACTAGATACCTAATGCGAACTTCTTTTGTTTCTCCCTGAACATGGATTTCAATAAAATCATCTCTTCCAGGAGCTTGGTAAGATATTGAATCATCCTGATAGAACTTGATGATTGCACTTTTAAGTTCCTCTGATAGTTGTTTTCCTGATACCTGGACAGAATGCTTTGGTTTTACAACATGTAATCCCTCTTCAACTGCTAACTTATGAATAATTTCTTTTCTTTTACGTGGAGATTGAGGCAATGCTTCCTCAACACGTTTTCTGCACTTTCCGAAATACCTTTTGCTTTTGAAAGCGGTTGATGTTGGAGTATCCTTATCAATCCCTTCTTGGTCTCTTATCTTCTGTCTTGCCTGCCTTGCTTGCTTATATCTCCTATATTGAGCTTTGAGGTGTTCTCTTCCTTGTTTTTTTTGTTTCAGTATTGCTCTTCCTTTCCCCATAGTCACTTTTATTTTTTCCTTCCATTGTGCATAACTGCCTTGCTCCTTCAGACGTTTGCATTCACATTGTCTTTGGGCTGGTGTTTTAGCCATGGAGTCAGAAACAGACTGATACATCTATCCTGACTGAAGTCTCAGAAGCAACTGTACGCGTATGACAACCACAGGTGCCAGCACTATCTGTCCGCTAGTCACGTGTTTTGTGGGAAAACTGATGACTATAGAGGAATACTTTCTGATACTTTTTTATTTGTTATATTGTAATGACGCAGAATCAAAAAGGATATTTTTTTCAGTCTATTACTTTGCCCTCCAGAGGACTTTATCCTTATTTACTGTGCCTGACATTGACACACAGTAATAATTAAAGAGGCTCTAAGTATTATTTATAAATGTCGAAAATTATTAGCCATATATACGTTTCGAAGACGAAGAGTCATTGTGTGATGTACAGAACAAAAAACTTAAAACAGTTGCACATAGCTCCTGAAATATTGATATGAAAATCACCGTTATTCGCGCTTATTTTTAGTGCTTTGGAGATATATGGGTAAGAAGTGAAATTTGAACCCATATTCACATTAAAAACATTTCTTTTTTCACTTCATAAGATACTTTGGAGTATCTAGCATCATCTTTCCTCAGTAAAAAAAGTGAAACATTAATTTCAAATTTTAACACTCGGTATGACATATTCGCGGAATTGCTCTTAACTAAATGTGACCTATATACTTGCATAATTACAGTATCTTTTACTGTCTGAAATAATGTATTTAATTAATAACTTATTTGAAATTGGTTTACAGTAAATAAGATATAAGTTTTATTTCAACTGTTTATAACAGAAAAAGTCAACCCTGTTGAAGGGAAACTTATGCACCCCTTTGTAACACACTTTTAATATTCCGCAATATTAAAGCAATTAAATGTTGCTACTTTAGAGTATTAAAAACCAGACTAAAATATCCTAAAGTTAGCTAAGATAAATTAAAATAATTTCTGCAACAGTTATATGGTACTCACCCTTACAATGTTTACATCCCTGCCATTATTATATTGAAGATATGGAAGCTCGTCCAAAAAATATTATTCACACTAGTCTGTTGCACAATAACAATGTTCTATATACACTTACGCTTATTAATGTTTTGGTATGTACATCCTGTGTTAGTTTTGAATTTCCACCCCCCTCGCTTGATGATAACTGAGGAAACACCCAATTCTACACAGGGCAATGTCACACTGTTTGCACTTGTACTGTGACTGTATGCCACGACCTGATTGTGTTTTCCTTTTCTTCACAATACACTGTGCACACGATTTCACCTGGCCTGGAAGTTTTGTGAGGGTGTGAAGAGAACTGGGTGCAGGGTAGCAGAAGGTAGACTACACTGAAATCCCACTTGCTTGCGGGATGTGAAGCTTGTAATTAATTGGCACACTAAATTCTGCCTGTAGTGAAGTCTGTTGCCATGAGTTGTCAAAGCAGGTCTGTTTGAAATGTCATATATTATGAAACTATTAACAATGGCAATATTCACTATGAAATGGAACAAGTATTTCCACCATTTTTTTTAAGGCTGACTGACACCGTAACACTCCCTCCTTTAGTCTGCGAGATCAATCCCTGCCATATTACGTGTACAATTTATCACTGCATCAGGACAAGGAATTTTTATCTCCCCCTGCCACTCTTCCTTTCTACCTCTCCATCTGTTCTAGGATCAGAGTTGGTGGATAATAAGAGAACCGCCAAACTACTGCAGTTACACCTTCATGTTGCAGTTTGCAAGATACGCCCGCTTTCAATTTCAGTTGTTTTGGTTTAGAAAATTGTTTTCGCCAGTCTTTCCTTCCGGCTCGAGTTGTACCACACACATATGTCTTCTCTAAAAGTAATTTCATTAATCATGTGGAAGTAAAAAAATTATCAAAGAAGACGTGGTGCCACAATCCCCTGTATTTCTCACAGATGTCTAAAACAACCTGTTCTCCAAGTAGAAGATTGCTGTTTCTCGCCTCTTTTTTCCCCAGATAGATTTTACAGGTCAGCAAATACCCCTATTTTACTGTCTGCAATACACCATGCCTTTATCCCCCACTTTGTAGGTTTAGCGGGCATGTATTGTTTCAAAAAGAAGCACCATTTGAAACCTATAATTGCTTCATCATCAGAGAGATCGCAATTTGGTTTGTAAATATTAGTACACTTTTTGATTATGTCTCAAGCAGGTTGTGCCCTATACAGATAATCATAAGAATCTACCCCTAATTGTGGCTTTGCAGATTCGTTATTCAGGTGAAGATATTGTGATATCTTTTGAAAGCGGAGCAAGGTCATTGCTTGTCTTACAGTTGGACAAATGCAAAAGTCCCCCCAAAAGTAATCCCTAATTTCAGGTAAATCCACCATCCCCATACATATCAAAATACCTAAATAGGCCTGTATCCACAGAACCGAAGATCCATGGTTCAAATCCTGGCTATGGCATTGAATGTTTTAGTCTGTTTCTGCCTCTCAAACATTGCCCACACACTGCTTGTGTGTTTGAAAACACCCGTAGTAAGTTGGTTGGCACAAAAAATAGTATAAAAACCGTTAACCATGGCACATGTGCATTTGCTGAACTCTATACAACTGGAATACTCAACATTCGCAAGGAAGCTAACAATGAATTGCTTCAAGCCGAAACAAAGATATTTTGAAAAATATATACTTATAGGTACCTACCTTAACTTGCTACTGTCTTAAAAGACACATCCCATTTTTGGGCCTATTTTGGAAGAAAAATAAGTGCGTCTTATATGCTGGCAAATATGATACTGAAATTTTACAATATAGGCTTACCAGATGCAACATGTGTGGAACATATTTTACACACTGTTTGCTAACCAATGAAATATACCTTTAAATCACGTTTCTGATGAGTAAAAAATCCTGAGGACACATGATGGAATGTGGCTTCAATAAACTCCTAACAGAGATCAAGCGAAAACTGTGATTGTCATTGGGAAACTGCATACAAGGAGATCAGATTTGCTTTCGGTTCACCTGCTTTGTTGTTCGACACAGAAGCTTTATATTGTTTCAGAGTTTGTACATGTTGAGTAATGTGACACTTTTTAGCATAGTTCACTAATGTTTCACAGACTGCAAAATATGATTGAGCCATCTGTTGTAAAATACATCACTGGATTCTTTCACAGATTTATTCAGTTAGGTTTTTAATCCTGCCAATTCTTTTCCCACGGCTTACCAGTAAATATTAAAAAGAAATCGCCTAACACTGCACTATTTGCACAAAACACCATTTATGAACAAGGAAACTTAACTGAGACTAAGTAGGTCAACAATGTCCCTCTGTCCTTTCTGCACCCCAGCATTTGCACGTGTTTATAGTTATACAATACCTTTGAAAAGATTTGAGTGCATTAATAGGGTTGCTTGCTTTAAGTTCAATAAAAGTGGTGAATGGCATGTTTGGTCCATAATGCCCTTCCGTGTTCGGAGAGTCTGCCAGCCTTCCGTAGCCATAAGCACCCTTCCAGGAAAAATTTTGGGTTGCCAAAAGCTGAGGAAAATACGAAATGGAATTTTTATGATATGGAGTGAAAATAAGGTGTAACACATTCAGAAAGTATTGGCCAGCAGCAATGGTGCATTTCCTTTCTTTTTAATGTAATGCAAAATAATTTTGAAAATCAGAAAAATAGGCATTAAGTATGAAAATAGGCAAAACCAGTATACAACCATAATACCATGATATGATTATATTTTTATGATCAAAGTAATAGAGGCATCTTACCGAACATCCGGTCTCATGTTATCAGTATGGATTTTGATGTATTGTGAACCAAAATGTTACATGTAGTTCTGCTTTCTATTTCCATTTCACTTCTCAGGTTTTTGTGAACCAGTCTTAGGCCCTATTTTGTTTGAATATTTATAAATGATATTGTGTGACTTGAGTCTGGCCAGTACACACATGCCAGTAACCAAGAACATGGAAATGAGGTCTATTATATCTAATTGCTGAATGGTGGGAGTGCTATCTGTAATTGGATTAAATTGTGAAAACATGGAAATAGGCAAAATTACGAGTATCTTATAGTAGGATCATTCCAAGCTGAACCAACCATTCACTCAACCTGACCATCTTGGATTTTAATGATAATTTCAGGAATCATTCTCCCTAAAGTTCTAAGCAATAAAATACTTTCAGAAAAAAATTGTTTCCTATTTTGCAGTAATTATTGAAATTTGAGAATAATAAGCTTTTTTTTTTTTTTTCCTCTGTTCTGCCATATCTTTAATAATTCCAGTTCTATTAAACCTAGAGAAATGTTTCATGTCATTTTAAAAATAATTTCATAGGCTTTAATCTGATATGTTATTGACTATTTTTGAAAAAAAAAAAAAAAAAAAAAAAAAAAAAAAAAATTAATTTAAATAACTCAAAAGAATAAAAAAAATTTACAGTGTGTTTTGTTTGAATTGAAATTTATATATGAGTTTGCTATTGTTTAAAGCTATAAACCATGAACATTTCACAATGGGACCTCAATGGGATCAGGAGTTAAGACAAAAAAATGAACATTTTATGTTGAAATGTTATTTCATGCACAAAACTAGGCACAATCCAAGGGAGTTTATTTTGTCTTCAGAACTTTTAACTAGTTACTTAATGCTTTTCAGCTCTGGTACAGTTTTAGAAGTCTGTGCTTGTATAGACTTGTCTAATGCAGGTTGTAACATGTTTGATTCATTACCACACATGCCTCGGTGTTGTTGTTGAGTTAGCCTTCACAAATTTGTCGTCAGTGATGGTGTGAACTGAAGTGTTGTGCTTTGTGGAAGTGTCCCTTTTCCAATGGTAAAAGTGAGAATTTGTGTGTTCCATGTAAAAATTAATAGTTGAGAACAGTTTAATTATTTTCCTTGGTAATTTTTTGTTTGTTTAAATCACATTGCATTTTTCTAAGCTCAGATTAAGCTAAAAAGGATAACAACAGAGTACTTCAACACATAAAATTGTGGAATTGTAGAAATTGCTAGAAATTGTAACAGTTCGCGACAACTTAAGTTCAGACAGTTCAGAATCTCAGGATATGTATGAAAATCCTACTATCAATCCAGTTTTGGCTTCTGAAAAACAAGAGGCACTTGAAGCTATAAACAGAAGCCTGAGTGCTGTTGAAGAAACACCAATTAAAAATTGGTTCAGTGTACTTTTCAGTCAAATGTTTCTTTTTAAGTTAATTAATAACAATTTAAGTACAGCTTTATGGCATCCATCACATATCTTATTCCCATTTTTTTACATTGTTAATGTGTCTTAAGATATTATTGTTAAGTTACCAAACTTTTTCTGTGATAATCGTGACCCAATTTTTTTAGTGGCTTACAGCAATATACCACAATTTTATGTGTTGAAGTACTCTGTTCAGTCATCTTTTTTAGTTTAATCTGAGCTTAGAGAAATGTAATGTGATCTAAACAAACAAAAAATTACTAAGGAAAATAATTAAAATGTTCTTAACTATTAATTTTTAAATTTTCATGTATGTGTATAATTACACGTACATGAAACACACAAATTCTCATTTTTACCATTGCAAAAGGGACACTTCAGATCACACCATCACTGACGACAAATTTGTGAAGACTAACTCAACACCAACACTGAGTTGTGTGGCAATGAATCAAACATGCTACAACCTGCATTAGACAAGTCTATACAAGCACAGACTTCTAAAACTGTACCAGAGCTGAAAAGCATTAACCCTTGAGCAGGCGTGCAAACTTTCTTCACAGGAGTGGACGCATGGGGTACTCTATACCCCATATACGTTTCTTGACATTTTAATTACATATTGGAAAAGAGAAAACATGGTTATACTTCGCAAATAGTTCCTTTATCAACATAAATATCCATTTTACAACCAATGTTGCCAACCCTTTCCAGTTATATTGTGTATACTGAGTTTGTATGAAATTTAAACATAATTATCACACTGAGGACTAAACGGAAGGTGTATCAGCTGTCTGAACATTAAAGCTTACATGCGCATATAAAAAGCCACGTAAGAGCTTCTGACAGAAAATGGCTACATATAGGGCATTTTAGAATTCCTTTGTTTCGGAAAAAAATGACTTCATTAAAATTATTTTTAATTGCTGCTTCAAGATGTGGATTCACAATCATTGCTACATGATTCACATGTGTATGTTACATGTACTATCTTTCACAAAAGTAAATACCCATCTTCGGTGAGACGTGCACGAAGGGTCACCTAATTCTCAGGTGTGCTTGCATAGGTGGTATGAGAATTAAATTAGTCATATGCTTCCCTTACTGTTTGGAGGACATGGCAGCCATGTCGCCTCACAACTCATCTCACCTCGTGGCTTTGAAAAGCAATATTTCAGCAATCCTACATTAATGGGCAAACATTGCAGATTCAACTTCAGTGTACCTGCAGAACATACATATGTTCTTATGGTGTTTCTATTAAGTTGTGTACTAGAACTAAAATGATTCAGTTTTGGTGCTAGCCTTATAGAACATGAGTTTAATCAGTCAGACCGAACTCCCGTATTCAATATAGCTGTGCTGGCTAAGGCGTGTTCTTTCAATTGAACAGTGTGGGCTGACATGGGTTCGAATCCCATTTAACGTATTCCTTTTTATTTCCCTTTTTCTTTCTTAGCGGGAACATTATTGTTTATATAACCTGTGCGAAATATAAAATTATACAAAGTAATGGAATCTATTTCTAATAAAGCTCCTCCTTTAGGTATTTTTATTCCTTGTACCATTGTAACCTTTCCCACCGTCTTATGAATGCTGTAGTATGATGGAAATTTTACAAATGAATGCTTCCTAAGATATCAGTTGCTGAAAATGAAGCAGGGAACACGCCTACCTCAATTGTCAATTAAATTAAATTCCCCATGAAATTAATATTTCCCTTAAAACATTCACATTCAAAAGCATCTCTATGAATTTCGTAGGCTATTACCATATTAAAATATGTAAGCGTGTAATAGTGTAAATTACCAGATCTGGATGCCAGTGAATATGACACATTAAACAAAACAGAATGCAGTTGTTGAAGCAATCTTTGCACCCAGCAAGGTTGTTATGTCGTTTATTTCCCAGCAGACACAACATTGCCATGTCCCCATTAACTCAATTTGTAGCAGTGTGCCTTCATCTGATTTTCCGTTCCTGATAAAAAGCTGTAGAGAACTAAACATGTTTGTTAATCTTGTATTACAGTAAATAAACATGTGAAAGACGAGGCTCAAACCCCTGTCAGCTAGCAGTTCTGAATTTCACAGTCAATGATGAAGCGCTCTTGGCTATTCGCCAGTTGGGCCTTCGCGCTGTATCATATGATATTAAGCTTGCTGTCACTACCTTAGCAGCTAATTTCACTGCAAGGCAGAAAGTTTGTGTGCACCTTTAGAAATGGTTTAAAAATTTGCATTTCTTTTTCAAAGTATTCGCTATTCAGTATTCATAAGACGGTGGGAAAGGTTACAATGGTACGCGGAATAAAAATACCTAAAGGAGGAGCTTTATTAGAAATAGATTCCATTACTTTGTATAATTTTATATTTTGCACAGGTTATATAAATAATAATGTTCCCGCTAAGAAAGAAAAAGGGAAATAAAAAGGAATACGTTAAATGGGATTCGAACCCATGTCAGCCCACACTGCTCAATTGAAAGAACACGCCTTAGCCAGCACAGCTATAGTGAATACAGGAGTTCGGTCTGACTGATTAAACTCACGTTCTATAAGGCTAGCACCAAAACTGAATCATTTTAGTTCTAGTCCACAACTTAATAGAAACACCATAAGAACATATGTATGTTCTGCAGGTGCACTGAAGTTGAATCTGCAATGTTTGTCCGTTAATGTAGAAGGATTGCTGAAATATTGCTTTTCAAAATTACGAGGTGAGGCGAGTTGCGAGGTGTAATGGCTACCATGTCCTCCGAGCAGCAAGGGAAGCATATGAGTAATTTAATTCTCATACCACCTATGCAAGCATACCAACCTGCGAATTAGGTGACCCTTCATGCACGTCTTACCGAAGATGGGTATTTACTTTTGTGAAAGATAGTACATGTTGTTTACATGCAAATCTGTTGCAGGAAGAACATTTTATCGTGGTAAAAACGTCTTTGGTATGTCTGCACAAAATGCACCTTCCACGTTTTTTTTGCAGGTTTATGATCTAAAGCTGTTTCTTTGTATTTGGACAAGAAGACACCTATATCAACTGGAAGCGATCGTATCCTTGCCCTTTCTGAAAGATGGGGCTTCATAATTGAGAATGCCAATTTCTTCAGGAAAATCCTTCTTGCTTCCTTAGGATCTTCTTGATTTGAAACAAACAAAACGTGAGCATTTATGCCAGCAATATTCAGTGAGGCATAGAACACTGCCATCGCCCACTGTCTTGTTTGCCTGGCAATGCTGTGTGCACTACACAGTTGATCGACAATATCTACTCCCCCTTTTGACATATTGTAATCCATGATGATCTTCTGTTTTTTAGCGATCTCGTCTATTGTAGGTGTTTCATGCATTGTTGGGGGTAAAATCACGGCTCTGAGTTTCTTTGGAACATAAGATGTAATTGTCACATCCTGCTGAAATCCAAAGATTGATGTGCCTACGTCTCAAGTTTTGTGTGCCTGAAATTAATTGATATTTGTTTTTTGTCTTTTCTCAGGGTCCAATGCAGGTGAGTCCTTTTTCCAGCAGTTCCAATGCCAGAGGGTAACTAGTGTACCAATCGTCCAACGTAACATTTCTATTAGAGCCTTCAATATCAATAACAAGGCATTTTACAATTTCACTGGGTTTGTTTGAAACTAAATATGGGCCATCTTCTTGTCTACCACAGTAAATTTCAAAATTGGTAGCATAAAATATTTTAGCATCACATAATGCGAAAATCTTTATTCCGTATTTGACGGGTTTATTTGGGATGTACTGTATGTAACTGCAATGTCTCCAGAAAGGCTCAAGTTTTTCATCAATTGAAACAAACATCCCAAGACTATAGGAGTTTCTGCAGTTCAGTATAAATTTGTCAACAAATTGACGCACAGCAGTCAGTTTATCAGTTTTTCTTCTCTCTGCTCTTCTACCTTTGTTGTCAAATAGCAGGGTCCGAAGCAAGAATAGGAATCGCTTGTAGCTGATACAAGCTCTTAGTATTTCCATTCCCATTTCATCAGAGTTCCAGAACATTTGCGTGTCTTTCTTTCTTTAGACCTATCAGATATCAGCATCCAAGCAATACATTTATTTCAACCCTGGATGTTTCTTTGGCATCTATCTCTGAATATTGTACAGATTCACATTGCAGCTGTAGTTGTGAATTTGTATGACTCAGGATATCATCAGTCATGATTTTTCTCCATTTACACCAGTTATCTTTCCCTAATAAATATTTTTCAGAAGTAACATTCACTGAATCCTCTATATCACTTTGCTCAGAATCAGTGTTGTAGTCACTTTCTTCAATGACTCCATCAGATTTGCTGCTATCTATTGTCTCATCTGGCAGCTCGTTGAATATCCTCATTTTCTCTGGAGTCATTTTTCTATATGAAAGACATTTTTATTGTTGCAATATAATAGCAACAAAATATCACACATGAATGTGCACAAACGTATGTAATTATGAAAGCAAGTCACAAGACGAAACTACTTACATGAGCAGGTGCACGGGGAACCCTATACCCCAGCTTGACATATCCTGAACAAACACGATTATAAACAATACTTCAGACGTGCACAACAGAATGTGACTGTGTCAACACACATACAAAAGTACAGTGAATAATAGCTAACACAGCAGACTGATTATTTTTTGGTTGGTTTTGACTTGGAATGACACAGTATACAACCATAATACCATGTAATTACTTTTGTATGTCAGTGTTTCTCAATGTTTTTAGCACAAACAGCCCCTTTTCTTGAACCTCCACCCCACCCCACCCCACCCCACCCCACCCCACCCCACCCCACCCCACCCCACCCCACCCCACCCCACCCCACCCCACCCCACCCCATATTGGCAACACTATGAGCAATGTGGTTCTTCATTGTTTATGCAATAATAGTGGCATTTCGCTGGGTTAGTTGAAAAACTAAAATCAGTAATGCCAGAATGGATCCACTGTTTCTAACACCACCCAGCACTCACATCCAAAAAAATTGCCCAATGAAGTTTTTCAGGTTCTTACTTGGGCAATTAAGGTTATAAATTTTATCAGAAGTTGATTCTTGCAATGTTGATTATTTGGCAAGCTGTGCTAAGAAGTCAGTGCTTTTAACAAATCTCGCTTATTGCACAGTGAAGTGCGGTGGCTTTCTTGCAGGAAGGTTTTAAATAGATGGAGTTAGAGATGCTGTTATTTTAGCTGACTGGTAACTGCCAGCCTGCTGAATTGTTCATCTCACAGCTGGTTGCTTCAGCTGGCATATTTGGCTGCCATCTTTACATATTTCAACTAAAGATTGAGTTATAAGTTTGTGACAAAACAGTGGTTTTTGTTCACAACAAAACAAATGCTTTTGTAAGAAAACAGAATGTTTGGGCATCTAGGAGTTTTAAGTGGAAATTTTGAAGCCTTTCCTCTGACTTGTGAGTTTTGTGACTTCATTTGTAGTATTCAAAACAGCTCTCTTGACATAAGATCATTGTCAAAGCTGATATCTTTTCACTTGAAATCACTTAGATTTTTTATAGCATTCCTTTGGAAGAAAATATGGTTAAGTTGGATTCTAAATCCTTTCTGTGAGCGAGCTGTAGAAAAGGCAGACTTAAATCCACAACTTCACGACCAGCTGATTGAATTATCTGCTGACAAATGTTTACAATTACAATTCTATGTTGCACTAGCATGATTTTCTCTCTTGTACAAACTATTTTTACAAATGCTTATTTTTCTATGTATTTCATGTTAATTGAGATAGTCATTTGTAGAAGTGGTTTTATTTCATATTTCCTTTTAGGTACAATGGAAATAGGGAAATACAGTAGGCCTAAGTGATTGCAAAATCTTTAAGAGATGCTTGCTATGTGATGGCTGTGAAATTCTGTTTGCATTGCATGAACAGGAGAGGAGGAGGAGGGGGGAGGATAACTTCCTATTTGAAAAAAGTATAAGAAATGAAAAATTCAAATTAAAACAAAGGAATATCTTGGAAATGATCTGGAAAAAAAAATTAAACTGTGTGATTTACCAAGCATTGTGTAGCTAAGAATTTGTGTGTGGTGTATGCAAAAGTCATTCAGGATGACAACTTCAGAGGCTATTCTCAGAAAATGTAACATACACTATTCATTTGTCACGAAAATAGTATCTTAGACGTATGGTAATTAAATTTAATCAAAATAATTTTCCATTTTCAAGAAAATCAAAATTTTCCATGTAAAGGATAGTTTGGAGATGATGTGACTTTTTTTTTTTAAATAGTGCTGCATGCTTGAAAGAAGAACTTAATTCCAAGTTAGGTATTTAACCAATCTTGTTTTTGAGTTTTGCCTTTCACAGATTGGCACATTCCACACACACATTTACCCAAAACTATTTCTAAAAACACATTTTTTTTGGATTCAGGGCATCTCAAAACATGTTTTTATGGTGAAATTTCAGCATAAAGTATTTTGCTGGAGTACAGTACTTCTCTACTTACTGTAATTAGTAGAAAAAATAAAAATCATTTTTAGGAAAAGGTCCATGTGCATGCTTGTACAGCAAAACTCAAAAAGTTGGCTAAATACCAGTTTGATATTTAAGTTCCTCACCCAAGGATGTGACAAGATTTTCAAAAAATCCGTACCTCAAGCTATCCTTTAGATGGAAAATTATTAAACCATTTTGATTTTCTTAAAAATGGCTCTAATAATTTTGATTAAAATATGCGATTAAGATATTTTCATGACATTGTGTCTGAATATTCTGGGAATCTTAAGTTGTGTTCATTCTGGATCATTTTTACATATTTGGTGAATTGTAAGAGATATATAAAATCATACTCTACAAAAATGCAGATCTCGTTGAATTACAGAATTCTTCACTGTTTTGAGTTAACCATTTTCAAGATATTTGTAGCTCAAATCTTCCAATACTGACACTTTTTGCGAATGTTAAGTTGTTTTGTTCTTTCTTTGTGCCTGCTCACCTGTTTTCCCCTCTCCTGGTCATGCAAAGCGAATTGAATTTCAAAGTAATTACATAGCAGGTTCTTAAGGTTTTGATTATTGCTTAAGCCTACAGTATTCCTGTAGTCCCATGGTAACTCCAAGGAACTATGTTATCTTGATTAACATGGATAGGCAAAGCCATGTGATTGTAACACCACATGCTCAAGTATATTGTTCTATTACTAGGACATTTATATTCTATAATGTAAACAAATTGAGCACTTTGCATGTCAAAACATTCCATTGTGTATGGAATTACCCAAATAGTTTAGAAGAAAGTACTTTTAAGGCTGTGACATTAATAAACAGTTTATATGAACTAAAAAGTTAGAAATTATCACTACTGTGAGAATCCAAAGCATAGTTGGAAGTTTTAATAATCTTTAACATCAGAAAGATATGGCTGTTTACTGTATGAAAACTTTAGAATATGAAGGTGTATTTTTGTTGCAGACTCTCAACTCTCTTCGCCTATCCATCAGACAGAAGGTAACTTCAGTGCAGAACAGGATAAAGATCATTTGGTGGAGGAAGCATCGCAAGCTCAGGAGTTGCCCAAACTGAAATCTGGGAGGAGCATGGCAAAGTTAGCTGCATTAGCAAACAACATGAAGGAATGGGAAGATGATCTCAGTCACCCCAATATTCCTTCTGGTGTAAGTAACTCTTAAATATCATTCAGGGCTTACTTATTTATAATATACTACTTTATCTTATTCTAAAAAATGACTAAATTTTGCTGGAGGAACTTAGGAGAATGAAAAGAAATGCATAAAAGTATTTGAGCATTAGGAGTCAAATTTGATACACACATGCTTCACTTGCTCTGTCAGAACCGAGGTTTGTAGGCAAAATGCTTGTTCTTTTTTTATATATTTAAAAGTATGTATAAATGATATATTTCTTGTAAGTCACACTTCCATAGAAAATTTGACTGTTTGATAATACATATAAATGTAAATTTGGGGGGAAATGCGTATTTTAAGTTTTCAATGAAAAAGTGTTGTTTTTACTTTTAAATGTATTTAATCGTAATTTTCCTTTTAGATATTAATTTGAGTACTTAGTGCAGTCTTTGCATTCAATCTACAGGATGGGCAAAAAGCGCCCGTACCCCTAGTATCGAATGCTTATGTATTTTAGCACAAGTACTTGTGTTTTTGTCTAATATATGTATATGTTCTCCATCATGCTGTAAATACAGTTCCATACGTTGCCATGTTCTTGACATATTTTTGAGCATATCCAGTGTTATAGTATGGAATGCATCCTCAATGTGCAGGCCTTAGTGATTCCACATTAGAAGTTGTCAGTTATGGTGAGGTCAGGGCTTCTTGGTGGCCATTTCAAGCAAGATGATGTTGCTGGTGAGCCACGACCTATCTATGTCCTGGAAAGTATTCATTTAGGAACTCCTTCACTGTAAGAGAGTAGTGATGAGGTGCTCCACCTTGCTGCAGCCATGTGCATTCTCTGAGGCCCCTTTTTCTGAAGGTGAGGTCTTAACCATGTTTGTAACATGTGTAAATAATAATTTGTGCCGTTCACAGTCCCTTCAAGAATGTGTAGTCACAAGTAGATGTTCTGATGTCATCACTGTCCATATCATTATGTTAAGATGGTTCCTTTTCTAAATCAAGTATGTAATGAGATTCTCTAGCATGTGAGCTATGTAAATTGCACATTCATCTGAAAGCATAACCTTGGCATGGTTCACAGCATTTGGAAATTGAGTTAACAAAGCCTGACAAACAAAAATGTGCTCAGTCCGATCTTTATCCAATAACTTGTTTACAAATGTCAGTAGGTTTGACCTTAAGGTCTTTTTTCATGTAATTTTGCATTGTTATCCTCAGTATACAGAGTTCCAAAGCATGCTTATTTGTCAACTTCATAGGAGAGTGTTCAATGGAAGTGGACACTCCAGCAAGTGCTTCTTCTTGTGTCTTCCGTTCATTCTGCTGCCTGTCTTTAACACTGCCAAAAGCAGAAGTATGTTGTTCCCATTACACAAGTGTTGCTTTTCAAGATGGAGCCTAGAACGCTTCCATAATCTGTCTCATTGTCTGCCCTCTGTGTTGTCATTTGTGCACCCTCACATTTGTCAATAGGCACTCCTCAATAGTGTAACTGTGACTGCTCGCATCTACCATGGCTGCAAATTAAAACTTGACTGCAAAGACATGTAAACATGGGTTTCAACAATTGGCAACATAGCTATCAACCAGCACAAACAACATGTGATACAAGCATTTACAGCGATATGGGAACTTCTCACCCACCTCTATATAGGGTCTTTAAAACATATGGCAACCTGCTTCACAGACTCTACACTGACTGAGAGAACTGAGAATCGCTGGGAAAATTGTGCCATTAAAGGCGCATTAAAATCCTTACTTTATTTTAGATGATGGAAAAGTTGACGTTGTGCCCTCAAACAGGTATCTTGTAAAAACGTTCTTGCTCACTTGCCTAACCTCAGCAGCGGAAATCCTCTTAATTTCTTGCATGCTATCACTAAATTTCTGTAGTTTATGAGAGTTAGAACAAGGATCCCTGCTGATGGGCATACATGTGTGACTGAGAACACTTTCATAAGATATGCTGCCTTTTGGAGAGCTAGTCAACATTTCTAGTATCTTAGAAAAGATGGCAGCAGTTAGCATGACTACGAGAAGAATGGCTCAATTTGTACCTAAAACCGGTGGAATTTCATCAACAGAAGTGAAAAAAGATAGTGTTCTGAGTAATAGCAGTGAAGGAAATAGTAAAAGAAAGATATGATAAATGACAGAAAAACATCAAAATTAAGTGATAAAAATAATGTGCTGGTAGTGAAGCATCCTGTGTCACACGAAGAAGAAATGATAGCATCGTTGCATAAGATCATAGATATGCTAAGCACGGATCTCAGAAAAGCTAATTTGAAAATTCATAAACTAAAATCAGAAAATGAAACCTTAAATGAGGAGATAAGTGAATTGAAGAGAAGTACTAGTTTTTGCAGAAGTGATAAAGTGGAAATCAAGAATGCACGTAAATGAAATGATGCACCATGTGGGAAGAAACATTGAGCAAGTGTGCTCATTCAACAAATTTGAAGCCATTAGAAATGAAAGGGAGAATATAAACTATAGAAGTAAGGAAGTGCACATTAAAAAAAGCTTGAAAAAAGTTATGGTGTTGGGAGATTACTTGCTCAAGTTCTCAGGAGAAACTTGCAAACAGAAGGGCTATGATGTTCATTGTCTCCCGGGGATAAAGTTAAACAAACTAAAACATCAGGTGGAGAAATTAAAAATGCACAAATTAAAGCCGGACCTGGTAGTGGTACACGCAGGTACAAATGATATAAACCATGGAGTTCTCGCAGAAGAAATTATGGGTGATGCAATGGATGTGGTGGCCACTGTCAAGAAAAGTGCTCCAGATACAAAAATAATATTAAGTGGGTTGCTACGGAGGAGCAACGTCAGTGCCAGAAAAGTAGATAGAATAAAAGTGAGCTAAACTGGATGTGTGAAGTAAGAAACTGTATGATGTTGGACGGTTACAGCAAAGTGATTTTTCAAGAGACCGCATTTAAATTGCAGAGGGTCATATAAATTTGGAGAACTATTGTGTAGAGTTATCTCATGTCAGATGGGAAACTAAAGACAGGCAAAGTGGATGAAATGGTCAGTTTTCCTGAAGGATCCCAGCACGAAGAAAATGTGAATGAAGAAAGTGTGTGTAGTGAAAGTGAGGTAAATCCTGTATAATCCATGTTACAAACAGTGTCAGAATCCCAGGTATGAAAGACAGTCTTGTGATTTTCCACCAGAACATTAGAAGCGCTAGAAATAAGAAACTGAATTTAGAGGTATTTATTGATAATAAATTAAGAGATGTAGATATTATAGGTTTAACAGAGTATTGACTAAAGGAAGACAAAATTGAATTTGATAAATTACCAGGTTTCTCAATAGGCAGCCATTAATGAGGAAACAAAAATTACGAGGGGTTTCCTATATATTTGTTAGGGAAAATGTAAAATTTAAAAAAATTGATAATTTTGAGGAATTAGTTTGTTATGAGTATTTTGAAATGTGCACGATTTGAATTAATAGAACACAAAGTAATAGTTATATGTATATATAGAAATCCTAGTAGTACAATGAATCAGCTAATTAGTAAGTTAGAAATAGTAATTGATTTCTTTCAGAGAAAATGTAAAAATATATTAATAATGGGCGATTTAAATGTAAATTTGTTAACAGAGAATTCAAACAAAAAAGACTTAATAGAGTTACGCGATTCCCATGCCATGAAAGCAGTGGTAGATACTGCTACTCGGGTTTCCACCACTAGTCAAACTGCAACTGACCAAATAATTTTAACCCATTAACTGCCATGATCCCCATTTGGGGATGTGTCTTTGTGATGGTTATTTTGTGTTTGTAACAGTGTTGGCTGCAATTGTTATAATTTTACATTGTTGTCTAGACCTTTGACAAGCTTGTGCATTAATTAAAGTCAGTTGTTGTTAAGCAAATGAGCTGTACAGAACTGTTTGTAAGAAGAGGTAAAGGTTTTCAGAGTTACAACATCTGCCCATTTTCAAAACAGGGTAAGTAATATTATTATGGAAATAACTTCCAGTATCTCTGCATTGGTGTGTTCTATGATTGTTTATTGACTATTTATGTGCAAGGCTTATTATATTTTCTCATGAGAACTGATCCCCATTTGGGGCTCATGGCAGGTTCCGCCTAAAACAACATTTTGCTTTCTTTTGTCTCTAGGCACAATGAGTCACTATAAAGCACTTTCTAATAGGGAAATTGAAATTGTAAATGATCCTAACTTCGTGGCTTCTTCTGATGATGAGGGTGAAGCGAATGAGACCATTGATATTGTTGAGCTTCCTCCAGACTGCATAGATGAGATGTCTGACTGTGATCATATCGAGGAAATATATTGGAAGATACACTTTCGGGTGACGTACCAGGTACCTTAGAAGTTCATACTAATGAAGAAAGTGAGGAGGAGGAAAACGCAGGTCATCGTAACAAGAAAATGAAAGCTAATATCAGTTGTAAGTAGACAACAGAAGATGCCACTTAGAGTAAAACTTACCCAGATTTATTAGAAATTGAACACCACAAATGTAATTTGGTAGCATCACTAAAAGTAAAGTCCACAGTTGAGTGCTTTGAAGAACATTTTGATGCAAATGCTGAGCTTGATTGTCAATGAAACTGTCCCGTATGCTACACAAAAGAATAATCACAGCTTCGAGTTATCTAATGAAAGCATAAAGAAGTTCTTAGGTATACTGCTCTTCACTGGATACCATGCTCTCCCTCATTGAAGGAGAGAGCGTGACTTGAAGACTGATATAAGGTGCGTACGACAATGTATGAGCTACAACAGATATCTGGAAATCAAACGCATATGGGAAGCATGGATAAATTAGACAGGAATGTGCAGAAGTACCGTGTGAGAATTTGAGATAAGAAATGGTACTTTCCGTTGTTCACCAATGCAATGGATGTAGCATTGGCCAATGCCCACGTCACCTGCTGCATTACAAATGAAAATATTCCACTTCTTCAATTCAGGAGGATGGTGGCAAGGGCATATCTTGCTCAAACACCAGTTGCCTTGGATCCATAAAGGGCAGGACGTCCATCATACCCGAAGGCCTCCGCCTCACGTGTTACTGTTGATCTCAGGACTTCCGGAATTGGACACATTATTGAGCGCACAGCATTTGAGTAACAAAGAAAATGAGGAATTTGCAAGAAAAATGTAAGGAAGCAGTGGTCTGTGTGCAATGTGGGACTCGATATTGAATGTTCTGCTGTCTGGCACAAAAAATAAAATAAAATGTAAAAGAGAGTGGCGTCGGCCATGATCCCCATTTGGGGATCGAATAAAATAAACTGTTTATTTAAAAACTATTTCATATTTTTACTTTTCATTCCTTTTCCTACTCTCTGTGCCAATCGACTAACCCAAAAATAAATGCAGATTGAAGAAAAAAAATTTGGCAGTTAATGGGTTAAGCTCAAATATTTTAGAATACAAGTTGGATCATAATCGCCAAAAGCTCACAATAAACAAGTTTACCAAAGTAAATACTAAAAAGAATCAAAATATTTATCAATATAAAAGATATACGAGTGCTGAAAATGTACTTTATTTTAACTACCTATTTGGCAAAGAAGATTGGGAAAATGTTTTTTCTTTAAAGGAGGTAAATGCAGCTACTGTATCCCTTGTAAATACATTTAATCATTATGTCAACATTGCATTGCCACTAAAAAAGGTTAATTTGAACAAAAAACATGGTGGCCAGTGGATAACAAAAGGTATACGTACATCTAACGAAAGACTACATTTCTTAAGCAAACTCATAAAAGAAACAGAAACAACAGAATCATTTAGACAATACTTTTTAAAATATAAATATATAACAAGATTATTAGAAACGCAAAATGACTATATAATGACAAATAAATAGCAAACTCAACAAACAAATCAAAAACTGCCTGGAATATTATCAATCAAGAAATATAAATGCAAAAGAAAGAGTAACCAAGTTATAACCTTAGAGATGAGAATCGAACAGTATCAGACCCTACAGAAATAGGAACAATATTTAATAATTATTTTGTAGAAGTATCAAAAACTTTAATGAATCAATCTTCAGTACAAACAAATAAACATATATTAGACGGAAAAAATTCTTATCCGACTATTTTCTTAGTGCCTGTAACAGAATAATATAATAAAAAGCATGAAAAATAAAAAAAAATCCTATGCGTTAGATGGCTGCTCCAACTCCTTGATAAAAGCATGTGCAAATTACTTAATAAAACCACTCTGTTATGTAATAAATCTATTAGGGAAGGGTGTTTTCCAGAATGTCTTAAGGTTGGAAAAATAAAACCATTATTTAAAAAGGGACTAAAACCTGAAACAAAAAACTGCAGGCCGATTTTTCTCTTATCCGCATTCTCTAAAGTGCTAGAAAAAATTATATACAACAGAATTATAAACTTTATCTCAAAATTAAATATTCTTTCACTATGTAAACACGGTTTTCAAAAGGGCAAATCCACCACTATGGCATTGCCTCAATTTTGTGATGATATCTACAAAAGATTAGGTGATTCAGAACATTGTGTAGGAATTTTCCTTGATCTGTCAAAGGCATTCAACCTCATCAATCACACAATCCTACTTCATAAACTAAACAACTATGTAATAAGAGGTGTAGCACAAAACTGGTTCAGTTCCTACGTAAAGAACAGAAGACAAGTAGTGGAAATAGATTATTATAATGATTGCACAAAGGAGGTGAAATCTTTATCAGATGAGCGCACAGTTGATTGCGGAGTTCCACAAGGCTCAGCTTTAGGCCCATTATTGTTTCTTTTATATATAAATGACAGTGGCATGTGGTCCATGCACGCAAGGTAAGCAGTGCTTACCCTGTACAATGCTACAAAATTATTTATATTATATTATCTAGCAGCACGTTCTGATTCTATGTTAAGCGCTTGGCTACTGCAGTTGACCTGAACTAATATTTCCGTTTTATTGTACGATACGTTCTCAATACGTGCAATCATGCGTGCAACAATGCACTGTATCCGTGGGGACTCGTTTCCATAGGTTTTCGGGTCAGCTCAGGCGCCATCGCGGCATTGGCTCAGGAGAAGCACATGTGTTCAGTGCGGGTCTAGGTGAATGACCTTCCAGTATTGTCGCAGTTTAATAAGTGTGTTTTAAGTGAATACATAAGTAACGAGTTGTTGGTGTTGTCTCCTGTTTGCTAATGACAAAAAAGGAATGGTCTAGTGGTGGGTTCAGTGACATGGGGAACATCCATAGAGCAATTAAAAGACACAGTTTGACTAGCACTCGTCTCCAAACCATCATTCTACCGACAACATTCGGCAAACCCAGAATTGACCATTTACTGGATACTCAGAAGAAAGTGAGGGAAAATCAGCACAACTAACTAGTAAGAAAAAATAGAGAAGTAATGAAATGCCTAATTGATATTGTTTGCTTTTTGGGGAAACAGGAATTAGCATTTAGGGGTCACGATGAGTTATCAGAATCCAGCAGCAAGGGGAATTATGTAGGACTTGTAAACCTGCTTTGTCTGTTTGACAAGTTAAGAACTTTCATTGAGCAGGGGACAGTGTTTACTGGGCTATCAAATCTGATCCAGAATGACTTAATTAAGTCAATAAGTTATGTTCTAATAATGGAGATAAAGAGAGAAATCAAAGAGACCAGTTTTGTTGCCATTAGTTTGGATGAAAGTACAGATGCTGCAAATTTATCCCAACTTTCTGCAATAACGAGATTCGTTGGACCTGACAGTGACGTTCAAGAAAGGTTTCTCCGCTTTATAAATATTTCAGATGATCGGTCAGCTGATGCATTATACACAATTGTAAAGGAACTCATGGATGAATTTGACTCTGGGGAAAAGCTAGTTGCTCAGACATGATGGTGCAGCTGTTATGGCGGTGCATTTAAATGGACTTCGAGCAAAAGTACGAGGATCATTTCCCCAAGCTCTATTTGTGCACTGTTTCGCCCATAGATTAAATCTAGCGGTTTCACACATTCGAGAATGCAGGATATTCTTCATGACTGTTAATGGAATAGCAACATTTTTTCCCAAGTCTTCTAAGAGAACTGAGGCCCTGGATAATGAGATACACAGAAGATTGCCGCATGTTTTGCAAACGCGCTGGAGCTACAGCTCTCGTTTGGTGGAAAGAATATATAAATTCAGAAAAGAACTTTTTTCATTGTTTGAAACTATTGCAAATGCAGATGAGTAATGGGATCAAGATACTTATACTGCTACACGCCGTTTCGTAAGCACAATGGAGGATTTCACCTTCAAATTTATGTTAGAGATGTTTGCTATAATATTCCCCATCACGGACACTGTATGATATTCTCTAAGCAAAGTCATCTGATATTGGATATTGCTTATTGAAAGTTATGGAATTTCAGAGGGCCTTAGAAGAGAAGCGCAATTCCTTCGATGAAGTATGGGACAAAGTTGACGAAGCCATTGGTGATGCACCGCCTACGAAATGCCATACCAGCAGTGATGGTTTAAATAGGAAAATGCACTACAAACGTTTGTATTGTGAGGTTCTGGATATGCTTCTACTCCATCTCAGAGAAATATTTGGTAATATTGAGTCTCTGTGTTTTCTGGAATTGTTAAATTTCAAGAGCTTCAACAAATACAAATTGTCTTTTCCAGAATTATCTTTTCAATCACTAAAAGAGTCCTATCGGACAGTCTTTGGCTTTGTTACGTTGACGTCACAACTCTCTGTCACTTGTCTTGAGACATGCAATCATAAATCTGTGAATGATCTTCTAGCCTTCATAAAAGAAAATGAACTGAACAGAGCGTATAGTGAAGTGACAAAACTGTGCGAGTTAGTGTTAACTATTCCAGCAAGTAGTTCTGCAGTTGAATGTAGCTTTTCTAAACTAAAAACCATAAATTGTGCACGCAACACTCAGACAGGAAAGACTTTCAAACTTAGAGAAGGAGCTTCTGGTAAATCTATAACAGGATCCCAAATTCTATGATCTTGTGATTGACGATTTTACCAGGAAAGGGAGGAGAATACAGCTCTGCTTCAAATAAGACAAGGTAAATCATCAATACTTTGTTACAAAGTAATGTACAGGATAAGAGTGATACTAGTGTTTTTAATTGCATGTAGTACTATGTATCAGCATATTTTCGTTTAACCATTTACAATGAGATTGGCCAATACCTTCACCACACACCACTGACAAATGATCTTGTTGATAACAATAAAAATAACAGTATAAATGCTTATTATTTGCAAATGATACCAGCATACTAACATCAGGAAAAAATGATGACACACTCAAAATAAATGTAAATGTGCTCACATTACACACAGCTTCTGGGTTTAAAGAAAATAGTCTGTGTCTAAATAAGGAGAAGTGTTTAGCTGTAGGTTTTCATCACATAAACAACAAAGCATTAAACCTTCCTACCATACAGCTAGAAGGAACAAAGGTAAAATATTCAAATAAGTCAAAATTTTTAGGAATATGTATTGATGAAAATCTCAGTTGGAAACCTCATATTAATGAATTAAAAAATTGAGTCAAATCCAAATTAACATTTTGAAACACTCGGTGAGTAAAAATACACTTAGGGTCATGTATTTCTCCAAATTTCACTCCTTAATTTCATATGAAATATCGTTGTGGGGTAATAGTAGCGAAGCTATTAAAATATTCAAATTATAAGACAAGGTCATTAGAATGATTCTCGGTTTACCTTCTATTGTCAGCTGCAAACCATTCTTTAAAGAACTAAACATTTTGCCATTACCCTGTATATACTTACATGAAACAATTGCACACATCAAAGATTTTACCAGAAATTCTGAAATTCACTGTCATAACACAAGAGATAAAGCAAAATTACACATAACCCCACATAACAAAAGACTGTTTGAAAATAGTTTTTACTATAGAAGCATTAAATTTTACAACAAATTATCTATTGAAGTAAGAAATATAAATTCCATTCACCGTTTCAAAAAAACATCTCGAGCAACTTTTAATTGAAAAATGTTATTACTCAACTGAAGAGTATTTGTATTAATAAAGTATTCACTTTTATTAACAATGTATAAGTTAAATCTATATGTATAGTATAATTTTTAAGTAATTATTGTTTAACTTTTATAATATTATAATTGAAATTTTAAAATATTGGATGAATCCACAACATGTATATGTTAATTCGGATGAATAAAATCGAATTTAATTGATTTTAGTACACCTCTATTGGCACAACTTTCCCAGAAACTCTTGCAGTGAGCACAGACAGTGGAATACATGTATAAGTATATGTTGCAGGCTTTTACTGAAACCCGTAATTTCTTGAAGATCCTAGGCAAATAATGAAGTCTGCACATGGTGAAAAAATATGAAAGTACGTGTTCTGCCCAAGTTCTTCGTGAAATGATGGAGCTTGTTAGACATATAGTGTATAGGTTGCGCGTTCGTTCTTGACGAATGACCTTGAGCAGAAATCCAATGAGTGAGCCTACCCTTAATAAACAGGTCAGCAAATGTTTATGCTACGATAACATACACCTCTGTTTTCCTCTGTCGCGTTTGTGTATACAGTCGACTGCAGAAGTTTTGTGCGGTACGGATGTATGTATGTATGCAACGAAAATAGCAATTCAGACGAGGGAGAGATGTCGGGAATAGAATAAATGCAAGAAAGTTAAGTGGAAGCAGTTATAGAGGTATAGTGTATAATACGTGTGGCTGATATTCCTGCAAGTGTCATAAATTGATTTGTAGTGTTGTACTACTTCAGCTCAGAAGCATGCGCGTCATCACACTGCAGACTGTACCTCCTCTCTCTCGTTCCCGCAAAAGCTGAGTAGAGACTCGCATTCAACCTTTCATATAAAATTTTCATTCGTCAAGAAGTAACGCGCGACCTATAACTTCATTTTATACACGACAGCTTTTCGTGATATGTATAGGATATTTGAGAAACGTTGGGTTTCAGCAAAAGTCTACCACATCTAATGGTGCCTCTAAAGGCCAGCAGATAGCGTAAGGAACTTCTACAATGTTCAAAGGACCACAAATAGAAAATCATGGCCTGCACTGCTCCATAGCAAATGTAATATTAAGGTGTTGTCTTTTTATGAATGAATAAATAAATATTTAAATAACTGAATCAACTCAAATGCTGTCTTGCCATGCAGAATAAGGTATGGTACCACATACTCTGAAATTCTTTTCTTGGAAGAAAAATGATATTGTTAATCAATCTTGGACCTCTGCTTATGTCATTGCAAGAATCCGCTGCCCCCAAAAAACAAGTAGTAAAAAAAAGAGCACGAAAGAAAAAGTGAGAGGACTTGGGAGTTCATTTTAATTACTCTTAATACTGCTGTACTCACAGTTCTTGCCATGGCTCAGGGGTAATGGTATGAAGGTAGCATGCTAATGTGCAAAGGTTCAATTCTCTTGACAAATAAATACATTTTTAAGCCTTTAGTTTCCCCTTTTATTCACTTTGAGACAGGATATTGTAAGACCCCAAATGAAAATCGTTTATGTGAATATTTGTTAAGAGTGTAATTTGTTTTTGATGTTGGTATGAGTTGGTTAAATGACGAAAACGTGTTACTAATGTTCATTGTTACAAACAATTAAGTTTGTTTAAAGACGTCCTAAATATTTCCATATTTAATTTTAATATATATGTATAAATAAAAGAATTATATGTGTTCAATATTGAAAGCGAAGGGAGAATGGCTAAGGATCGCTTCCCTAACAATGCGGGAACTATTTGATGAACGCATACGCGGATGTACACAAAAAGAAGTGTAATGCGGCGCCAATTGTCTAGTTGTTAGCGTCTGTGTCTTTGGTGTAGATGGACGCATTTTTATGTGTGCGCATCATAAAATAGTGAAAGTAAATTTACTAAGTGTTTAACCTCTTGAGCGATTGCCATTTAGAACGTCCGCGAGCCGAGAACTGCTAGCATTTAAATTGTTAAATGCGCTAAAAGTGCTTCGTACATACACAGCTGTATTTTTTGTAAATATTAAGCTATTTTAATGAAACAAAAACTGGTATAAAACTCGTTATTTGCAGTATAAATGTACGTCATCAGCAAAGTTGAGTTGTATTTACAAAACGTTGAAATGGCACAGTTTTGTTTCACTGTGGTGAAAAGTCAACTTTGCTCTGTCGAACGCATCTAATATAAGTTCTCGGAAAGAAATAGTAAAGAAACACCCATTGTATGTGTGGCTTATGCGTCAACATACTGTGTAATAAAGCGCTACTGTATGCGTGGTCTCTTGAGTCATCAGAATAGATCAACATTGCAACTTTTGCTTACGTGAGTTTCGTAACTTAGTAGAGTCCGTGTCTTTCTTTGTTGAAATACATACGTATTCTTTCCTGCTTGTAGCTGAAGGGAGAAGTGGTATAAAAAGGTGTTTTTGCACCAACTGGATATAACCATATACAATTGTTTGGGGATTTGGACAGCTCTCTAAACCCACACAGGACAATGACTGACCTTGACTACTTACTATAAATAGCTCGCAGCCTAATTGAACAATAGCACGTTGGGGGTTGAAAATCCAAAACCCCTGCACCCCTCAGACTTCAAGGAAAACATTATCCTAAAAGGATACCACCAACAGCAAAGAAGTCCCGCCCATCTCCAAAGTGTTTCATGTGCCGCAAGAAGGGAATTCGCGAATGTGGAGATGTACGTACCCTTGTTTGTTTATCCCTGTTTTGAGGTAAATCACTGCAGAACGAACATATTAAGGTAAGCCAATAAAGTATATAGACCTTACTAAAATGTTTCATAAAGGGAAAATTATAATAAGTTAAGTTGGATAAGGGATAAATAAGGGTTAAATGCTTAAATGCACAGGACGCCCATATCGCTCATCCGTCATTTTAAATGGACGTGATTTCACGTCGATATCCCTCAAGAGGTTAAAGACCGTTAATTTGTGTAAAATAAGTGAAACATTAGTTAACTTTAATAAGTTAGTTAATACGAAGTGTGCGATTAAATAAAAGGACGTAAAATAGACGAAGTGTAAAGTGATAGAAGACACATTTAGCGAAATATCGCTAAATTTTCAGACATTAAATCTCGGCGTTGCCAGGGAAGTCGATCCACTGAAATAAAAGACTTACTACTGTAATACGATTTAAATACTGTGAACATGAAGGTGCGAATAAAATATTTCACTAAAGTGAACCCCGAGTGTATGTTCATTCCATCCAGTACCACGACCCGAGATAACGAAAGAGTCAAAAGCTCATCAACATCACCATCATCTTATATAATATAAAAACAGCACCAACTTGTGTACATGTGTATCTCTTTTTCCGTTTCGGGCCATCTATTGACAACGTTACACAACCTACTGCATTTATATTCACGTCTTCTTTTTCCTTTCTATCTTCCCAATATGTTGTTAGCTAATGCTGGATTTCTGACAAAGAAGTCATTAATCCTCTTGCTCTCCAATATTTTTCACTGATGGATGGGGCCCTAGAAGTAGCCGGGCATATTTGAAGGTGGTCTTGGTCCATTTCCTCTTGCAGATCACAGAGAGCACACGCACGCACACACACACAATTACCCAAAAGAGATGTAAATTAATTCATAGGGTAATTAATGTATGGGTAATTTGTTATATAGCTTTAATCCAAGTTGTTCATAACTACTATGGGTTTTCGTAAGTCTAGAATATGGTACATCAGTTGTTTGATTTGTACGAGTATTGACTGTGAATGCCTTCCCTTATTGTATAGTGCTCTACATTTTCTTTGATAAATATCAGTACGGTAAATACATATGCTCCTGTTGTGATTTTCAGTTGTTTAAAATGTTCTTTGCATTATTCTAATGTAGGCAGCCCTAGCACATTTCTGAGTGCCTTTTTTTGCCATTTATATACTTCTTTTACTCCTACAGAATTTCCCCAGAAAAGAATGCTGTATGTTAAATAGGAATGGAGAAATGCATAATAGGCATGTATGAGCCTATCCCTATTTATATTGTTCCTAAGTTTATACAGCAGAAATGTTACCCATGCTAGTTTATTGCAAATATAATTTATATGATGGTCAGAGCTTAACTTTTGATCGAGATAAAGGCCTAAAAGCTTTACATACTCTTGATTTTTTGAGGTTTAAATTAAAAAGGATTTGTTCAGTTTTTTGTTCATTAAGTTGCAGTGAATTTACTTCTATCTACATTTCAGCCATTTTCATCATTAGTATATTAGTGTTCAAAACTGTGTCTTTTCCCTTGTTGGAAGTTATTAGTGTTGTCATCTGCATATAATATAGTCTTACAAGGGATATATTTTGGAAGATCATTTATGTTAATAATGAATAAGAATGGACCTAAAACCGAGCCCTGTGGAACTCCTGATTTAATAGGCAAGAATTTAGACATTTCATGAATGATAAGTGCTTTATCTATTACTGAGGTATGTATTTATTGAATTTATTGTAATGTTACACATCCATTACGTGTTAGCTTTAATATCAATGTCTTGTCCCCCCAGGGGCCAACTTCGGTAGGTATGGGTTTAGGTACACCTGGGGTCTCGAGCCGCTAACCCTTCATATTCATCAACTGTGCCACGTGCAGCGTTGTTATATTGCTATTTTGTATCATCCACTTCCTCTTCTAGGTTTATTATAAGTATTAGTTTGTAAGGTCTTTGGTTTATAACTCCTGTCTCACCAGCAGGGATCTTTCCTATCTCTGTGGTCCTGTCCCACGGTTTTCAGCACGGCCACTGTCTTGTGTGCCCTTCGGAAGTGCGAAGGTTGGGTGGACCCTTCACACTGCCCCCTTGTGTAGCCTTAGGTGCAGAGCCTGTCCACACCGTCATGTACTCCCATGTAGCTCTCTGAGGGCCCAGCCTATGTTAATTCCCCGACGGCCATGCACTGTTGGGTTAGTATCCTTGGCCAGACATGTTACCGCTGACGGAACCCCGGTGTAATTGACCACAAGTCCCCTGAATCCTTGCTGGCACCGCTGAGACAGCGTGGCCTAAACTGGGGAGCCACAGGCGGTTATTCCTGTGGTAAGGGAATAAAGTCGGGGTGTGTTTGGTGATTGGTTTACCCATGTGGACAAGTAGTGGGGATTGGAGGGTAGTCCCTCTGAAGTGCACCTTGAGGTCGGACATGGAGGGGTCTGCATGGCAGCACAGACTGTGGAGATTTTGGTGTCTTTTATTCTTTGACCTCCAGATGGCAGGCTGATGGCGACAGTTCCGGATGGGGGTCCAATTCATAATGCAACCCCGCAAAACCCCTCTCATGGACAGTTGTTTGGTTGACTAGCATGTGAAAGGAAGACATTTAAGGATTTGAGCCCATTTAATGTGAAGTGAGAAGTTGACAGAATATGTGGCCCTGTAAAAAGCGTGACTCGTGTTCGAGACAGTACGCTGTCGATCGAAACCAACACGGCAGAGCAGTCCGCGAAACTCCTGAAGGTGAATTTGTTGGGCTCCTACCCTGTCCAGGTAGTCTCGCACAAATCCCTGAATTCATGTCCAGGGGTTTCATCACCTCCAGTTTGGACGGTCTATCGAATGAGGAAATGGTGACATTCCTCTCAGATCAACGGGTGTCTTATGAAGTGAAAAATAAATGTTTTTAACGTGAATATGGGTTCAAATTTCACTTCTTACCCATTTATTTCCAAAACACTAACAATAAGCGCGAATAACGGTGATTTACATATCAATATTTGAGGAGCTATGTACAACTGTTTTAATTTTTTTGTTCTGTACATCACGCAATGACTCTTCGTCTTCGAAACGTGTATATGGCTAATAATTTTCGACATTTATAAATAATCCTTAGAGCCTCTTTAATTATTACTGTGTGTCAATGTCAGTCACGGTAAATAAGGATAAAGTCCTCTGGAGGGAAAACTAATTGAAATATCCTTTTTGATTCTGGATCATTACAATATAACAAATAAACAAGTATCAGAAAGTTTTCCTCTATAGTTATTAGTTTTCCCACAAAACACGTGACTAACGGACAGTTAGTGCAGGCAGCCAGTGGTCGTCATACGCGTACACTGCGTACAGTTGCTTCTCAGACTTCAGTCGGGATAGATGTATCAGTCTGTTTCTGACTCCATGGCTTAAACACCAGCCAAAAGACAATGTGAATACAAACAACATCTGAAGGAGCAAGGCAGTTATGCACAATGGAAGGAAAAAATAAAAGTGACTATGAGGAAAGGAAGAGAAATACTGAAACAAACAAAACAAGGAAGAGAACACCTCAAAGCTGAATATAGGAGATACAAGCAAGCACAGCGGGCAAGACAGAAGATAAGGGACCAAGAAGGGATTGATAAGGCTACTCCATCAACATCAACTGCTTTCAAAAGCAAACGGTGTTTCGGAAAGTGCAGAAAACGTGTTGAGGAAGCATTGCCACAATCTCCACGTAAAAGAAAAGAAATGATTCGTAAGTTAGCAGTTGAAGAGGAATTACATGTTGTAAAACCAAAGCATTCTGTCCCGGTATCAGGAAAACAACTATCAGAGGAACTTAAAAGTGCAATCATCAAGTTCTATCAGGATGATTCAATATCTTACCAACCTCCTGGAAGAGATGATTTTATTGAAATCCATGTTCAGGGAGAAACAAAATAAGTTTGCATTAGGTATCTAGTGGTAACATTAAAAGAAGCACATGCAATCTTTCTACAAGACCGAGAAGAAATGTCCTCGGGGTTGACAAAATTTGCTGAATTACACTCTGCTCACGTGCGTCTTCAAAGTCAGATCCCACATGTGTGCACATGCATTATACATGAAAATACGAAGTTTCTTCTCAAAGCATTGTGTAAAAATCACGTACTCACTGAGACTGAATTTCCTAAGTTCATAGCACAAGTGGTTTGTGATCAGAAATCTAGTGAATGTGTGCAGGGAGGATGCTCCAAGTGCCCGGGATTGAGTGGAGCAGACATATCGGAGAAACTTGCTAATTCTCCATGCGAATGGAAGCTGTGGAGTTCACGTAATGGAAGACTGGAAATAGAAGTTAAAAATGGGTCTGTAAAAGACTGCATTGAAGAACTGACCAATTGCCTGCCACGTTTCCTAAATCACGTTGATGTAAAAAGACAGCAATCCGAGGCCTTTAAGAAGCCTGGGGAAAATGTTGCAATTAGTGAAGCTGTGATACAGATGGACTTCTTAGAGAACTACACATGCAAGGAGCTGCCCACTGGAACAATACACAGATCTCAATATTTACTGCTGTTGCCTGGTATAGGAAAGAAGATATTGGTGAAATTCAGAAACAATCTTTTGCTTTGGTGTCTGATTATGTATTGCATGACAAATATGCAGTTGATATTTGCTTAAGGAATGTATTTTCGGGAATACTGGATATTGTTCCCAATCTTGAACTTGTGAGTGTTTTCTGATGGAGCTGCTTGTCATTTTAAGCAGAAATACACATTGAGCCATATGACATATCTTTCCGAAGTATTTGGAATCCAAATTGAATGGCACTTCTTCGAATCCTATCACGGAAAGGTGGCAGTAGATGCGATTGGAGGACAAGTGAAGAGGATGGCATGGACAGCTGCGAAAGCAGGAAGGAGGATTCAGAATGCTGAAGAATTTTTTAATACTGTTAGAAAGAAAACCAAAATATGTGTTCCTGAAGTTTCTCTGCCTGAAATTGAAGAAGCAAAAGAATTTCTCGACAAAGATTTGAACGTATTTCAGCTATGCCGTCCACTCAGCGGGTTCATTATGTGAAAGTATTAGGTTTAAATGTTGTGGAATATGCTTTTCTTTCATGTGCGGAAAGTGTCAGAATGATGCACAACTTTCGGAATGAAAAACAGTGTAGTGATATATGCGTGTACTACGGGACTACTGCATCTAGCGTTCCTGTACTATAAGGAGTCCAATCCAGTAACTAGTGTGTTACAGGTATGTGCTGTGTACTGGGTGCTTTCCAGTGTCATCTTTGTTATGGTTTTGAGTCAGCTTTTTATACTTGCAATGGTGTAACTGTGATAAGAAGTGAGAGCTGTCTACATCTGTTTATTCTGTTTGTTACAAGACTTTAATGCTTCTCCAAAGGATATGATTCTTCTCAAAATGATAAATGCAATTACACACCTGTATGTATTACATGTATGTAATGTATAATACGTATCACTATGATTTACCATATGTTATACCATGTAAAACAAAGACAAGGTATTACAATTTTCGCAAATGTCAGTCACAAACTCATGTCAGTTAGTCACGCTGACCTTTTGAATAAATATCTCCAGATGAGAATAACATGCCAAACCTTTTTTCAGGTTATTTGAAAGCTTAGAAGTTCCTCTCTCAAGTGATTTTTCAGAACAAATCAAATATGAAAACTTTCAGAGAAAACGGAGGACAAATGTTTGAAGTTGGACCTGCAGTTGACAAAAATGTCAGTCACGAAAAGTTTAGCGCTCATTATTAAATATTTGTTTCACTTTTTAAGGTTTTTATATTTCTTATCACAACCGCCAATGTATTCTGTCATCGTATGTCGTTAAAATAACATTTTTACACCTATATTGACCATTAGACAGACATTATAAGAAGAAAATGTAGTGTAAATGTCAGTCACACGCGGAATTGCTCAGTTGTATGTAATAATTATAATTAATAAGTTCATCTTATATATTTGTTTATTGTTTAGTATTAGTTTGTTTTGAGTGATGTTGTGTATGAAATCTTATATTTGGTTGTATTGAGGAGATAAATTTTTAATTTTATTGTTTTTTTTTTGTTTTTTTTTTTTTTTGTTTTTTTTTTTTTTTATATTATAAATTGTTAAATGTTTCTTTTTTCTTCTTCTTTGTTTATATAAATTTATTTAGTAATTTTATTGTTTTTTGATTGTTTTAAATGATTTGTTATTGTTTTACAGTACTTGTATTCTTGAGAGTGATTATGTGTGAAATGTTATTTGTGTTTTTGTTTTTATTTTCTTGATTTTTGTTTTTTATGATATATAATCTAATTTATTTCCCTTTTATAATTTGTTATATATTATATTATTTTGTAATTTTATTTTATAATTTTTCTGTAAAGTGTGTTGTATGTTTGAATGTGTAGAATAAATAAATTTTAAAGATCTGGCATATTGGCCCTGGTTTAAGTAATCAGGTGCCAGGGTTATTATACAGATTTTTATTTTTATATTTTTTTTTATTGCGTGAGTATGTTCCGAACCCTATGCAGTGTTTTCAATGTCAGAAGTTCAGACATACTAAGCCCTCGTGTACCCATCCTGCTGTTTGTGAGGCTGTTACCTGGCCAACCACGAGGGCATGGCTTGTACCCGTGACCCTTACTGTATTAACTGTGGAGGTCATCCATCCAGCTCAAGGCATTGTCGAAAGTTTCTCGATGAAAAATATATTCAGGAGCTGTGCGTCAAAGAATGGATCACATTTCCTGAAGCACATCATTGCTTTCAGCAAATGCAACCTACTACCACCCCAGGTCTTGCATCATTAGTCTGCCGCACTCCTGTGAACACTTGCCATACAGCATCTTCCTGTTGCAGATGCTTCGATACAGACCAACCTACCAGCGAACTCCTCTCCACCTTCTACTGCCACAACTGCACCGCCTATTACATCCTCAGCCATACAGACATTCACTCACCTGCCCTCCACTAGCCGTAGTGAACCTGTGTTGCCTATCAAAATACCTGCTTCCCGACCTCAACATCGTGTGAATAGTTGCACCTCCTCTTTGAAGTCTCGGTCCGCGAGCCGCAGGGAATCTTGAGCTGCCTGAACATCAGAGGAGTCGCTAGAGGACGGTGAAAATCACATACTGGGTCCAAATTGCGTTAAGGTGAAGATGAAAAAGGGAAAGACCAAACACTGAGCTTTTCTTTACCATGGAAATAATCCATTGGAATGCTAATGGGTTTCAGGCACATTCTCCGCACTTAGAGCATTTAGTTTCAGACCGCTCTCTATCCATCGTCTGTTTACAAGAAAACCATTTGCAACATAACCATGCCTTATATTTTTGTGGTTTTTTGGCATTTAGACATGACTGCAGCTAATCGGCGAGGCAGCGGTGGCGTTGCTACTCTGGTAGCACGTAATATCTCTGCCACCAGCATACCGCTTAACACGCCGCTGCAAGCTGTAGCAGTGCTTGTGCAGTTGCAGGGCCTGAGTCTGTCTTTTGCAATGTTTGCCACCGGGCAGTGTCACATACAAGAACGACCTTCGGGCTCTCTTGGCTCAAATTCTGCCACCGCTTATATTCCTTGGTGATATGAATGCCAAAAGCATTTTATGGGGCTCTGACACTGACGATGCTCATGGGTGCCTTGTAGCAGACGTTTGCAATATGTCTGACCTCCTTTTGTTAAACACCGGTGTCCCTACCATGTGCCTACTGTACACACTATGCCTTAGATGTTTCGTTCTCTTGTTCAGCCCTGGTACCACTTCTTGATTGATCGGTGCTTTCCGAACTCTTTGGCAGTGATCATAATCCCATTAGCATTCACCTTTGCTGTCACCATTCTGTGCTATCACGACGTCCTCACTGGATTATGTCCAAGGCTGATTGGGGGAAATTTTGTTCCCTCATGTCACCGACGACGTGTTTAGCACTATAGATGAAATGGTGGAGTATTTTACTTGTTCTATCCTCACAGCGGATTCCAGCATTCCTTGAGGTTCATCTGCACCAAGTCACGTTCCTGTACCTTGGTGGTCCGAGAAATGCCGTTTGGCTATTAAAGCACACAAGCGTGCTCTGCATGTTTTCTGTCTACACCCTTCGGAAGCGAATTTCATTGCTTTTAAATGTTCTCGTGTAAGGGCATGCTTTATAATGCAAAATGCACATCCTGGGAGTCTTACGTCTCTTCCCTTTCATGTCACAGCTCAGCCCGAAAGTGTGGACTGCCGTTTGGCATATGTACGGCAAGCGCCACCGGAAAATCATCTCCGGACTTGCCATACAGGGCTCCATATACACCAACAAGCAAGATAGCACCGACGTCCTTGTTGACTCTTTAGCCACTACTAGCCAAACCCAAACTATGACAGAGCGTTTTTACTTATTAAGGAATCTGTGGAGCGGATAATCCTAAATTTTAACAGTGACTGCAGTGAAGCCTACAATGCACCTTTTACTGTTGCAGAGCTGGCGCATTCTTTGTGTCTGATGAGTGTCGCCTGCAAGACCTTGAAACGGGTGATTAACACTCGTTTAGTGTGTTGGCTAGAGTCAAATAACCTGCTGAGCAATGCTCAGTGCAATTTTCGTTGCCATTGCTCCAGTGACTCGTTTAGTGTGTTGGCTAGAGTCAAATAACCTGCTGAGCAATGCTCAGTGCAATTTTCGTTGCCATTGCTCCAGTGTCGACAACCTGACACGCATGGAGGCCTATATACAGAATGCCTTTCTGCTGAAGCAGCATGTCGTGGTGTCTTCTTTGATCTGGAGAAGGCCTACGACACTACATGGCGGTATGGCATCCTTCGTACTCTGCACGGTTATGGTTTGTTTGCGTGGCAACTTAGCTGTTTTTGTTTTTAACTTTTTACTAATTCGACGTTTTCGTGTCTGCATAGGAAACACACTCTCCCAAGAGAAGATACAGGAGAATTGTGTACCACAGGGTTCAATTCTCAGTGTTACACTTTTCGCCGTCGACATTAACAGCATCACTAGTGTTGTTCGTAGCAGTATCCAAATGTCACTGCGTGTTGACGACTGTGCTGTATACTATGGCTCATATGGACGAAGCGGCGTCAGGGTGGGTTTTCTCCGGGTGCTCCGGTTTCCCCCGCCATCTCATTCCACCGGTGCTCCATCTTCATGTATCATCAGTGTCACCGCCTGCGGTGCCGTAGTAGTAAAAGCGGGCGTTAAACACAACAACAACAATGGCTCATATAATCTTGAGGACATCAAGCGTCAACTGTAGCTGAGCATAACATCCATTGCCAAGTGGGTGTTTTGCACTGGCGTTCAGTTCTCCCCTACGAAAACACAGTGTCTCCATTTCCACCTACTCTGTGGTGTACACCCTCCTCCTTATCACCTGAAGTTGTTGGGCCTACAGCTTGACAGCAAGCCCAAATGGGGGCACCATGAGACACAATACATCACACTGGTATCCATCTCACTACTGGTGCTTTCCGCACTAGTAAGGTCGATTGTCTATGCTGATTCTGACGAACCTCCACTGTCTGTCCGACACACATTGTTACTTTCTTTCTACGTGGCAAGGTCGGCCACCCATCCAGGTCATTGTATTCGGTCCAGACCTTGCACACCGTTATATGTGTAATACAATTATCTCCCATCCAAGTGGTATCCGATTTCGATAACTGCTTGCCACACACGCCCTCTAACTGCCAGCTGTAGAGCGGCATTCACTTGGCCGATGTCCTCCCTAGCAACTCCTGGGTGCACGCCTTGACCTGGAGCTTTTGGGCTCTGGGAAAGTAGCTATCCGTCATTCCGTGTTTCAGCAACTTTTCATGGAACTTCTTGGCTGATTCTGGACTTACACTCCAGTGTTCACCAATGGCTCTCAGATGGGTGGTGCGATGGGTTCCGCTTTTATATACAACGGTGACGCTCATATGTACCACCTTCCAGACACCAGTTCAGTTTTTACAGCCGAGCTGTTTGCCATATTTTATTTCTTGCTTTTCACCTCAAGTTTAGCTCCTGGATGGATTATTTTTGTAGTGACTTGCTGAGTGCTCTTCAGGCACTGCAACAGTTTGTTGTCACTCGGCATTAATTTTAAAAATACAGACACTTGTTTCTCAGTTATCTTGCAGGTACCAGTTCGTTTTTACCTGTTGCCCAGGCCATGTGGGTATTCCTGGGAACACGGAGGCAGATGCAGCTGCTAAGTCTGCATGTCACCTGGAATTTTCCACCCGTATACTCCCTTATGTAGATGTGCAGAAATACTTCCATCGCCATCTACATGCTGTTTGGCAGGAATCTTGGGAAGCGTTAGCTGGCACTCAGTTACGGACAATCAAGGACACTGCACAACCCTGGCAGACATCTTGTAGGTATTCTAGGCGGCAAGAAGTGATTTTAACCCGTCTTGAGGATGCCACACTCGAGCCACACGTGGACACCTTTTGCATGGTGATCCGGAGCCTGTGTGTGCGATGTGCCTGTCGCACTCTCCATCACACATGTCCTTCTTGATTGTCTGCATTACACTCGTGAGCGCCAGTTCCATGGCCTGGGTCTTACTCTTCACTCCGTTTTAGGCAATGACCCAGTAGCTGTAGCTATAATACTGCGGTTTGTTGCCAAAATTAATTTCAGTAAGCAAGTGTAAGGAGTTTTTTATCTCGGTGGATTTGAAATTTTAGGATGTTTTACTTCTGGTGTTTTTAACTTTTTAACACTGGTACTAGATCACCTCTTTAGTAAAATAACTTTTTACTGGCTTTAATTTTTAGCTGTTAACAGTCATTTTAGTTCTTTTAGCTTTCGTTTTTAGTTATTTTAACTTTCACGTTTTAACATTTTAGTGGTGAGTTTTTGTTTGGTTGTTTGTATTTTGGACTGGGGCCCTAATGACCTAGTTGTCGATGGGCCCTTAAACACCAGTACTCACTCACTCACTCACTCACTCACTCACTCACTCACTCACTCACTCACTCACTCACTCACTCACTCACTCACTCACTCACTCACTCACTCATCACTCACTCACTCACTCACTCACTCACTCACTCACTCACTCAATGTCTCGTGTGATAAAGTGTTGAATATGCTTTTTTAAGGTCTAACATTGTGGCGCTACAGATACGTTTATCTTCAAAGTATTCATATATGTAGTCGATTATCTTCTCAACAGTTTTTATGGTAGAGTGTTTAAACCTAAACCCAATTTGTAAGTTACTGACTATATTATTGATTTCAAAATAGTGTGAGAGCTGTTTATGTATGCAGTATTCAATAATTTTTGAGAATATTGGTATTAATGAAATTAGCAAGTACTGTTAATGGGTAGACAAGTTCATCATTTAGCAGTCTGAGAAGATAATTTGAGAAACCATAGTAATCTTCTGATTTAGAATTGCTGAACCCCCTTGGTTGCCATAGAAATGTTTTCAGGTGTTATATACGACCAGTTAAATTTGGCATTTTTTAGAGCAATTGTGTTTTGTAATATCTTCTGTGCTTTTTTTCGCTCTTCCAGTGTAGTGCGTTGTTTGTTTGCAATCGTTACAAAATGAGAATTTAGTTTATCTGATGTGATAGGTATTAGTGGGTCTGATTTTTTTATAATTTCAGTTTTTATAACATTCCATGCTGCCTTACATTTGTTTTTTGAGTTTAGTATGTAATTATCATTTGCTGCATGTTTTGCTGCCTTAATTTCTAGTTTGTAGGTTTGTTTTAATTGTTGGTTTGTCAGTTTATCGTGAAGGTCTTTGTCTTTCTGATATATGGAACGATAGTACAATAATAATGTTCCAGTTTTGTCTAAGTGGGGAGTGTACCAACTATTTTGCTTTTGTTTAGCTTGTTGCACATTGAACGATTTCCGTATCCTTGGACAGTTAACATTATAAATTTCTGTAAATATATTAAGAAACAGGGTGAAAGTCAGACTAACGTCAGGATGTGAATATAGAATACTATCCCAATTAATATTGCTCAGTTGTGCTTTCATTTTAGTTATATTGTTGGCAGTTAGGGATCGGATAAGCTTTGTAGTTTTAGTTGAAGAGTTGTTTGTGTTGTTTACATGAAATTTAAGCCAGAGGCCATTGTGATCAGACATGCTAAAGTCAGTATCATTTTGAACCCTCGATTTATGTACATTACTGATCGTTATCAAGACAGGAATTATATCTAGTTGGTTCTTCATTTAAGGTAAGAAGGTACTGCCTATCTCCGCAATGCTATTTCTATGATTTTTGGGTGCACATTACTAAGAAAGTATTATTGATATGTAGATAAAAATTTTCATGCCTGTTCTTAAAACCTTTATCTTGAGTAATACCTATTATTATTTGAAAATTTTATACTGACAATTCTTGTATAATTTTTTTAGGTTGTTTAAAAAAAGCCTGAAATTTCAGATAATTTTATTTTTTTAAAATAAGTATTATAAATTGCAGAGAGAAATCCCTTCTTATTATTATTCTTATAAGTCTGCTTAATACATACAAAAAAATTCATATTTTTTGGTTGAATAGTTTTTTAAAAAAGTGCACTGGAACCTGAAAAAATGTAAAACTGAGAAAAACAGCTTTAAAGTTTATATATTGAATACTCACTTCTCACATGAGTCAGAACATTCCTGCAGCATAGTCTTGATCCTCTGTAACCAGCATCATTGGAGTTACAGAGGTGCCAAGAGGAAGCTTGAAAGATCCCTTTCAAAACAGGGCTTAGTTCAGAAATATCTGTTCAGTATTGCAGAAGTTATGATCAATTTTCTGAAAGTTTACGAAAAGGGGTATGGCAACAACTTAACACCCAGTAATATAATAAGCAAATTAGGGATAAAATATTGCTTCAATGAACTGTTTAACTATATTCTCATAATCTAGAGGGATGAAATTTTAATGAAATGTAAAAATAAAAAAGGTGAATTTTGGCCCCCAAGTGAAGTCCCTTCTCACCTTAAGCAATACAAATTCAGTGATCTTAATAAACCAAGAAATTGATTGGCACAGGGTTTCTCTTTCTTCGTAATGTCTATATTCATATTGCCAATAGTGTATATACCATGATTTTTTAATTTATTTAGCAGTATCATAAGTTTTTGAAGGTTAACCATAAAAGTTTCTTCTTTTGTTGACGGCACTCTATAAACTGAAATAATTATAATTTTACTCTCTACAAGCCGTATGGCTGTAGCTTTAAAATTTTCTACCTCACATAATTGGGTAACGTCTATAACATAAGGAAATTCTTCCAATGTGACGGATGTATTTTCAAAATCAGAAGGTTGGTTGAGTAGCAGACTTCGCTTTGTCCAGATCAGAGTTCAATTACTGGTTCAAATGTGACACGAAAGATGTTTTAAAGCACATACGTTTCTCCTTGGCAAAAATTTTAAATCTTTGTTTTGATTTAGTGTACAAAATGTTAAGTGGATTGCTTTTTATTTTCTTGGAGAAATACATCTCTTATATCTTAACCAAAAGTGATGTTTTTACGATATATGTCTGATCCAGGATTTCATTCTGGCATAGCAGAGGAGATGGGTATTCACTAAAGTGCGTGCGTTTTTTTATAGCATGCCCCATTCCGTATGAATACTACATGCTTGCATTTATTTATTTACATAAAATTTTCATTTTAGATACATGTATATATTGTTGATGTTCTATTTGAACATTTACACTTTTATTTACCTCTAATTTTTTTATCTACCTTAGCCTAATTGAATACTTCTCTATTGTGCATATTGTCACCGCGCCCGCCGCATCTAATTGCCGACAACCGTAGTGTCACGCATCGCATTATTGTCGGCACTACCGCAAAGGAGCCGAAGGAAAGAGACAGAGCATGGCCGCATTGTTGGGGCGCTTGCCGAAAGAGAGAAAAGGATAGAGGCTACTGGAATCTTCTACTTTGTATTTCACCGCAAAATAACTGAGCTTTCCCGAACTTTCCAATATAGTGCCTGGGAGATATAAATAGCGGTAAATTGCGACAGAGGAGTCAGTCAGACGTATGTGAAGGTTGAGTAGTCGTGCCGACAGAAAGAAGAGACGTATGCGAAGCGTCGAGGAGTCACACCAGGGAGAAGGGACAGTTCTTTGTGTTACGAGTTCGGAGCCGTGCTGTTGGAGAATCGAAAAAGACTTTCTTGTTGTTGCAACGAGTGTACAAAGTTACTGTTTACGGAAATAAAAGTGTTTCTTTATCTCGACTACATCTGTCTACTTTACTTTACACCCACACCAAAAGTCACAATATTTACAGTTTTTTTTTATTTGATGTTTGTTGTTTAATGCTATTTTATTTTGTTTGACCTTATTTCTTTAACCTAATGCTATTTTACAAATCATAAATCTAGTACTTATCATATAGTGAAAGGCAAATATAATTATACTCGTAACAGCAGTAGAGTATTGAAATGTGTTTGGACAATGATACTGGTTGCAATCTTGGTAAGGAGTAGAAATTATATATATATTTGGACTTAAGTCATTCTATTTCTGTGAATTTTATAGCATTAATGAAGTTAACGAAAGGTTGTATGAAATTGTTTCCAAGTTCTTCTTTGTTTATGGACCAAGTAGCACCTTTACTTTGTATTTTCCTAATCATGTCGTTTCTCTGGTTGTTTAGTATTTTGCATCGAAATATAATGTGGTTTACTGTTTGGTCCTCTTCTTCACATTTGCACATTGGGTTATCTAAAAATCCAAACCTGTGGCGATATACTCTTAGCTTTCCATGTCCTGTTATCATTGCTGTGAACTCCGGAGATATTGGTAACCATTGCTTCAATCTTCTTCTCACGGATGGGAAATATTCTTTGGTTACTGCTCCTTTCCTTGATGCTGTTCATTGTTGTTGCCATTCTTCGAGTCCAGTTTCTTTCTCTCTAGTTACTATAGCTTCTTTTGCTAGTCTGTCCACAAGTTAATTTCCGTGTATTCCCGCATGTCCTTTCACCCGGCCGAAATGTAGTGTCCACTTTGATTTTGAAAGTTCAAGGATTTTGCTTTTGATTGCTTCTATCAGCTGGTTATGTTTTATGTTGTTCCTGAGCAGATCTAGAGTTATCTTACTGTCTGTGAATAATGCAGCTCGTTTTTCATCGCATTCTCCATATCCAAGCTCATCTAGTTTTTTAAGTGTTTTTAATATTGCCAGTTGTTCAGCCTGGTTATTCGTGCATCGTGGATGCAACTTGAACTTTAATTTATATGCCAGGTTGCCATGGATGAAGATGATCCCTGCTGCCCCAACTTTATCACCAGTTTTGCTACCATCGGTGTACATTTCAACTGCATATTCATTGTTGTTATCTACCTCATCTATTAGGGGTATTTCCGCAGGGTGTCTCCAATACCTGACTTCCAGCGGTGCGTCATATTCTTGATTGTTGACTTTTGTTGCCAGGTAGGTTCTTACATATTGTTCAATGGTTATTTTTAAGGGTGGAACGCCTGCTACTACTCATGATGCCTCGTATGAGATAGTTCGGTAGGCTTTAGCAATTTTTATATTAATCAATCTTTGTATCCTTTTATATTTTGTTAGATTTTTTATTTTTCTTATAGCGTCTATACACACTGGTGAGCCATGTGTCATTATTGGGACTATAGCTCCTTCGTATATTGTTTTTAGTGCTTTGTGTCCTAATCCCCATTGTAGTTTAGCTGTCTGTGATAACATGTGGATGAATGTGATTGATTTCCCTGCAGTGTGGTCTATGTGTTCATTGAAGTTAAACTTACTGTCAAACCATATGCCCAGGTATTTCATTTCTTCAGTTTGGTTAAGCTTCTTGTTGTTTAAGTAGATATTGACGTCCCAATTGTCCATTCGCTTTCTTGATATGACTAGAGTCTTCGACTTTTTTTCGTTGAATTCTATTTTGTCACTGGCCCAGTTCTGCATTTTGATTAAATCCTGATTTGCTATGTTTTCTGCTTCTACTTTGCTTGAGCCTCTTGTTAATATGACAAGGTCATCTGCGTGTGTGTGTGTGTGTCTGCGTGCGTGCGTGCGTGAGTGAGTGAGTGTGTGTGTGTGTGTGTGTGTGTGTGTGTGTGTGTGTGTGTGTGGGGCCGGGGAGGGGGTGGTTGTGATTCAAGAATGGTTTAGAATCAAAATTTGACCGAATAGAACATGTTCTTTTCAATTTATTTATGTTTTTTAGATCTTTAAATGGTTTAGGTTCACAATTGGATCCATCAAGCAGTGCTGCGATCGCATTTTAGAATTTCCGGTAGTTGGTGTTGTGCTCAGATTCTAGGAGATAGATGAACAAGGTAGATCAATAAGCAGTTTTCCAGCATAATGCAGCATTTTCCATCCAAGTAAAGAACAACCATGTCAACATGGCCCCATTGAGTTTAATTAGCACCTACTGATCATAACAAATCACTTGAGCGAAGTGAACAAGTGTTCTTAATATGCTTATGCTTCATTGTTTATAATATAAGACATAGTACATTGTTCAGATTAAAGAGAATGAAGTGATTAGGAGTGTTGTGATGTAGTGCATTGTAGATACAGCCTGGAACCCACTTACCCTCCCACCCTTTTTAGTATGTTCTCTTATACAGTAATATAATCATGTAACTGCAATAAACATGGCCATCTTCCTCCTGCAGAACATGTGCAATGGCGATTTCTATTAAGGGAATGAAATAATTATGTAGGAGTGTTGTGATGTGCAGTATAGGAACAGCCTGAACCCACCCACTCTTTTTTTAGGACATTTTCTTATACAATAATGTAATTTTGTAACTATAGTTGGCGTACTCTTGGTGATTGACATTTCCTGCCCATGTGCTAATGTGCTTTGAAAACTTTAACAGTGAGGACGGAGGGTTAAAGTGTCACTCTGGTCTCATAGCAACGTCTGGAGGCACCAATTAGAGGCAAGCCTCACCAAGCCATTTCTGCAGCAACAACGGCAGCCATTGCGTGGTTGACAGCAGTAACACTGACTACCATGTGTTTTCCATTTAGCAGGGCGACTGAATTCCTTTTTAGGAATCTTCACCAGATGCGAACAGTGTGTTATTGAGTTGCACTGCAAATCGAGTTGTTGAAATACATACCTGGTACATCAGTTTACTTGTTTCGTGTGCACTGTTTAGTTCATGAAGTTTCATATTACAGTCATGTTTATGAACACAAAATCCAGTGATAATTATTATGCATAGTGTCAATATTACGCTCGTGCTTACGAACACAAAATTCAGTGATAATTATTAAACGTAGTGTCAATAGTATGCTCACGTTTGCGAACACAAAATGGATAATTATTAGGTTTGTGTACATGCATAGGCGTGCGTGTGTTTATAGGTTGCACGTTAGTTCTTGACGAATGACCTTCAGCAGAAATCCAGTGAGCTGGCCTACTCTTAATAACCAGGTCAGCAAATGTTTATGCTACGATAATAGACACCTCTGTTTTCCTCTGTCGCCTTTATGTATGCAGTCGACTGCAAAAGTTTAGTGCAGTATGGATGTATGCATGCAAGTGTTTTAACAGTGCTAGTTAGTTACATGTTAGTTACTAATGTGAAAATGCCTCTGACAGTGTCAGAAATAAAAGGAAAACCTCAGCATAGTCAAAGTCGCTAGATTATTGCCAGTGTTTATGAGTATATGAAGGAAGAAGCCAAACATAATGATTGATTTTCTCCAATGTATTTTAAAGAAATTCAGAAGGTACAAGAAAGAGTTGCTGCAGCCACCAAGATATCGCACAGTTCAGTTCACAGATTTGTGGGAGAAAACTAAAACATGAAGAGGAAGAAACTTCTTTTGGTACACTGGAAAGAAGCATGACGCCCCCAAAAGAATTACTGAAATCAACGGTTTTGACAAGTGTATAATTCGACTCACTGTATACAATTTCTATGCTGCGGAAAAGACTGCACCTACATTAAAAAGAGTATTACAAAAATTGTGATAGACCATCGATTTTCAAGGTAAACTCACTAGCCTTTGAATTGTGATTAAAAAATTGGGCTTTAAATGGAGAAAGACTAGAAATAAAAGGTGTGTTCTGATTGAAGTCATAATATTCATTCTTTGTGCGAGACCTATTTTACTTGTCTCCGTAAACACAGAGCAGAAGGACACCCAATAGTTTACGAAGACGAGACCTATATATGTAGCAGTCACACTGTTCCAAAAAAGTTGGTCTGATGACAGCACTTCAGGTTTCATGGCACCTGTATCCAAAGGGGAACGACTGATTATAGTAGATACAGGTGGAAGGTCCTAAAGAAATGAACACCGAAAACTATATCAAGTGGCTTTGCACAATGTTCATTCCAAATTTACCTCCTAACTCTGTTTTAGTAATTGACTTGCATCCTACCATAATGCACAGTGAGACAATCCTCCAACATAAAGCCCGCCTCGGTAGCGTGATGGTTAGTGTGTCTGCCTCACGTTCAAGAGGTCGCGAGTTCGAATCTCACTTAGGGTAAGTTATCCGGGTAAGGTTTTTTCCGAGGTTTTCCCTACCCTGAGAAGACGAATGTCGGGTAACTTAAAGCTCCATGGACCTCGGGCTCATTTGAGCATCATTTCACCCATTTCATTTCATTCATTCGTCCGATATGACACAATGTTGGAGGACGTTAATTTAAAAAAAAAAAACTCCAACATAAAATTCTTTAAAAAAAGATATGCAGTCCTGGCTGCAAAATCACATTTCATTTAATGAGCACAGCACGAAGACGAATTTGTATGACTTAATCTTAGCCAATAAGCCAGCTCAGAAGAAATATTTGATTGATCAAATATTGGCCGAACATATCCACACAATTTAATTTAAAAGGTGAGTCAATTAATAACACTAAACAACACTTACAACATAGTTTTCCGGAACACGTTTCGAAGGTTAACTTTCCTCCATTATCAACTGGACAATAACTGGGTTTCCATGGTGTTTCATGGTGTGGATGGCAACGCTTCTTCTGATGTTTCTTCTGGTAACGGTTCAATTAACTTGCTGAAAATATCTTTCTGAGGAATGTCGAAATTAAATACTCTGTTTCTATTTTTTAAAATGAAGATTTGTTCCCATGTGGACAGTTCTTGTTTTCCAGTTATGTGTTTGAGAAGTTTCGGTTCTAGCTTTATGTCATGATTTTTTGTCCAAAAGTGAAATGCAACTGCTGATTTTTCTAATTGTTTACTGTTGATGTTCCTAATGTGTTCCTTGGATCTAATTTCTAAATTTCTTTTGGTTTTTCTTATGTATATTTCATTACAATCACTGCATTCAATTTGGATTTGACTGATGAAGTTTAGGGGTCCGTCGACAACTAGGTCATTTGGGCCACATTCAATTTGGTATATGCCAGATTTTTTGTTAGGTGGAATAGCATCTTTGATGTTTGAAAGTAGCAGGTTTTTTATGGAGTAATGGTTTAGTGGTGCTAGCTGAATATTGTATTCCTTGAGCACTGTTTTAAATTTATCAAAGGCCCATGGATATGTGAATTTTTTCAATGTCATTTGTGTTTTTGCTGCTGTGAGAGTTGCAGTTTCTTTTAATAATTTTTTCTTTTCTGCTCGTTTTACTTTTTTATCTACCAATTCTTTGGGGAAGCCGTTTTTTGTGCTATTTCAATTATTTTGTAATATTCTGTTTTGTATTCTTCTGCTGAAAGAGGGATGTTCACCAATCTATGTGTTAAACTATTGAAAATTGCTTGTTTGTGGCTTCTTGGATTGTAACTATTAGCTTTTATGTAGTTGTCTGTCTGCGTTGGTTTTTGGTGAATACCGAAATTTATTCTATCCAGTGTTATAACAACACGGTTTTCAAACTTTTATGAAAGGAAGATAACCACGCAACTTTAAGGCTTCCACTGTACCACCCAGATCTGAATCCCATTGAGTTAATATGTTGTTAGCTAATGCTGGATTTCTGACAATGAAGTCATTAATCGTCTTGCTCTCCCAATATTTTTCACTGATGGATGGGCTACTAGAAGTGGTTGGGCATATTTGAAGGTGGTCTCGATCCATTTCCTCTTGCAGATCACATAGAGGACAGAGTGGAGAAGAATATATCCCAATTCTGTTTAAATGTTTTGCCAGACAATCATGTCCTGTAATCAACCTGAAGGTTGCAACTGCTGTTTTTCGAGGATACTCAGGAATTACTGTTTGAATGTTTGGTAGTTCCCATCTTTTATTCTTTGATTTTTCATAGTAATATTTTGCAATAATTTTTTTTTAATTCAGAGTTGACTAATCTTTTAGCTGCATAAAATGGTAGATTAACTATAGATTTTTGTACACTGCTGGTACCCTTTTTTGCAAGAAAATCAGCTTTTTCATTACCACTCAGTCCACAGTGAGCTGGTATCCATTGGAAGTCTAGGTGTTCTTGAAGTGTTGTTAGATAGGTAAGGATTTTCCAACATTCTATAATTGTTTGGTTTTTTGGTGACAACTTGGAAGTAATTGCTATAATTGCTGCCCTGGAATCTGAGAGAATAACTGCTCGCTGAAAATGTGAAATTCTATACAAAAGATTTTGTAGGGCCATTCGAATTGCTTCAATTTCTCCATCAAAGTTTGTAGTTCCATAACTTAAAGATTTGTAATAGGAAAAGAGGTGACATGTGACTCCAGCCCCTGCTCCATCCTGGTTTTGATATCAATGATCCATCAGTATAAATATGCAGCCGTTCGTGTTCTGGAAATCTTAGTATGGATTGTCTTTTAATGCCAATAATTTTAGAACACTAGTTGGAGTATCACTTTTCTTAACTTCTTCTGTCAGGTGTAAATAATATGTGATGTCTAATGTTTGTGTCGGATTCACTTTATACACAAAGTTTTCCTTTGAATTAGGAAGGTCACATTCTTCTTGATGTCTTGAATTTTGGAAAGAAAGCTCTCCTGAGTCTTTAGTGTATATGTAAAATTTCTCTTGTTCCATGTATTGACTGGAAGTCTGATCAACTTTTCCTGTTGAATAAGAGCTGCTTTTTGTGTTTCATATTCAATCGGGTATTGGTAGGTCAGTATTTCCATAGCTGGCATTGGTGTGGTTTTGATAGCACCTGTAATTAGTCTCAGACTTTGGTTTTGAAAGATTTGAATTTTTTTTGTGTTTGCTGTCACAAGAACTTCGCTGCAGTAAGTAAATAATGGTTTGATATATACATTGTATGTTGTGTTAAGCGTTGCTCTGGAACATCCCCACTTCATTCCAGTTAGACGTTTTAACAGTGAAAGGCGCCTCTCTGCTCTTTGTATTACATTTTCTATTTGTTTGGTCCATGTAAGTTTGGTATCAAATGTAACTCCTAAATACTTTGCTTTCTTTGTTTCTGGTAATTGTTGACCCTCAAAATTTAGTTTTATTTTTAGTGGTTTTTTTCTTAGTGAAAAGATTTGGTAGTTTGATTTTGTTGTATTAACAGTCATTAAATTTTCTTTGATCCACCTTTGTAGGTTGGTTAAGGATTGTTGCATGGTTTTTTCTAGTTCTGTACTTTTGCTTTTTGGTTTTGAAGTCCACATTACTAAGTCATCAGCAAATAGTGCACACTTCACACCAGATTCTTGTATTTGTTGTGGCAGATCGTTAATAAATATATTAAAAAGTGTAGTGCTGAGCACTGTGCCTTGTGGTAAGCCACGGTGTACTTGTTTGTATTTAGATATATTTCTTCCATATCTGGTAGCAATAAAGCGTTGTGTTAGGAAATGACATAGCCATGAAAACATTGAACCTTGTATCCCTATTTCTTTTACTTTCTTTAGTAGTTTTGTTCTGCATATAGAATCATATGCACTTTGGAAATCAATAAAAACAGATAAATTATCTTCTTTTCTATTGAAGGAGTCTTTGATTTCTTGACTAAAAAGTAAGACTAGTTGATTTGTAGAGTGGAACTCTCTGAATCCAGCTTGACATGGGGATATTAAATTTTGTGATTCTAGAAACCAATTTAACCTGTTTTACACCATTCTTTCCATCACTTTTGCTATTGTGCTACTAAGGGCTATTGGTCTATAACTTTTTATTTCTGACGCTGTTCTGTCTTTCTTCAAGAGTGGGACAATTATTGCCTTTCGCCATTCAGCAGGTACAGTGGTTTTCCAGGATAGATTGTAGAGTTTTAGTAGTTGTTGTTTTGCTGTTTTTTCAAGGTTTTTTATGAACTCAGGATGTATGTGATCTGGTCCAGGAGACTTTTTGTTTTTTAGATTATTTATTGCGATATTCAGTTCTTGCATATTAAAATTTTGAATAAAGATATTGCATTGAGTGTTAGGATCACATTCTCTTTCTTGTTTCAAAGCTTTCTTAAATTCTTTACGTTCCTTTTTATTATTTCTTGTTACTTTTAGTGAATTAGTATATTTATTGAATGTTTTGGTTATGACTGCATCATTTACTAATATTTTATTGTTGTGTATGATAGGTGTGCTGTTGTTTTCTTTCCTTCCTTGATATTTTTTATGAACTTATGGGCTTTTTTACCATCTGTCCTATAATCCATTTTTGCTAAGAAATTATTAAAGTGATTCCTTTTAGCAGTATTAATTTCTTTTTTTAGTGAGGCACATTTCTTGTGCCATATTTGTGTATCCGATATGTTTTTTGTTTGTTCAACTGTATTTCTAGCTATATCCCGTTGCTTTTTCAGTTCTAATTGGGGATTCCAAAAGGGTTTGAAATTTTTAATTCTTCGACAAGGAGTATGTTTTTTTTGCAGTTTCTAGGATGACTGTACAGAAATTTTTGTTCATATGATCTGGTTGGTCATGCAGCTGTGAGTTTGTTTGTTCTTTAAATTTATGTTCTAATTCAGTTTTATATTTTTTCCAATCTGCTTTTTTGAAGTTCCAATACAGATTCGTGTGACCTTGACTGTTATTTGTATTCTCTAGTTTTATATCAGCAATTACTGCTCTGTGACCAGAACTTGGATCTTCTATAACTTGTTTTTTAATTTTTGAAACAATATCTGTTGTAGCCAACAAGAGGTCTGGGTTACTGCCTGCTCCAGAGTAACGTATGAAGGTTGTGGGATCTTCTTTACTTTAAATCAGTTCAAAACTTGTGGTATTCAAAAATTCTTCCACTATCTTCCCTGTAGAATCCACTTTTTCATAACCCCATCTTTTGGAATAGGAATTGAAATCTCCAATTGCGATTGTTTTATTTAATTGGTCAATTTGTGAGAGATCTGGTTCATTCCTGGGAGGATTGTAAATACTGTATAAATGTAGATGTGTTTTGTTATCCCAAAAATTTAGCTTTATTAATTCACTTTTATCTGTGTTATCCATTTCTTTAACAATTTCAAAGGAGGATTTAATATCCTTTTTGACTCCAACTAATATTCCACTACTTATCTGTCTATTTTTGGGTAGTAGGTGTAGTAGACAGCCAGTAAAATTGAAGTATTTAAGTTGATCATTTGTTAGATTTGCTTCTTGTATGAAAAATATATCAATTTTATTGAGTTCTACTCTTTTTGTTTGTGTGAGACCACCCGCATTCCATTGTAGATTTATTGAGTTAATATGGGGAGACATAAAACAATGGGTAGCTGCTACATATGTAACATTTAAATTAAAAGATGTTGAAAACCTCTGCAGGCAGAGATTTGAGGGAATTGGACAAATACGAGTAGAATGGGAAAAGGCCTTCCTTCATGTCGAAGAAATTGAACAAGAATACTGGGATATAGATGACATAGTGGAAGAAAGGATTGAGCAAATTATTATCCAATATAATGGAATGTAAAGTAGCGACAAAGATAACGAAAATAACAGCAATTGAGACAAGGAAGAAGATGAGGGAGAAATGTCGGGAATAGAAGAAATGCAAGGAAGTTAAGTGGAAGCAGTTATGGAGCTATAGTGTGTAATACGTGTTTCTGATATTACTGGAAGTGCGATAAATTGATTGGTAACGTTGTACTACTTCAACTCAGAAGCATGTGTGTCATCTCACTGCAGACTATACCTCCTCTCTCTCTTGATGCCAGCGTTCCTGCAAAAGGTGAGTAGCTACTTGCATCCAACCTTTCATATAAAATTTTCATTCGTCAAGAAGTAATGCGCGACCTGTAAGTATGTGGACTGCAAATAATGAAAGTCAAAAAGACAAAGCAAATCTCTCTGGGAAAATGAACAAAAGTGTTTTCAGAAGAGGTATTCCAATTAGAGGACAGGTGCATGAAATTGTTCTTTAAGGAAGTACTTTGAAGAAAGAGAGAATGGGGTGCCTCTTAATTTCTGTTGCTAAGGTCCTAGATAGAACAGCACTTGCAGTGGGAATAAGCAAGAATACGATAAAGTAGGCAAAGAAAAATATGAACGGGAAGTGAACCAACTGTGTTCATCCAAACTTGAAACTCCAGGGAAGAAGAGGAGAGGCAACCCGGTTACGAACCTGTATCCTTTTCAGCAGGATGCAATTTGTCACCATATTTGTGCATATTACATGAGAAAAGAACATCCTACCATATAAAGTTGTATTCTTCGTTGCAAGCTGCAGAATGTTTTACAGGCAGCAAGACTTCCCTTCTGAAAATAGTGAAGCAATTTGGCTTCCACCATAAAAAACTCAGTGGTCATAAACTTCTGTTGGAAAAACCAGAAAACTGTGCCTGGCGATGCAGATTTCTGCGGGAAGTGTGTACCAATGATTTTGAAAATATTGTTTGGCTAGACGAGACATGAGTAAAAGCTAGTCACAGTGTTAACAGATGGGGTGCCATTAGGTGAAGGGTGAAGAATAATACTTCATGCTGGGAACTCCCATGGGTTTATCCGAAATTATTGCCTACTTTTCAAATCAAAGAAGAAAGTTTACTGTGAAGAAATGAATCATGCACCTTTTAAACAATGGTTTGAGGAACATCTGCTGCCTAATATGCATGAAATATCATTAATAATAATGGACAAGGCAAAATACCATTCTGTTATTTTAGATACAATTCCGACAATGGCACCCAGAAAAGCCGAAATGCATGATTGGGTTGTTTGCCATAATGTGCCAGTCAGCCGTCACATTAAAAAATGTGAATTACTGGAATTATTAAAAATAAACAAACCACGATTTCCACAGTAAGTGATAGATGAAATTGCTGCAAAACATGGACATAAAATACTTAGTCTTCCTCCATACCATTCCCATTTAAATGCAATTGAATCAATTTGGGCTCAAAATAAGGGATATGTTGCTCGTAGTAACAAATATTTCAAAGTATCATCTGTGATTCGATTAACAGAAGAAGCATTAGCAAACATAACGTCTGAAAATTGGAAGGATGCCGTTTATCATTCCAAAGGAGTTACATCTACAGCATGGGAAAATGAGGCCCTTTTGGAAGAAAGAGTGAATGACATATCTGTTGGAGGTTCCAGTGGCTCAGTTGATGATGATGAAGATAGCAGCAGCAGTAGTAACGACAGTGCTAATGATAGCGATTTGCAAATATGCAGTATTTTCCCACTGGAATAAAACATCAAATTGGTAGGTGTGATTTTTTATTTAATATGATGTAATTAAAATACCTCATTGCGTGGACCTTTTTCTAAAAATGCTTTTTTTTTTTAATTCAAGAGTCTCAAAACATATATTTCCAGTGAAATCTCAACATCAAATTTTTGGGTGGAATGCAATACTTTCTACTACTTACCAGTAGAGAAAGTAAAAAATCATGGGCAATGCAAATTTCATGGTGAAGTTCTTCTACCATGGATCCCAATGATCCCTTCAGACTTGCCCATTCCATTCAAACATTTGCAGATTACAATTCGCAAATACTATTAGTAAGTCACAAGGCTAGACAATGTCAATTTGTGGGTTGGATCTAGAAAATCTGTGCTTTTCGAATGGCCAATTATATGTTGCCTGTTCAAGGGTTGGTAAACCATCAAGTTAGTTCGTTTATGCCTCTCAAAGATTAACTAGAAATATTGTGCATAAAATTGCATTAAGATAAAAAGAACCCATTATATTCTTGTTAATACAGTAAAACCTGTCTTCAGCGGAATCGAATGACACTCTCGAACATTTCTGTTAAAGCCAGATTACAATTTAACGAAGGTAGACCTAGGCTATTAAGAAAATTAAACCATGAACACACATAAATGTACAGAATGAGATAAAAATGTATGTACATTATTCAGTTGTATGTATTTGGAAATTTCTGCTGCAGTACATCATGTAATACCCAGCAAATTTTATAATGAACAAAAATAGCTGTGTGCACCTTCAGCCTGAGAAATCACACCAGACATATCCAAGTCATTTCGCCACAGGGTGAATTGTTGCAGTTTCTTTACATCCTTGACAGCATCTCGATAAGTCTTTAGCCTACACTCCTCATTAAGGGACATATTCCCCTTTATCTACCTCCGCCTTTTCTTCTTTCCAACTTTACATATTCTCAATTAACACATCTATATCAACTGTGTCTGTTTCAATTTGCACATCACCATCTATGTTGATATATTTCATAGCATTGCAATTGAAACCACCTTCATTGATGTAGTTTTGTGTCTAAAATTTTCTAAACTCTGATTTCTGGGACTGGAAGTTTTCCGTTAAAAGGCATACTATGATTTCTGTTGTCTGTGTAAGACAGTTTCCATTTAATAAAGGGAATTTAGCATGTTTTTCCATCTTAAATTGATGGGACCATAAAATATTTCCGTTTTAGACAGATTTCCGCTCAACAGAGATCCATTGAAGGCAGGTTTTACTATATTAAGATTAAAAATATATTTAACTATTTTTTTGTACATTAAAAATATACCTGTCTGAAAATGATTTCAGTTTTTTCTTTCTTGCTGTTATTTAAGAGTTATAAGCAGGTTTAGGACTTCTAGGTGCATATTTCAGATGAAAAAAGGAAGGGTGCTCAAATAAGGTAAGAAAGGGACAAAAAGGTGCTGGTTTATTCAACTAATAAAATGATTTCTCTTCCCTCTATTCTAATTTATTGAATTACAAACAATACATCAAATTATCACTCATCAGAAGGAGGAAAACACATGAAACTGTTGTACTTCAAGACATTAAGCATCTCTACATTTTAAAAGTAAGTCTGTTTCTATTCTATTAGTCTGTTTCTTTGTAGATGCTAAAGCTTCTTTCGACATCCACAGAAACCAGTGGGGAAAATCTTGTATTCATTGGAATGGCAATTCTACAGATGTGGCGGCATCCTCAATGTCCAGATTCTTCTAAAGACTAAACTCAAGTTCGTCTTTGGCAAAGTCATCTACCTGCTCCCTCATGGAAGTAAAAATATTCCACTGTTTTTCCTTTTGCAAACCTTGTTCTTCTAATAGTTTAATAGCTGCAGTCAGGTGCTTGTAACTATGGACACAATATAGTTCTGTCTGCAAATTATGTTATTTCTACACTAACAGAAGTTACTGTACCATGGAAATTGTACCTGTGTTGGCTGGATCCAAAGAAAGCACAAACTCTTTAATTTTGCCAAAATTCTCACACAACATAGCAGCATACTCAATCCAAGATCCCCAGGGAGTAATGACCGGGAAATATGGAAGGGGCAGGCCAGTGGTTTTCTTGTAGACCACAACACGATTCGGAGCTTTCAGCAGAATCTTTTTCAGGGCAGAGATGAACTGATTTGCGATGTCGTATTTGTTCCTTATGTATTCACAGACCCTATGAAGGGCATGAACCAAGCATGTCACATGCTTCAACTTAGGAAATAAAGGCTCCAATTGATTAACAGCTGAAACCATGTATGGAGCCTGGTCCGTAACCACTAGAAGAAGTTTCTCAAACTCGATACCAGCAGGCCAGAGTTTCTGACGAAAGTCAAAATTGCATTACTGTACTGGCATTGCGTTTCTGCAGCTCATACATTTTTAACAGCATGGGCTTAACTTTCTCCCCTGCTAAGGGAAAAACTAAAATGTTCAAAACATATCGTTCCATTGAGTCTGGTTTCATCCACAATGATTCCCACATCGCAGACACTTGCTCCTTGATTCTTTGTATGGTTTCGTGGTGAACAGGCTCCATGTAGTTTTTTCTTAAAATACTCTCATTGACATCTCTGTGTATTTTTCAAGAAATCCCTTGAGGACTGGATGGTTCATCTTATTGAGAGGAATTCCTGCTTGTTTAAGAGCTGCACACAACTTAAGGTTGATTTCCTTAAAATTTTGGCTTTTTGAAGAACTCAGTTGAAACGCATTTCGTAATAGAGGCTGCTGTGATTTGTTTGTCTGAAGAGTCTTGTTCATTTGATGCTTAGAGCTGGAAATGTGCTGTTTGAGGCAATCTTGCTGGTGTTTTTCATCTAACGAAATTCCTGAATCGCATATAGTACATCGACTAGCATTTCCATCTGTGTCTATGAAATCTTGTTTGAATCCCTGAGCCAGAACAATAAGTTGAGCACTGGACACCTTTGCCATGGTGAAGTCTAGTAATACACCTGTTTAGTAATGTAACCAGTTCACTTGCTAACTCAATGTAACTGTTATAGAACTCAGTGACTTGCTGTCCACACTCTTATATAACACAGTGACAATTACCAGAATATTCTCATTCATGCTGGTAGTGCAGTCTCAGCGATTTCTAGTAGCTTCAAGCAGAACCCAGAGTCAATTTTTGGAACTACGCGTGTGCTGTTACTGCTAACTTTGCATGACCTTGGAATCTGCACGAACAGATGATGTGCCACAGTAACAAACTTACATTCACGAACAGTAGACTACTGATTCTGGTGAAATTAAAAGCATAGAATGATATACAATGACAGTGAGTTGCATTATTGCGGGCTGCTTTATAGCTGTAAAGCAAGAGAAAGAGGATTTGTCGTACACAATTATTTTCCATTGTAGCAGGAGTGCTTTCAACTCCTGCACAGCGTTTACTGAAAGAGTTAGGCTTACTCTTCACATATTCACAGCAAGCTGAGGAGATATTAATTAAAAGTTAAATAATTTATATTGATTAAAATCATATTGAGTAAAATGGAAGGAAACTTAAAAGAAAAAAGGGGGAAAAGGGGATTATGGGCATGGTTGGGGGAAAAAGGGTTAAAGGTACCCAAAAAGGGAAAAAGGTGCATGAAAAAATGCCTCTATTGGCAACTAGAAACAAAACTTCACACTGTGGTATCTTTCCGAAGAGCTTAAATTTACCCTAAGAAAAAAGGTGTGCACCTAAAAATCCTAACCCTGGTTATAAGTTTGTACTCAACACTTTAAGTTCATAGTATACAGTACACTCACATGCAATTGATAGATCGAGTTGTGATAATTGTATGGGTGGTAGCGTTAGGTTTCTAAAAATAATTTTTTACATATTTCTCCATCACAGTTGTATAATTTTTGGATATACATTTGAGCAGGACAATGTCTGTCGGGTCTGCTAGTATTTATATATATCTGTCTCTTTATGCAAGATCATTCACTGCCATTTTATGACTTAATACCATTATATATTGGCTACTACAAAAAATGATTGAAGTGTTTGAAAACATAAAAGCTCATTGCTACTCAGACACTACACTGCGTAAATAAAAACAACATTCGTGTGGTAACACTGAAAGAATAAAACGAAAAAAAAAATCATATAGCTGCTTCTCCAAAGTGCTGAGAATTGTTGGTTTATTCACAGTTCTACTTCTGTTTTCTTCTTCAATTTTGTCTTCATATTATTTGTGTTTTTCAACAGCTGATTAAGTGTTATCTGCACACCAAAGTTTATAACATAGTTTTGGTGTTGCAGCATTTTTCTTCTTTTTGGCCTCTGGTTTTTACGAGTTTTTCAAGTTTCTGGATATTGTTTTAAGCTTGAATTTGCCAGTATGACACTAAATTTCCCAACTGATTTGTATTTTCCCGGTAGACCACAAGGGAATCACATCAGAGATAAGTGCCCCAAGAGTGACTTACAATCGGAAGTACTTTGTCCCAAATTTCACAGAGTATTTTTACTTTTGCTTCTCACATCTGATGGCTTAGGCTGGAGGTTATGAATTGGCATTGGTCTGAAGCTGTCAGTTGGCTATAATTGCCCATGTCAGTAAGAGCAATTTTCAACCCAAGAGTTATTCAGCTTTAAACATTTCTTAAAACGTTGAACCAAGCAATAGCACAAAGTACTATGATTCCCCAAAAGAGGAGCTGAGCATGCTATGTGGTAGCATGTCTAATACTAACAATAGGTTACCTTAACCCGGGAAGAGACTCAACACCACCATGTAGTGAGTGTTTCATACTTAAGTCTTTGGTAATCAAGTCAGCCATGTCTCCTTTCCTATTTGCCTTCAGCATACAACATTATGTTGAAGCAGTTAAATAGGTACTCTGGGAAATGTAACAAAATTACATTTTTGCCGAAGTAGCTGACATTCACCTAATGTATGGTGAAGCAGGACATTGTTCAGCAATAGCTTCATGAATTTACAGCGGAAGGTACTCCAATAGATGACAGCCCCCATTGGACTATTTTCGAATCTGCGGATCGGCATTTGTGAGAACATGGTTCTGTGATGCCTAATAAAACAGATTGTGGAGCAAGACATACCCATTGCACTCCGGAGTTTGAAGAAAATGTATTCCGTTTACTAGAAGAGAAACTGTCAATGAGCACCTGTGCTATTGCATGTACAATGGGTTGCTTGAGCAGCTGCTCTACCCCTTCCATCCGCAAAACTCCAAAGGATTGCGATTTACATGTGCAGTTTTGCAAATGGTTCTTAAGGCAGCCACTAGAACTGATTTCAGTGGTGGTGTTCACCGATAAAGCCATGTCTACCAGAAATGGACCAATTCTAAACTTTAAGAGCATATGAGCATACGAAAACGCCCATGCCACTGTTCAGAAGAGCCACCAGCGGCAGTTTATGGTGAACATATGGGCTGACATTGTTTCTGACCACGTCATTGGGCCATAACTTCGTCATCGACTGTATGGCAACTCTTAAAACATTTCTGAGGGATGTACTGCCAGGCCTTTCAGAAGAAGTCCCTAGGGTCATCTTCATTCTATGGTGTATTCATCATTAATTGATTCAGAAGAGATGCTGGTTTAAAAAAAATAATTTGTTGTTCAATGACGCTGTCAATTGCCAGGATCACATCAGCGTCGCCGGTGTGCCGGAATTTTGTCCCGCAGGAGTTCTTTTACATGCCAGTAAATCTACTGACATCAGCCTGGGCCGGGTTTTAACCCGTGACCTTGGGAACAGTAGGCCAGCGTCTAACCAACTGAGCCACCCGGACCAACGAGATGCTGGTTGCCTGTATTATTGCAGCTAGTGATGAGATTCACAATGCACTGTGAATGCTTAACAGGGTATGCAAATCATTTCTGTGTCAATGTTGCCTGTGCATTGATGCTAGAAGTTGCCATTTTGAGCAGTTACTTTGAAACCTGCACCCACTCATCATTGTTTCCTTACCTTTGTTCTGCTTGTATCTACCTATTGTATTGTAATGTTAATAGCAATTTAAGTTACATTTATAATAATTCAGTCACATGTAGCTCTTTCAAGTGCTTATCAATTATGTGTTTTTTTAAGCTGCTAGTTAAGCAGTTTGAGAGAGAGAATTGAAACTGAAAAATTCAATGTCACAGCCAGGATTTGAACTACAGACCTTCTGCTTGCCGTGTGGCTGCTCTAACCATTAAGCTACTGTGACACACACCCACACACAGCTTGTAGGTTTGTTGGCATAAATTAATAAGCACGACACAAATTAAGCATGTACTTAATGAAGAAAGAGAAAAGAAAAAATACATGGCTATGGGTATTTGAACCTGATGTTTTAAATTGCGTGTCCCTTTGCTGGCCTGGCACCATATCCATTATACTAAATACACAGGCTACGAAATTCACCTCCTTGTTTTCTCAATCATATATTACAGCTGCAGTGGACATGTTCAGTGCTGTGCAAATGCCCAAGCAATTTTAAGGGACAGTTCCTAATTTGTATTCCTAGGTCATAGGTTTCCTATCTCATGATTGCCTGTTCACCAATAAAATTTGTGCAGTGTTATTCATTTACATTCTGTATATATGGGGTGAGTAAAAAGTCTGGAGCAATGCTTGTAACTTTGTTGTTATAGTTTTGTGAAGTGATATTTTTTAGAAAAGCTGTAAGATATCAACATGTTTTCATATTACTATGATTGTGAACAGAGCATGACTTTTTTAATGACATTTTTTTTTTTTTCATTTTTTTGGTCCTCAGGTCTCAGAACGTACAGGTAGATGCTTTTTTGAACTGTAATTTAAATTTATTAGGACGTATTACAGCACATGAAATTTAAACCAAGAAAACATATTCATAACAAAATTAGTGGTGCTGTGTTGTAACACATGAATTCACTTCAAAAGGTGCTCAAAATGCCATTTACTGCCAAACAATGCCAAATTTGAAATTAGTTGAGGTTTCCAGCAAGACTGTTCACCTGATCAGCTGCATTTCTCACCCAATTCTTCGCTTTAACTCTCCAAGATCTCTTGGTTGGTCCTTGTAAGCCCTCCGCTTCAAATATCCCCACAAGAAAAAGTCAAAGGGTTCAGGTCAGGAGATTTTGGTGACCATTCAATACTTCCTTGTCTGCCAATCCATCTTCCTGGAAGTTCATGATTTAGGTAATTCACCACTTGCCTTCCATAATGTGCAGGGGTACCATCTTTGTTTATACGTTCTGAGACTTAAAGACTGGAGGAGTGCAAAAAAAGAAATGTTGCTATTTAACAAAATAAAAACTCGCAGCCTTTATTTGTAACCATAGTAATGTGAGGGCATGTTGATATCTTACAGCTTTTCTAAACAATATCACTTCATTGGGTTGCAACAGCGGGGTGGTGCGGTTTTTGTAATTATTAATAACGTTGTGTCTTTGAGCTATTGAGATCTTTGTGATCTCAGGGTGTAGTAACGGATGGAATGAAAAATCACACGATGTTTCTTCACCACAATGTATTATTGTATTAACACTTTATCGATATTTTACATTAAATAATTCCTGTTAGCACCATTCTAAATGATTTAAAACCTTTCCACTTTTTTATTTAGTGGAACTAATGCTTGATGAAAGTCTGGTGAAAATTCTATGTTCACACTACATAAATATGTCCTTTCACCTCGAATACACACACGCGAGTGGGCAGATTATGGCGTCCTCACGTGACACCGCCTTTTTCGTATACATCCGCGTACGCGTCCATCAAATAGTTCTTTCTTGTTAGGGAACCGATCCCTAACCATCCTCCCCTACTTTTATTATGGAACACACATAATTCTAATATTTATACATATATATTAAAATCAAATATGGAAATATTTATGACGTCTTTAAACTAACTTAGTTGTTCGTAACAATGAACATTATTAACACGTTTTCGTCATTTAACCAACTCATACCAATATCAAAAAACAAATTACACTTTTAACAAATATTCACATAAATGATTTTCTTTTGGGGTCTTCTAATATTCTGTCTCAGGGGTTACAGGCATTGTTCCATACTTTTTACTCACCCAGTATATAATATATAATACTTTAAATTAATTGCTATACAAGGGTTATCAGTTGCATATTGCTCTGTGAACAGTGGCACTTGGCCCCTGTGTTATACATTTGAAAATTTTTGTTAAGATATTGAACCCTTCTGGCCAATGATTTTCGTTTAAACGAAACATCCCAGGCAGGGCTGCCAGCTTGTATGATAATTTTGGGGGCATAGAATAATTTTAACATATGTGCACATGGTTGCTGATCTGCACGATAATTATGGGGGTGTACGATAATTTGAATGTATGATAGTTTGATACCGGCGAAATATCATTTTCACTGGTTTGTCACACCAGCGAAATGAAACTAATTACTAATAGTGACACCACTTTTGCCCTCATGGCCTGTCTCCACCCTTTATCCTCTTATTGCCACTGTGCCCAGCTCTGGTAATCTCAATGAAGAAGGCACTGTTCAGAAAATTGATGATCAATGGAGAAAACTCGGAATAAGTGATATTCCATTTGAAATAAAGAACATGCCTGAACCTGACAGTTTATTGAGTGCTGTTAAACACATGTCACCTTGGTAGAAATACTGATTTCAAAGAGCTAGCGACCTTTGCATTAGCAGTGATTTTGTTGCCCCTCAGAAGTACTTGTTGTGAAAGAGTTTTTCTAAACTGGGTTAAATAAAAACCAAAATTAGAAAGAGATTGGCACTAGATACGGTAAATGAACTTGTTCTGTCGTCTCAGCTTAAAGAATGTGGTAGATCCGAAAATCTGCAAGTCACCGAGAAGATGTTAAGGTTTATCTCGACAACAAATTTGTATAATGCTCCAACGGTTGAGGAAGAGGGACTCTCAGATGAATAGTGCGAGAAACATAAGTGCTAAAATTGTAATACTGCTTGATGTCATCAATCTTGTAAATGGATATCCTAAACATCATTACTATTACGTTTTCATAAGTGTTACACTGATATTTATATTGCTGTAGCATTTGTTTTATGGTGTACAATAATTTTGAATGGGTGGTACAATAATTTTACTTTTAAATGTTGGCAACTCTGATTCCAGGAGAGTTTGGGTTCTGCTGTAGGCTTTTGTTACTTATTCAAAATAATTCTGACTTCTTGTAATGTCTTATTCACTTGTCTGACCCATCGATTTGTATAATTGTTACTACGTTTGGACAAGCGTATCTTTTTGGTGTATTGTTTAGTAAAATCTTGAGGTATTTCAAGTAGGTATGAGTATCACTACACTGTGCTGTCCTAACAATTATTTATGATGTGTATTGTAATTGCTATTTTCAGAAAGTATATACAGTGAATGAACATGGCCAAGCCCAAGCCCAAGCAACTAATGACCATGACAGAAACAATCACCAGGAGAATACAACTACTCTACTTAAGCAGACTGAAGATGTTTGCATACCTGCTAAAGAAGACAAAAGGCCAAAACATGTTATTTGGGACAAGGCCATAATAGAAACTTTGGTTTGTATACTTTTAGTTAAAGGAATTCTTTTGTATGCATAGAAATTATGAACATTACGTTGCTAGAAACACCGAAAATGTGATCAGTTTGGGATGAATGGTATAGCTTTGTTGTATTTACTGTATTAACGTAAGTGTTGGAAAGAAACACAAGTTATCCTGCCTCAGTTCAGTATTTGGTTACTTTTAAGGCCGAAAGCATAGGATAGCTTTCAAGCAGAAAACAACCATACTGGTCTGGAGTTCAATTTCCTTTAAGGTTAAGTTGGTATGTAAAGTTGCACCACAAGAACAATCATCATCATCATCATCATCATCATCATAGCTGATACAGCTATCTGACATGGTCAAGATTACATAGTTTGTGTAACGCTAGCTTAAAATCATGGAAATTAATACAAGTATAATAATTTCAAATAAATATATACAAAAATAAAAATATACAGAAGTAAAAGTATACAAAAGTGTACAAAACTAAGAGTATACAAAAGTAAAAATATACAAGAGTAAAAATATATATTTAGTTCATTCAATAATGATAGGCACTCCCCCTATAACTCCTGCAAAGTAGCAGTTTAAAATATGTGTCGATGTATGGGTGAAGATAGGCGATAGTACTGTCTACTGCCAACATGATGTTGCTACTTCCCATAGATGGCGCACTGGAGCAGTACTTGTACCGTCTTGTGAGTACGCTGGTGGACATCAGTGAAACAACATGGAGGCAGACAAGTATGGGCAAAGGTGGACTGTGTGGTTTCTCTGGAGAGGAGTGACTGCTTCACACATCCACAAGAGGTTAGTGGCCATATGTGGAGAGTCTGCACCGAGTCGCAGGTCCGTGTTTCATTGGGTGTCCGAATTCAAAGACGGCAGGGACTGTGCTGAAAAATGCAAAATCACTGGATGTCCAGCAACTGCACGCAAGCCAAACAATACTCAGCTTGTCAATGACCTGATATTGGAGAACAGGCGAATCACATTTATGAATTAGTGCAGGCAAAATCACAGGGAACCCTCCACACCATAATCCATGAAGGTTTGAAGATGGAAAAGGTGTGTGCGCAATGGGTGCCACAGAAGCGTGTGGAGGTATGCCAACGGTTGCTGCAACAGTACAGTGCAGATCCAGAGGAATTCTTTGCAAAACTGGTCACCGTCGACGAGTCGTGGTTTTTCCACGAGACTCCAGAAAAGAAATGCCAGTCTATGGAGTGGAAGCATGCAGTGAGCCCTCGTCCCAAGAAGGCACGGCCAGGACTATTTGTTTGGAAACAAATGGCAACTGTGTTCTGGGGTAAGAAGTTCACCACTAATGATGAACTTCATGCAGTTATCCATCAGTGGCGCTGGGATACCCCCAAAGAATGGTTTGCTACGCAAATACATAAGCTGCCAGAACGATGGAACAAGTGCATAGACATTGGCAGGGAGTACCTGTAATGTTATCTGAATGAGTTTGTTCAATAAATGTAAACAAAATAAAAATTGTAGTGCCAATCATTTCTGAACGCCCCTAGTAAAAGTGAAAATATACAAAAATAATAGCTCATCTAATCATAGTCACATTTCATTTGATGAGTACAGGCATTTATGGATTAAAAATTCCTTAAGTCTTTTCTTAAATATTTTTCCTGCAGTTTTAATTGACAATGGTAATTTATTGTACATAATTGCACCAAGAATATAGCGATCATTATCAATAATGCTTTCATTAGCTGTTATCCTATGCATGTCATTTCTGTTTCTTGTTAAATATGTGAATATATATGACTGTTTTTAGGCTGGGTTGGGGTTTTCTTACTACAAGTAGGATAAATTTGTACACAAAGAGGGAATAGATGCTAAATGTGCTATTAGAGTGGAGGATTTCGCTGCACGAGTCCGTATGTTTCAGGTTGTAAATTATTCTAATAGCCTTTTTTTGTAGGACGAAGTCTATTCAAGTGTGTTTTTGCAGCATTACCCCATACTTTGATACCATAGTTCAGGTTTGGACAGACCAATCCATAATACATTAGTTTCCTAGTTTCATCATTAGGGCTAGGAAGTTCATGCATTTGCATGTTTTTTCATATGGGCTAAAAATGTATGCTTTTACTATTTATTTATGCCAACAAACTTACTGTTGGTTTTTTTAAACACACAAGCCATGTGTTTGTCTCTGATGTGAGACTGCTATTGTGGTTTACCAGGAGAAATACGAACTGGTTTGAGAATTTAATGCCATTCTGGCAGTTTGTCACAATAGCTCAGTGGTAGAGCATCCGCCCGGTAAGCGGAAGGTCTGTGGTTCAAATCCCAGCTGTGGCATTGAATTTTTAAGTTCCAGTTCTACCTCTCAAAATGTATGCTTTTACGTTATGTACACGAACATTACTTCCACTTACTGGTGTTTTGCTCCTCACTGTAACTTTTCTATCTGACCTTACCTTGGTCATCTCTTGTTCTCTTCCGAACCCGATTCTATTAGGGTTCCCGAGGGCTAGGGAGTCTTTATTTTTCCAACCTCTCCATTTCTCTATAAAATCTTAACCCCTAACATGCTGACCTGTCAGGGCATGTAATACGTCCTCTGATTGGTGATCAGAGGATATGGTCTGTGAATTTATTTTGGTAACTCTCCCGGTCAGGTCGGTGAGACCCGTAAACCGATGACAGGTGTGGTCCTCCAGACATTCTGGGGGTTGTGAGAGAGCGATGTGACCGCCAAAACATAAAAATATGGTGCTCTCTAAAAAGCGGTTACTATTACTGCTATTGCTCTCTTCAATATAATCAGTTGAAAATATTGGAGAGCAAGAGGATTAATGACTTCATTGTCAGAAATCCAGCATTAGCTAACAACAACAACGTTATGTGCACGAATTATAGAATTTTCAGTTGTTTGGACATGATTTTATGGTGCATATAACTGCATATTTTCTTGATTTTGATAAATGCATATTATTTCAATATTATGGACCCTATATTGCATATTTTAATGATTTTTATGGTTTTTTATCATTTTTTCCATCTGGATATTTTTCATATTGGTAGTATTGCACATGATGATGCAACTCACGAAGATTTCAATATTATAGGCCCTATATTGCATATTTTAATGATTTTTATGGTTTTTATTTATTTATTTTTTTTTTTTTTCATGTGCATAATACTTTTCATATTGGTAATATTGCACATGTTGATGCAACTCGCGAGGTGAGTCATGTTGTTATGCAGTGAACCCCCTGTTTCCATCCCTTCATTATATGTATGTGCGTAGAGAATAATCAGTGCGTTATCTGAGAGGTTTATATTAACAAAGATAAAGTGCAGGCTAGTTGGTTTTGAGCAGCACGATTATCGCAACGCTTCCCTGCTCTCCAATAGTTGTGCCCATATAATCTGTGGTTGTGCCATGGTCTTCAAACGTAACAGTGTTGTGAACTGGTTCCCACCAAATTAAATTAGGCGTATAAAATGTTAAAGAGCTCTTAAAATGCCAAAAATAAAACCAACTTCGAGCGCTAGATTAATTAATTTACAGAAAGAGTTTTCGGGTGATTTAATATCTACAGATAATAGGGTACTGTATTGTGTAGCGTGTGAGAAAAAGGTAGGGGTGAGAAAAGATTTCAAATAGTTCAGCACATAAACACAGCAAAACATAAGGAGAATTTAATCAGAAAACTCGCAAACAAAGAACCTGTTCAAAAACAGCTAGTAGAGTGTTTAGGAAGTAGGGTTACTGAATTTTCCTATGACTTGTACCAAGCATTTTTAGCTGCTGATATTCCCTTGTTCAAAATTAATAATCCCACATTTAAAAACTTTCTTGCCAAGTACACTCGACAACATGTGCCTGAAGAAAGTACACTGCATAAGACTTATGTAGGACATTGTTACAATAACGTGTTGTTATAGATTTGTGTCCTATACAAAGAGAATTTTTGTTAAATCTCCTAAAAGAGTTAAGTTGTTTAGATCAACAGCACCTAATATCAGACTTCCTCCAGCACCAGTGTTAACTCGATGGGGAACATGGGTCGATGCAGTTTTATATTATGCTGAGCACATAGAAATAGTCAAAGAGGTTGTTAATTCATTGGACTCGAAAGATGCTTCATCAATAGAAACTGTGCAAAATATTTTGTCAGGCACTGGGTTAAAAGAGGATCTTAGTTTCATATCTGCCCATTTTACTTTCTTACCAACAGCCATAATGGCATTGGAAGCTGTAGGATCTCCTTTGCATGAATCACTTACTGTGTTTGAAAAAACAATGTAAGAATAGGAAATATCAAACTAACTGTTTAACTTTGTTAAACTTTGTTTAACGTATAAATAAAGTACAGATTTCAATGTTCAAAATGAGCTACAGACCATATCTATCTGAAAAGTAATACCAGAGATATTTATGTTTATGTAGAACGATGTGCGCAAAATATCTGAAAATTTTATGCTTTATATTGACCAAAATAATGAATTGACAAACAAAAAAATAGGGGTATCATTTTTTCATTCATAGAACACGTAAATTTAATATTAATGAAATTAGAGATATGAAGGTAAATTTTGTGTGATTTGACATGGAATGACTCCTATGTAAAATTTCTCTTGTTCCATGTATTGACTGGAAGTCTGATCAACTTTTTCTGTTGAATAAGAGCTGCTTTTCTGTTTCATATTCAATGGGGTATTGGTAGGTTAGTATTTCCATAGCTGGCATTGGTGTGGTTTTGATAGCACCTGTAATTAGTCTCAGACTTTGGGTTTGAAAGATTGAATTTTTTTGTATTTGCTGTTACAAGAACTTTGCTGCAGTAAGTAAATAATGGCTTTTTATATACATTGTATGTTGTGTTATGAGTTGCTCTGGAACATCCCCACTTCGTTCCTGTTAGACGTTTTAACAGTGAAAGGCACCTTTCTGCTGTTTGTATTACATTTTCTATTTGTTTGGTCCATGTAAGTTTGGTATCAAATGTAACTCCTAAATACTTTGCTTCTTTTGTTTCTGGTCATTGTTGACCCTCAAAATTTATTTTTATTTTTATTGTTTTTTGTCTTAGTGAAAAGATTTGGTAGTTTGATTTTGTTGTATTAACAGTCATTAAATTTTCTCTGGTCTGCTTTTGTAGGTTGGTTAAGGATTGTTGCATGGTTTTTTCTAGTTCTGTACTTTTGTTTTTTGATTTTGAAGTCCACTTTACTAAGCCATGGGCAAATAGTGCACACTTCACACCTGATTCTTGTATTTGTTGTGGCAGATCGTTAATAAATATATTAAAAAGTGTAGTGCTGAGCACAGTGCCTTGTGGTAAGCCTCGGTTTACTTGTTTATATTTAGATATATTTCTTCCATATCTGGTAGCAATAAAACATTGCATTAGGAAATGACATAGCCATGAAAACATTGGACCTTGTATCCCAATTTTTTAACTTTCGTTAGTAGTTTATTTCTGCATATAGAATCATATGCACTTTGAAAATCAATAAAAACTTATGCATTATCTTCCTTTCTATTGAAAGAGTCTTTGATTTCCTGACTGAGAAGTAAGACTTGTTCATTTGTAGAGTGGAGCTCTCTGAGTCCAGCTCCAGGAGACATTTTGATTTTTAGGCTATTAATTGCAATGTTCAGTTCTTACATATTAAAATTTTGAAAAAAGATATTGTATTGAATGTTAGGATGACATTCTCTTTCTTGTTTCAAATCTTTTTTAAATTGTTTATGTTCCTTTTTATTATTTCTCGTTACTTTATGTGAATTAGGATAATATTGATTGAATGTTTTGGCTATTACTGCATCATTTACTAATATTTTACTGTTGTATGATAGGTGTGCTATTGTTTTTTTTCTTTTCTTTTCTTTCCTGTTCTTGACATTTTATACATTTTAGTAGAAAGCTGTGGATCTTCTTGTTTCTAGGGTGAAGAAAGTGTTCGTAAAGTCACCGATTAGAATTAAAAAATTCCATGAACTACTTCCAAATTTATGTTTGCCTCCTCAGCCAGTTTTGACTCCGTGCGGAACGCGGTTGTAGGCTGTGTCATACTATGCAGGACATTTCAGTGAAGTGAAAACAATTTTGAATTTCCTAAATGCAGATGATGCAGTCAGTATTGCCACAGCATACAAGAAAAGTACATCCATAAGCATTTCTCCAAAGTACCCGAAATTTTAAAGTTGGAAGCTCAAGATATGCCCTTGGAATGTTCACTTTCTCTCATTCACGAAATTTCAGTATCATTGTCACCAGAAACACACGGTGTTGCAAAACTTGCATTTGATAAACTCAATCAGGTGCTACAGAAGAAATCCAGTTACAAAATACTGTATGAAATTTCTAAAAAGCTTTCTGGCGAGGAAACTCACATTGAAGAGCAGTTCACTGAAGAACTGTGGTGCTTTTCTCATGCACCTGTGATATCATGCAACGTGGAAAGAACATTTTCACTGTACAAATCATTTTTCATTGATAGACGCAGGAGTTTTACACAGGAAAATCTCAGGATGACCTTTCTTGTGTACTGTAATGGCCTTCAATAGGGTAAGCATTCTGCGAAACGATTATCATATTTACATGTATTTGTTTGTGCTTTTTTGGTGCTTATTTGCGTCATTTTTCGTGCTTATTTCCTTACTTATTTTACTATTGTATTTTGCTTATAAATCCAGGCTTTACTTATGATTAATGCAGTCAAATGCCTTGCTTAGGTCTAGCGAAATAGATTCCATTTTTTGACTTTCATTTAATTTTTCCATAACCTCGTGGATGAATGTTATAACTGCTGAGATTGTGGAGTAACTCTTTCTAAATCTATGCTGTCTATTAATGAGAATGTTGTGTTTGTTTAGGAAGTTATCTAGTCTCTTTAACCTTTTCACTGCTACGGGCGAGATATCTCGGGTGCGGAAAGGCTTGCCAGGTGTGCTACGGGCGAGTTATCTCAGGCGGAACTTTGAATGCCGGGCATTTGCAAGGTTTTATTTGTATAAGCGTTTGAACAACACAGGGATGTAGTCTCATCTGTTGGGAAGCATATGAACTACATTTCTGCTGTCACTCTGTACAGTAATGACCTCTGCAGGAAAATATTTGAAGGGGGTGGAATGACACCCGGTATGCACTTCCGACCACTGCTTGTTCACGTGATCGGCATGGCGTATTCAGGGTTTTCCAACTTAGTGAAAATGGCTTCTTCACAAGGTGCGCGGTTTAACCTTAGCGATGCGGAAATGTTAAATGTTTTTGAGTCATTACTGTCAGATTTATGCAATATTTCGGAGTTTGCGGATAGTGACGACGACTTTGAAGTGACGGATAATGGTGAAGATAGCAGTGAGGGTGAAAATGAGCAACAGGTAATACCAACACAGGTGCTAAAGCGAGCATGAAAGGACATTCCATTGTTCCAGTGGTGCTCTGGAAATTTTACTCCACGTGTGCATGACTTCAACGGGGACATTTCAGGCATTTCTGTGAATATAGGGGATAACTTCAGTGCACTGGACTATTTCCAGCTCTATTTCTCCCCTCATTTTGTAGAGAATATTGCTGAGGAAACTAATAAATATTATAAGTTTCTCATTTAGAAAGAACAGCCGTCTCCCAGCTCTCCTCTTCAGAAGTGGAAGGATGTGACAAAAGAAGAATTGTACGTCTTTTTCGGTATTACTCTGCTTATGGCCAGGGTAAAAAAGTTAACAATTGCAGAAAGCTGGTCAAAACATCCTCTTCTTGCAACCCCACAGTTTACGAACTGCATGTCTCGGGATAGATATCTTCTCATTTTGCGTGTGTTGCATTTCAGTGATAATGACAACCAAGCTCAGGGAGAAAGACTTTATAAACTGAGGCCAGTAATAGATTACCTCTGAAATGTATTCAGTGAAGTGTTTACCCCCTTTTGTGACATTTGCATTGACGAGAGCCTTGTACTTTTCAAGGGGCGCCTGCAATTTTTACAATATATTCCATCCAAACGACACAGTTTTGGAATAAAACTGTTTGTGATGTGTGACTGTGAAACAGGATATGTTGTTGACTTTATAGTATACACAGGAGCAACTACAGACATAATTCCGGAGCGTGAATTTGGAGTTTCCGGAGCAGTAGTCCAGACATTCATAAATAAATATCCCCACAAAGGGCACAATGTTTGGCTGGATAACTGGTATTCCAGTCCTCTCCTTTATGATTGGCTTCACAGGAATGTCACTAACGCTTGTGGTACGGTAAGAAAAAACAGGAAGGGAATGCCTAAGATGACTTCCAAATTGAAAAGAGGAGAATTGGAATCTAGGCACACAAATAATCAGCTGGCATTGAGGTGGATGGATAGGCGAGAAGTGTGTATGCTGACTACAATGCATACAACTGACATGAAGGAAACTGGAAAAGTGAGCAGGACTACAAATACACCAATAAGAAAACCACAATGTGTAATGGACTACAACAGGAACATGGGTGCAGTGGATATATCTGATATGAATCTAAGTTCTCTTCACTGTCTTAGAAAGTCACTAAAATGGTACAGAAAATTCTTCTTTCACCTACTGGATATCGTCATACTAAACTCTCAGACGCTGTACAATGTAAAAACTGGCAAGAATATCTCATTGGCTGAATCCCAAATTTCACTAATTACAGAAATTTTTCAGAAATACTATACGCCAAGATCTACCACTACATCAGGAAGACCATTATCAGGTGACCAACCTCTACGGTTGACAGAAAGGCATTTTCCTTCCAGTGTACCACCCACCCCAAAGAAAGCAAATCCCACGAGGCAATGGTATGTCTGCTCCAACACATCTTTAGGAGAGAAGAAGCGAAGGGAAAGCAGGTATAGGTGTGCCAAATGTGGCGTTGGCTTGTGTGTAACACCCTGTTTTGAAAAATATCACATGCTTTTAAATTTCTGACTTGCTGTGCAGAGAAGCGTGTAAGAAAACGTGCAAATGTACTGCGTGAAATGCTTTTTTTTTTTTTTCAAACATAATTTTTCACATGTATTTAAACTGTTTTTGTTTGGACATCCTTATGTATGAAGTCAAGTGAAAAATGTGAAAGTGCAAATATATAATCAATATTTTTATTTTGCAAGTAACAAACCAGTGCATTGACGTTACATAATGCCAGACACAAAAATGTATACTAGTGGTCCCTTGTGGACAACCCTGTGTTGCGAGTGTTGCATATACTTCCCAGCATATAATTTAAAAACGACAATTATTACAATGTGGATTATCAAGGACAGTCTACATCATCTGAGGTGAGTTTCTATGTCATTTACAATAGCTTTTCATGGCGTTATCGGTATTTTTAAAATGTTTATGTTTTCTGAAAATAACTTATCATGGAGGGGTTTGCCCAGGTAATGATATGTCAGCAGTGAAAAGGTTAATATTACTTTCTCAAATAATTTGGCGATCACCAATGTGAGTGCAATTGGTCTATAATTATTCATTAGGTGTTTATTGCCTTTCTTATGGACAGGTTATATAATACTTATTTGTAGGCAGTTTGGTAAGACAACCTCCTGAATAGAAGTGTTATGTTAGGGATTTTAGAAGTTCAGGTATGCAATCTTTCAGCAAGAGCGGGCTGATTTCACCTCAAACATGGGAACTTTTGTTAGGAAGGTTCTTGACAATATCTATTACTTCTAATTTTGAGGTAGGAGTTATAAATATAGTGTGAGCAATGGGAGATAATTTCGTACACAGGTTCATGTCACTAGTAGTAGGTTTGGATTGATTAGTGGTTACATTCAAGAAAAAGTTATTGAGCTCTTTACAGACTATGTTGGGGTCATCTATAGTGGAGTCGTTTATATTCAGCATAAGAGTTGTTATTGACTTGTTCAGTCTATAGGTGTTAATTATGCTCCAGGCAGTTTAAGATTTATTGGAGGAGTTCCGTATTTTTTCAGCAAACTTTGAAGACTGTATATTGATGAGGGCTATGTGGTATTCTTTCTTGACATTTTTATACTTATTTAGGTAAAAAGTGGAGCCAAGGGATTGTTATGGGAGGTAGTAATCTTTTACTTTGTTGCGTAGTTGTGTTATTTTGCTGTTAAGGAAGATGGATTGTATTGCTTTGGACTATTGCATTTTTTAGTTAATGGGCAGCATATGTCAAAGTAGTTAAAGAATATTGTATAGAAAGCCTTCTATTGTTCATCAATACTTGCTAATTTGAAGACGGGGTCCCACAATTTATGACACTAGTCTATTAGTTTAACCATAGCGGATAGAAGAGGAAGTGTGAGCTCTTTGGGAGTTACTATGGTTCGGTCACAAGATGGCACTGGTGTCGCGGTCGCTTCACTTTAGTTCACGAATGCATGGTGAAAATGGGTTTCATATTATCAATTAGTATTTTAAATACCTAAAATCGTAAACACGAATATTTGAAATACTGTTTTGAAACATCGTCTTTCCTTGACACATAATATAGGATGCTATTTTACAATAATGGGTATTATAATTAATGAAGAACAATGGGAAAATTCGGCTTACATAAATTTACGCTAAAAAATTAAACCTCAATGCAAATTATGTATGTTATGTATATAAAATATCGAAACTCTCAGCGGAATTAGATGTTGGAGACCATGGAGAGTTTACGTGTTGATTTTGCTGACTTCGATGACGTAATTTCTCTACCGATTTCCTTGGTACGACACTTCATGTAATGTAGTGTTAACTTTCCAACTAAATCCAGTTTGTGTTCCTCGCAACATGCTATTCCACTGGGTCCTAATATGATTATATTTTCGCTTCCCTTAAATTTTTCAAAATTAATTGTCCTGAAGAAGTCAATGCCATTTGCAGTGCTGTTACTGAACAATTGAAAACATAGTCTCACATTCATTCTCTGAAAAGAGGTGGGGTCTATGTGGGATGAGGTCAATTTCGGGCAAACTCTAAGACCAGAGTGTGAGCTTCATAAATATATCTATAAAAATTATATTGGATGCTCTTATTTCTATATAAGACATCCACCTTATCATGAAAGTAATTTCTCATGTGTTTTATTATGTGGACGCAATCTGAAAAAGCCTATATTCTTCTTTTCTCATCAAGTGGGTGCTGGATACTACATTGTACATTTTCACATGTTGCTCCTATTCCTAAAATTTTCCATACTTTTTTGTTTGATTGACTTCCATCACTAGTGAAACCAACAATTCTTGTCCCTGAGTTTTCTAACTGGACAATTACTTCTTAGCTAGTATCTCACCGGGTCTACTTGCGTACATCACTACTGGTTGGCTCCAATTATGTAGCATTAAGGGAACAAACATAAAAACTAAAGCATGGTTAGCCATATAATTTTTCTGATTGTCAGCAGTGTGTTCACGAATCCGTCCACTTTTAGTGAGCTAGCATTTAGCCTAACTTCTTCTCTTAATTTGACGTTATCAAATATTACAACTCCAAGACGCTTGTTTTTATCTTCTTCGTGAGCGAATGTGGTAGAAATCGCATTTAGAGCATTGCTATATGTGCGCTTTATCCCTTTAGATAATTTCCTTAAATGGGCTTCAGAAGGCAGGAGCAGCAATTTAATGTTTATAACCTTAAGGGCTTTTAACTTTAAATAACAAGCTTTCTAATAGAAATTCATTGGTGTAACGAATCCCCTTCGAGCTCGTCTGACATGTTTTAAGCATTGTATCTAGAACCAGCTTTTGTTTTTTACTTAAACAATTTAAATTGCGTTTATGTTTGCAACAATTAGTAGCAAATTTCTTTTCTATTATTTTTAATTTGGCCCTCTCTTTAGATAGCAGGATTAGTTCTAACTAAATTTCTATTGAGGTTTCTAATTATTTTTTTCAGTGTAGCAATTTCATTATTGACACTTGTGTTTGTGACCTTGGAGGATTTAGAACTGTTTTCTATGATTTCCTCATTATTGAAGGATGGTGCATTTGAATTAAGAACTGGTTGACTGGATCCTGCATCTGGTAATTTACTGATTGTTGAATATTGCTTCTTCAGTAATTTTTTGTTTCTGTTTTGAGAAGATTTTCGGGATTTATGCATTGTAGTTAAGTACCTGGGTAGATTAGGAAATATACAGGAAATTGCCCCTGGCTTTAACCGCCATTTAATTCTAGGAATTTCAACTAGTTCTCCATGCACAACGAATGAATCAACTTTCACTAAGAAGTCCTCTGGAAAATGTTTGCCACAAATACTAGATATAACAGATAATTTAATGTCTTTCCTAGGAACAGACTTTTCCCATTTGTAAAACAGATTTTTATCTTTAGGAGGAGTAAAAAAATGCCTAGCTTCTGAGCAGTTTCTGTATCCTGAACGACACCCGGGTACAAAAGGAGTTGGCATTTTTAATGAATTATTGATGTTGCTTGAAACTTACGTGTTGAAGAACACACACATTTATGCACAAACTTAGAATAAATTTCACAAGTTATATAATTACTCACAACGCATACGTATAAAATTATGTCTGTACATCCGAATCACATACCAGGCAGTTCGGCCGCATTTTGAGGCAACTGCGATCGCCACGCCACAGTTTCGGTCAGTTGCCACGGGACCACTGATCATGCAGTAAACTTGCGGAAGAGCTCACACTTTCTCTTCTATCCGCTATGGTTTATCTGTATTAAATTTAGTAATACATCTAGTTTCCTGTATTAACTTATAGGTATCCCTTACTGGGTTGGACTTAATATATATATATATATATATAATTTGGGCATAGTGAGCCAACAAATAAGTGTTGATGACATTCGAGGTGATATTACATTCTGGTTGGTTAGTAAATGTATGATCTATGATAGTTTAGGAGGTTTGAGTGACCTGAGTATACTTTTGAATGACATCTCTAAGATGATTAGCATTAAGTACATCAAGTAATTTTCTGTAATAATCACTGCTTTTAAGGTCAAGATTAATATTGAAATCACCGGCTGGTATTAGGTGTGCATTATTCTGCTTTTTTGAAGTTCCAATACAGATTCGTAAGACCTTGACTGTTATTTGTGTTCTCTAGTTTTATATCCGCAATTACTGCTCTGTGTCCAGAACTTGGATCTTCTATAACTTGTTTTTCAATTTTTTAAACAATATCTGTTGTAGCTAACAAGAGGTCTGGGTTACTGCCCGCTCCAGAATAATGTATGAAGGTTGTGGGATCTTCTTTACTATAAATCAGTTCAAAAGTTGTGGTATTCAAAAATTCTTCCACTATCTTCCCTGTAGAATCCACTTTTTCATAACCCCATCTTTTGGAATGTGCATTGAAATCCCCAATTACGATTGTTTTATTTAATTGGTCAACAAGTGAGAGATCTGGTTAATTCCTGGGAGGATTGTAAATACTGTATAAATGTAGATGTGTTTTGTTATCCCAAAAATTTAGCTTTATTAATTCACTTTTATCTGTGTTATCCATTTCTTTAACAATTTCAAAGGAGGTTTTAATATCCTTTTGACTCCAACTAATATTCCACTACTTATCTGTCTATTTTTGGGTAGTAAGTGCAGTAAAAATCCAGTAAAATTGAAGTATTAAGTTGGTCATTTGTTAGATTTGCTTCTTGTATTACAAATATGTCAATGTTATAGTCAAATACAATTTTATTCAGTTCTACTCTTTTTGTTTGATTGAGACCACCCGCATTCCATTGTAGAAGTCTGATGTTAGATCTTCTATTAATATAATGTTTTGGTTCTCGAGAAGTAGTCCCCGCCTGGAGATCCGAATGGGGGACTATTTTAACTCCGGAACATTTTACCCCTCGAGTCATATTTCATAAAAAAAGAGAGCAATAGCAGTAATAGTAACCGTTTTTTTAGAGAGCACCATATTTTTATGTTTTGGCAGTCACATCGCTCTCTCACAACCCCCAGAATGTCTGGGGGACCACACCTGTCGTTGGTTTACGGGTCTCACCAACCTGACCGGGAGAATTATCAAAATAAATTCACCGACCATATCCTCTGATTACACTGGTCGACAAGATTTTTTTCACAAGAAATCTGAATAGTGAATCTAGGGCATTTTTTCATCCTGAATTCAGATATGTAGTCAGAATTTTCCCATCAGCCATAGTTTTTCTGTGAAAGCTACTTTTCAAAATATGATTTTAGCGTTTTCTTTGACCTGTCATAGGAACCTTTACCTCATATGTAGCTATTTTACTCAAGCCGTATTTATTGAAATTATTTGTAATATCACGCTGAAGCACCACAAAACAAGACTGTGCAGGTTCATTCATGTTTAGACATGCTCAGACCTGTCTGGCATTGTGATGTGTCAGTATTGAGCTGACTGTGACATTGTTCACTAGTGAAATATTTCCTTCCTTTCTGTTTAGAAGTGTATTGTGTATGTTGTGCATGTTGTATGGTTTACCAGGAGAAATACGAACTGGTTTGAGAATTTAATGCAATTCTGGCAGTTTGTCACAATAGCTCAGTGGTTAGAGCGTCCGCCCAGTAAGCGGAAGGTCTGTGGTTCAAATCCCAGTTGTGGCATTGAATTTTTAAGTTCCAGTTCTACCTCTTAAACTTTGCCCACACACGGCTTGTGTGTTTAAAAACACCAACAGTAAGTTCGTTGGCATAAATAAATAATAATTACCATTCAGTGCTTAATGTTTTCATCATGCCAAGAAAGTGTGTAAATCATGCAGATAATTTCTGCTATATTTGTGGTGAGCTGACCTTCAAGTCTCAGAGGCGAAATATGACCCCACTTGTAAAGAAGTGTTATCATCTTTACATTGGCTGTCAAGTTGGTGATTTTGATAAGAGCTGGGCCCCAAATACATGCTGTGTTTCGTGTGTTAGACTGCTGACTGGGTGGAAAAATGGTACACATCATATGCCATTTGCAATTCCCATGATTTGGAGGGAACCGAAGGATCATTCAACTGACTGTTATTTTTGTTTGACAAATATTAAAGGAATCACATCTAAAACAAAATATACAGTTAAGTATCCGAATTTGCAATCTGCATTGAGACCTGTCTTAAACAGTGAAGAGTTTCCCGTACCAGTATATGTAGATACAACCTTAAGTGATAACTCTGATTCTGACCTAACTGAAACTCAAAATGATTCAGATGAAAATAAAAATGATCTTACATATGAAGCCAGTAGCTGTTCATCAGAACCATACTTTCCCAATCAGCAAGACCTTAATGACCTGATTCGGGATTTAAATCTGTCTAAACTGCAAGCTGAAGTTTTAACTTCCAGACTCAAAGGGTGGAATTTACTCCAAAAAGATGTAAGAATAAGTAGTTATCCTAACCGCCATAGTGTTTTCAAAGAATACTTCTCTGAAGAATATGGTGTTGTGTTTTGTAATAATATTTGTTCACTTATGGAAACTCTTGGGCATCAACACCGACCAGATGAGTGGCGATTGTTCATAGACTCCTCTAAAGTAAGTTTGAAGGCTGTGCTGCTACATATTGGCAATGAACTTCCATCAATACCAGTAGCGCATGCCGCTATGAAAGAGACATATCAAAATATGAAACTAATTTTAGAGAAAATACAATATGGAAAATATGAATGGAATATCTGTGGTGATTTAAAGGTCATTGCTTTATTGCTTGGTTTGCAACTTGGGTTCACCAAATTTTGCTGTTTTTTGTGCGAGTGGGACAGCAGAGATAAGAAGTCTCACTACGTTAGAAAGTCATGGCCAAAACGTGAATCTCTTCTACCTGGCCAGAAAAATGTGGCATGTGTCCCTTTAGTGAATCCTGAAAAAATATTTTTACCTCCATTGCATATTAAGTTAGGAGTTATGAAAAATTTCGTCAAAGCTATGGATAAACTTTCTGATGGATTCTTGTACTTGAAATCGAAATTCCCCAAAGTCAGTGATGCTAAATTGAAAGAAGGAGTTTTTATAGGACCACAAATCCGATTATTAGTGGCTGATGAACATTTCGAGGGACTGTTAAATCCACTGGAGAGAGCAGCCTGGCAGTCTTTCAAAAGTTTATGTTGCAATTTTCTTGGAAACCATAAAGCAGAAAACTATCGTGACATAGTGGCTGATCTTCTGTATTCTTATAAAGCTATGGGATGCAACATGTCTTTAAAAATTCACTTCTTGGACTCTCACTTGGACTTCTTCCCCGAAAACCTTGGAGCTGTCAGCGATGAACACGGTGAGCGTTTTCATCAGCAAATTTCTACGATAGAGAAGAGGTACCAAGGCAAGTGGAGTTCCAATATGCTGGCTGACTACTGTTGGACTAAAATGAGAGACGTTCCAGATGCAAAATATACCTGAAAATCACTATCTACCACTTTCTAGGTAAGTGAATGCTACAAAATGTTAACACAACTCCAAAAAGTTAATAAGACTGTTCAGCTACAATGGATTCCAGCACACTGTGGAGTCATGGGGAACGAAGCTGCAGACTCACTTGCAAAGAAAGGCACAACAATAAAACAAAATTCTAAATTCAATTTCTCATATTCCTCAATAAAACGCTTGATCATAAAAAATTTTTGTCATTCATATCTACAAGAAATAGAAACAAATGCCAAAGATAAAAAATGGATTACACTACTTTCCAATCCAGATATAATCCCCCAGAGACCAAGGAAAACAGCTGTTGCAGCCTTCCGACTATTGACAAATCATGACTGTTTGGCAAGTCATCTCTACAGAATAGGTATCTTAGCCTCACCAATATGTGTCCTGTGTAACGATCCAGCAGAAATGAACGAAGACCACTTGAAGACCTGTGAAGCATTAAGATCAGAAGAAACTACAGTTCAAAAGTATTGGAAAGCACGAATGCTAATGGCTTCATTGCCAGATGCAAGGCACTAGAAAACAACAACAACAACAACTTTCTAGGTAAGTCAGAATCAGTAGTTATAATTTTGAGTTAGATAGCTAGTTACGGATTTTTTAAAATATTATAAAAATTCAAATGAATATCACACAAAACTCCTGCCCAATGCGGACAAACTGTAATTATATTTGAATTCAGCACGAAAAATACTTTTAGAATCTGTTATTTTAATTCTTGTGAAAGAGAAAACGTTAATTTTTGTAGACCAGTGTTACCAATCAGAATACGTATTACATGGCATGACAGGTCAGCATGTTAGGGGTTAAGGTTTTATAGAAAAATTAGAGAAATGGAGAGGTTGGAAAAATAAAGACTCCCTAGCCCTCAGGAACCCTAATAGCATCGGGGTCGGAAGAGAACAAGAGATGACCAAGGTAAGGTCAGATAGGAAAGTTACAGTGAGGAGCAAAACACCAGTAAGTGGAAGTAATGTTCTGCTCAGCTTGGGTACCTTGTGGTTGCCATTCACATATCCCCTAGACGGAGACCCCTGAGTAGCAAATCTAGCCACTATCATTCTTCCACCTGCATTCTTTCCAATGTGGAAAGCTTCCGTTAACTCCCAGCCATTTAAAGTCATCTCCAATTTTCCCTCCAAAATCTCTTGTCATTTCCTGGGTGGGTCATGCTCCTCTTCTCTCTTCAACATCCGAAATTACCAGATTGAATTTTTGGTACCTTTCTTCCAAAGTTTCTACTCTTCTTTTGACGGATTGTACTTCTGTTTTCACATTGTCTTTCAGTTTTGATTTCTTTAATTTCTCCCTCCACCTCATTAATTTTGTTCCCTAATCTTTCTCCATCCCCTGTAATTTGTTCAGAATCTTGCCTCCATGTCCAAGATCACCATCAGGTCCTGGATTCATCTGTACTCCTCCAATGATTAATAAAATGCTGATTACACACACCACTACTAGGATATTTGCCATTTCTCCATTCTTAACTTTTTTCTTAAACATGTTCCACTTTAAGCTGCTAAAGTTTCCAATCCTTGCCCTGTACATTTCAATGTTGATTCCCATTGCTTGTTACTTGTGCCCTGCTTTCAGTACTTCCTGCAGCTCCCAGAAACACAATCTCTCTCCACCACAGCTAGCTTAGCACTCCCTCATATAATATTGGGAATATATGGAGGTAAAAATGTAGAGCACTTTGTTTTATGGCCCGACCCAACCTCATGTTTACATGCTCCACACTATTACACCAGGGTGGGTTCCTTTTTAAAACATTTGTGTTGCATTCTCATAAGTAGGGCCCAGATATTTAGCTTCTTAAAATCAACTTTTTAGTTATTTTTGTATGTTAAAAAAGTTTGTTTTAGTTTTTTAACTTTCTGAAATAGTTTTATATTATTATTTATTAATTATTAATTTTATTATGCTGTTTATTGTGACCCCACTCCTCTTTAGTACCACACTGTATACATTATTTATAAATGTCATTGAAATATATAGCACAGTTACAGTTTTTGCAAATAATGTTTTTCTCACTGTTGATTCATCTGGTATCTTGCGACGACTGATGTCCTCAAGAAATTTCTTGAATGCACGATTCTGTAGTACATTCCATGGTATGTTAGCTGAAACCAGGGCTTCACATAAACTTATATTAAAATTATCCTCCACTGAACAGCCAGGAAAACTAGAAATTAGTGACTGGTGCGATGGAAAATTAACTGTCTTTTTTATAGCAATGTTGCTGATATGTCTCTCAGGTCCTTTGCTGCTCAAAATGCGATTTTTGGTCAGAGGGGACCTGCAAAATACGTAAATAAAATCATAGTTCATTGGAGACACGCTATATGCGTGGTACAAAATCTGATTTTTATCAGAGGGCACCTGGAAAATACGTAAATAAAAATATAGTTTTACGCTATACACACGAGAACAGGTATATTTAATCCTTACCTGCTTTTGGCAGATTTGGCAAAATATTACTTTGCCATCTGTGATGAAGTTCGAATCGTTACCTATCTAATGACGAATCAACCAACTTCGAGATGAGCTGACTAGGCATGACACTGGCTCCTTAAATTACCTGCTTAATCTAATGAAAATTAACTTCTAACGATGTAGTAATTGTTTGCATTAACAATACGCAGTAGTCAACTGAACACAACGGATACTGTTTTTAAACTGATTGGATTGAGCTTATGGCGGATTCTCCTAACGACCCCTTCGACAACAATCCCCGCATTCCTTGCTTGTAACAATACAGTCCCACACAGCTAAATACAAGTCAGTTACCTCTTGCATTGTTGTCACTACTCCTCTTATCCTTACATACTAAGTGAAAAGAAGTAGCAAAGGTGTAACAATCAAAGTACATTCACAATTTCATAAATATTTCATTTTACCATTTTAAAATAGTTTTTTTTCGTTGATAGCTGATTTTTTTTCAATTTTAAAATAAATAGGAGATTTAGCCTCTTAGGTTTTAAAGTCTCACTAAGCCATTTTTAGGTTTTATAACATTTGAGCATTTGGCTTCGATGATCATGAAACAGATAATTAAATTAAACTACTGCAGTTAACTATCAAGGAATAAAATAGTTAAAAAACTAAGAATCCAGGCCCTACTCATAAGTAATAGTAATATGTGCTATGGAGTACTAATCTTGTTATAACTAGGTTGATCTGCATTCTATGCCAGGCCGTAAGGTGAACGCTCTGTATTAAAAGTGATTACAGACCTTCAAATGCTTATATTAAGAATAGCGTGATACTCGTTTCACTTTCTATTCCCAATGATAGACTTAGTTTTATTGGGTACTCGCATAAGAGCATTTCCATTAATTTGTACTCATTGCAGTGATAGTTCTATTTCTTTGTATATCTACAATTTGTACAGCATTTAGCCATCCTGGGCAATTGATGATAATTAAAAAAAGAAAATAAAGGACTGGCCCTGTAGCTCAGTTGGTAGAGGACCTGCTTACTGTGCAAGGGGTCCCGGATTCAATTCCTGGCTGGGGGGTTGGGAATTTTTCTCTAGCCAAGTTTATTCCCAATGTTCCCCAGAGTCTGGAGGTATGAATGAGAGTGTGTGCATATGAATTTAACATATAATAGCTCTAAAGACTGAAAACCCACTGTTAAACATGTAACACCATTGCTGTTAGCTAATATGTTCCACAGGGAAAGCCGCCAATATGACAATTTGAGTTAAAGGCAGGATATAAATGGAACATTGAAAAAAAAGTAAATAAAAAGAAAAGGGGGGAAAAAAAATTAAAAACTTGAGACTTAATGTTATTGTTTCACACGTGTCCCCAAAGAGTTGCTGGACTATATTTCTTGATGACTGTGTTTCCTGTGAGTGAATGAATGCAACATTCCATACACTCTTATGTGTAAGTGAAAACTTGTAAAACAATGGTAGGAGTAGAGGTATTCAGTAACATAGTGTTAACTGCATTGTGAATGAAGTTGATTTAGTGATGCACTTGTGTCTGCAATAGCCTGGCTTTTTGACTCACTCTTGGCCATTACCTATTCCAGTGACCAAATCCATGAATCCAGCAGAAGCAAATCAGTACTTAAGTGAGATAATGCAGGGCATGGAAGTATTTGTTCTTTATTTCCATCTGTTAGTCTGTGTTTCGGTAGCGCCATGGCTGAACAGTTAGACCATTCGCCTATCACCAAGGCAGCCTGGCTTCGATCCAGTGACCACATGTGGTATGATTGATGGACGAAGCGGCGTCTGGGCAGATTTTCTCCAGGTTCTGCAATTTCCCCTGCCACGCATTCCACCAACTGTTCCATCATCACGTTTCCAATCATCCATTTTGCCTGCATTTCATATCATTGTCTTCCTCACTTTCATACCTGGAGCTGGGCTGACCACTTACTTCCAGGTCTTCACTCTGTCTGGTCCATAAGTTCGATCCCCAACAGGCATCTGACCTTAAGCACAGGCTTGTAAGTACATATTCAGTCCTCCATAAGGAGAGGGTGATCAGATAAAGAAATTTGTGTTTCGCGTCAAATTAGGGTCATGACCATACCATTTAGGTATACTGTATGACTATTTCCATAAATATTTATTTTTAGCATCGTATAGCAGTGACATTGAATAAAACATGAAGTGTGCAACTATTTTGAAGTAGACAATACTAATAACAGAGCAGTGTGTAAAAAATGCAGAAAATCATTTTAGTGAAATGGTATACCACACAAGACAAATTCAAACTAGTATGTATGTTGTATTCATATACTGAGTGGTGTTCACACAATCTCTATTGAAAGAGCAATGTACGAGTCTCCCATCACTGTCGTAAAATGATTCCTCAACTACTGAAAATGATGAGCAAAAACACAATTGGTTACATGCATTTGTACACAGAAAACTACTAATGAGAACATAATTCAGCGAACAAGCTATCGGCAGCTCAGCTGTTAAAGTGAGGATCGAACACCAGGTATCAGTGGTATCGACCTATTTGTACATACTGCACTTGAGCATTGAACAGATCATCTTCAAGGATTGTAATATTTCCTGGGACTATACAACAGGTATAGCATGGATTTGATTAAATGAAACAAAGTAGACAGTATTTCTTTGGAATAAAAAGGATCTGACATACACAAGATTAATTGCTTGGATTCAACTGGGTAATCATTGGGGAGACTGAGGGAAATCTCTGAATTCGTCTTAAAGACCATTTCTATCACATTTTCAATAAGCAAATAGATGAATCAACAATTCTGGGACAGAAACTGTAACATGAGAGAAATTGAAGTACTTGAATGAGTAAATAAGGCTGTTGACCTCTGCACTTGGGAGTAATCTTCATGAGAAGTTTAGTAATAAGCTCATGAGTTATGATGTTTCTGAGGACTGTAATTTAAGTCTCCACTAACAGCACTCTGGAGTTCCAGCACTTGAAAATTCACCAGTGCCAGCAGTAAAGAGCTGATGGTGCTTTGGAAACGTTCTCAAAATTTGTAATAAGTGAAACAGTAATAGTATGTTAAATTCTTATTTATCTTCAAATTATTGTATTACACTTCACAATGTTTACTTCAGCTTTGTGAAGATAATGATTTTGCATTTGTGATACAGTTGTGCACCATTCACAATGAAAGCGTAATGTTAACATAATGTAGCAAATGTACAGATGTGAGGTAAGGCCATTCATAATGTAGCCATAGGCGTAACACAAGAACTTTGCACAGGTTTCTATATCCATAAATTATATGTGAAAGTCTTCCAAGTGTACTGCAAGTTTCAAATTCAACAATATAACCAATAATTAATATCCAATTAGAAAATTCATCCTGTCCGTTATACATAGGCCAGTTACATATTACACCAAGAAATTTCTACCAGATAATAGTGCCATTACAGTCCAATGAGCAGCCACATACTACAGATGTTTGTGTAAGAGGGATCTTTCTATTTCAGTTCATGACATCTGTGAGCAATCAAATGGTGACATATTTTGGGACATGTTTTTTATAATTTACTTATTTAGCAGCTTTTCTCAATGTTGTTTTGTATATTAATGTCCTCCATGATGTCATCTCGGATAAATGCCTTATCCAGATAATTCATCCTAACGTAGATTCCAACTCTTGAATATGAGGCAGACATGCTACCACCACACCACAGAGGCAGGCTTTCTCAAAGTATGGGGATGCCAGAATACAAAATAATGAACATAGAATTTAACGAAAAAATTATTAGTTAGCATACAAGTATTTTTCAGGCAAGTACTTACATATCATACGTTACCATTTAGTAGAGGAAAAATTGAAACAAATTTTCATCTGCTTAGCTGTTTTAATAGCTACGAACAATTGAAATTTCACATCGTCACTCATAAGTTTGATATATTTTAAGTATTTTTAAGTATGAGTATTATATAATTTTGAGGTTTTTAGAAATAAATGCAGTATGAAAAGGTTATTAACCAAGAAGCTTAAAATTCTGTTAAGAAAATGTACACATGTAAGCGCTAATAGTGTTACAATACCAAATAGAGTAATGCTAATTCAATGTAGCTTGGTAAATATACCGTTTGAAAATATGGTATATTATGAATATCTTGTTTGTTTGACCATTGAATTCATCTACTTCTTAGGTTTTGAGAAATCAGTTCAACACAGAGAAATAAATTATATAGGATGAAAAGTGATGGTGGCATAGAGAATGCATTTTAGAACAGAATTAGTGTAGTGTGTGGAAGTACACAGGTATTGGTGTGGGATAATTTTATCTGCTGAGGAATGTCTGTGTAGTGTATAATGGACCAATATCATACATAAGAAGGTGTTGAACCAACCAAACAGCAGCATTGTCTGACAGCATTTAAAATGGCATGGCATATCATATGGATGAGCACCATAAGTGTACAACAGATAGCATAGAACCTCACATCACAATGATACACTGTTCTGAGGCTAGCAATGCAACGAGAAATAAATGCAGAATTCTTCTGTTATGCATGCAATGCAAGCATAAAGTTTGGAGCTGACAATCTCTTGTTATGTGGCTTATGTGTAGCAAAAACTCTTGGAAACTGGTGTAAAACATAAAGGTTCTGGAATTATTCAACACTGTCTATTCCTTTTATGTAAGCTCACTTTTTCCCAGCATACCCGGGCCTAAATGACCTAGCTGACGTGGGCCCTTAAACTCCACTACAACCATCCACCCACCCGTCCATCCATCCCATCCCATCCCATCCCATCCCATCCCATCCCATCCCATCCCATCCCATCCCATCCCATCCCATCCCATCCCATCCCATCCCATCCCATCCCATCCCATCCCATCCCATCCCATCCCATCCCATCCCATCCCATCCCATCCCATCCCATCCCATCCCATCCCATCCCATCCCATCCCATCCCATCCCATCCCATCCCATCCCATCCCATCCCATCCCATCCCATCCCATCCCATCCCATCCCATCCCATCCCATCCCATCCCATCCCATCCCATCCCATCCCATCCCATCCCATCCCATCCCATCCCATCCCATCCCATCCCATCCCATCCCATCCCATCCCATCCCATCCCATCCCATCCCATCCCATCCCATCCCATCCCATCCCATCCCATCCCATCCCATCCCATCCCATCCCATCCCATCCCATCCCATCCCATCCCATCCCATCCCATCCCATCCCATCCCATCCCATCCCATCCCATCCCATCCCATCCCATCCCATCCCATCCCATCCCATCCCATCCCATCCCATCCATATTGATGATCTTGACGGTAGGGCTATCTGTAGTGGTGGGACCTGTTGGTAGAACAATGAACTTCCAAAGATTCTTCAGAGGCAGGAAATCAAAAATTAAAATCACCCATTAAAAGGCAATACCAACCAATTCAAAACCTGGTGTTTGTCAAATAAAATGCAAGGATTGCCCAAAAGTATACATCGGCCAAACTAAAAGGAATCTAAAAACATGACTTACGGAGCACATTAGAAATATAACATTAAAACAAATCGACAAATTAGCCATAGCCCATCACTTCTGGTCAACTCAGCACACAATAGAACAGGATATAAAATTACTGAAACATGTAAAAACAACAGTGGAACTGATAGTTTGGGAGAAAATATATATAATGAATTTTCACATAGCCATGAATTTTGATATACCACAAGCAAATGACATACTGAGGATTATATCCAGCAACCCAGATAACACAGTCACTACCACAACAGGTGTTTCCTCTTCAACCGTCAGTCGAGGAACTGTTGATATTGAAGATGCTGGTCTTCGAAACGCATCCAGATAAAAATAAGTGTAAGTGAAACATATAAGTGTGTATAGGTAGACTCATATACTTCTAAAAATAAAGTTTGGTATGTTTACATGTGGAGTAAGCATAGAACAACCTGGTATAGACATGGGAAAATGTCACATTTGTCATAACTGCAAATTTTGTTAATTTAAAATTTTTTTTTTTTTCTTTTTTCTTTTTCTTCTTCTTCCTCCTCCAACTGTGAAATTTTCAAAAATGATTTAATAGAAGTTTCAATTCAGCATTGCGGTCTATTTACTAAAAACAATATTTGGGCAGAGAAATGTTTGAAATGTACTCAAGGTAGAGTTTGTGTGACCCAGTAAGTTTTACAGTTCGTTTGTGTGGCTATATCAGCATGACTTAAATACAATGTGCATAAATGTGATTTATTTATAAATGGTTCATTGGTTAGTTTTATAAAGGCTAAGAAAGATCTTAAACAGGGAGCAGATTTTTATTGGTAAAAAAAAAAAAAGTTAAAATGTTTAAATACTTGTATGTTAAAGGTATGAGGTATTAACCTTTCATAGATGCATAGCAGCTCATACTATTTTCTCTTAAAATTGCAGTGGGCAACAAAAGTTTTCTCCAAATTGTCCCATCACGAATGCATGTTGATTGTAAATTATTGTAAAATGATCTTTCCACATCACAAGATGTAAGACGTGTGCATATTTAAACAAAGGGATGTTAGTGAGTCAGTTTAAATCAGCTACTTACCTTCCATGACCTGAGTCACTCTACACAGTATTTGAAAGCCATTGTTTTTCTCAAACAAACTTTAAAATGTGTTGTTTAGTACTTCTAACCCATGAGACAAATTTTCATTTCAACAGCTGGCACCTCCTGAAGTGTTTCACTCAACACATTTGTTGAAGTTCTAGTTTTTGTATGGAGTTCATACAGAAAGTTTAGATTTGTAGATCTGAATGCCAAATTATTTTTAATTGGCCATTATCAATAAATCCTGAACTATTTTGATAGATGATGTATCACCATTTTTGCCCAACTCATTTACAATAGATGCAAAACTTTCAAAATTTATTCCATAGTACAAAACTACACTTAGCCAAGTGCCTCAGCCCATGACCACTAGCTCAGGGGTAAGAGTAAGATTTGGATTTTTTTTTTCTTTCTTTCTTCCCCCTGTGAAGAGATCAATCCTTAGTTGTGATTTAAGAAAGGTTTTTTTTTTTTTTTATTCCATTTGATACAAGCCTATCCAGGTTGGGATACAGGAGTCTTATATTTCGTATAATCTGTGAAGAGCATGAATTACACAAGGAATATGAAACATTTTTAGAAAACTCATGGAATGGACTTAACCAGCTTTTATCATATATGGTGCACCATCTGTGAGAAAGAGTAATATGTTGTCTTATTTCATACCATTTGATCTTATTTTATGCATAGTTTCATTGAATAACCTCACAATCGTTATATTATTTACTGCAGTTATTTATACGTCACTCTTTTGTCATTTTTCAACACATTGACATTTCCTATTTTTTTTAAATGTGAATCTTTGGTTTCGTCTAATATTCACTCATCATCACATGCTCTCCTAATTTTTTTGCAAAATTCATCATAACATTTAGGGTGGTACTTGCTCGCTCTTAATGTTGATTCTTCTGTAGGTTCAATGATAAGATATTTAGTCAGGAAGTTTCGAAGTTGAACATTATTTATTTCTTTGAAAAGAATATCAACTGCAACGTGCTCTGCATAAATCTAAATACTGTGAACACTTCGATTATCCTAAGTTTGAAGGCAGTTTATCAATATTAGTCATGAATTCACATAAGTCACAGCAGTAATATGTTTATTTCCATGTAAATGTTGCCTAACTTGTGAAAGCTAATTTGTACTTACCATTTTTCCATATGGTTGGCAAAACAAAAAAATGTTACTGTCCATGATAAATGTTTTTAAATTTGTCTATGTTTTGCTGAAGACATGATGTCAAACTTGATGTTTTCAAGATCTACAAGTTGCACAGAACTCTCATTCATAAGAACTGAAGGAATGTGGTCTGTATGCAGCGTTCAGACACATTATTGCAAGTGCTCGCTCTAGCAGTATAAACATATGAAATATACAGATTGCAGGTTTGTTTTGATGGCCTGATCTATTCTATTTACCTTAGGCACCATAATATGGTGAACATTCTCTTTTACTTCTAATCCAACATAAGTAATTTGCAAATTTATACAGGGTGTCCCAAAAAAACACTGACAACGCTTAGTATGTTGGGCGGGACAGCAAGACAGGTATCGCTGCTGTGACATCAGCTCACTGAGCTCACGTGCTCCCATCAAAGGCCAGTTGAACGTGTGGCGTCACAGTAGGGAAGAGGAAATGGCATATGGGACATCCTAATTTTAATGCTGACTGTTTCAATTACGGAATAGTCACAGCTTATAAATAATTACATTTCGACTTTATGCCATATATATATAAATTCTAGTTTACGTGAACAGTCATATAACGCAAATAGAACAGATATAACTATTTTGCCTGAGCTAGAGGAGAGCTATACAGAACCATCAGGTGGACATTTTCCGACATTGCCGTTTCGCTTTTCTTTAATTAGTTTGTCAATGTTAGTGCGTAATGTACGGCACATTTGTAACCGAAGACTGCAGGTTAGATTGTGATCTGACAATATGCTTCGGGATTTTGACTTAGAAAGGTTCATAACGGAAAAGAATTGTTCAGACACATATGTAGAACCAAACATAATATCCGTGCAGCAAAGGCATACAACTTCAGGAGGAACATTCTTATAAAAAATCAGCCAAGTCTTCCTTGTGTTTATATTTGTCCTTCAGCAAATTGTCGCACTGTAAATTTATCAATTCAATTTACTACCTGCTAGAAACATTGTTAACATCCAATGAATACGGGGTTTCAAAGACCTGAAATGTAGTTGACAATGTTTCTACATCTTGAAGCCTGGTCTCAAACTGGTGTGAAACATGGGGAACTGAACACAAACACAAAACCACTAGACACAACACTACACAACATCAACAAAAACACAAGATAAAAACAGAATTCGCACTAATGCAGCTAAGATCCCTCACACAACAAATAAAAAACCTCAGACTAGGCTGAAGAGGGTTCTCCCTAAACAGCCCGGACATGTTGTAAACATGCCCAAATAACATTCTTCATATTCAGTTTCATGCAAGTAGCGCCGCTGATCTAGGCAGCATAGCAATACACCACTCTTGCCTGACGTCACACAAACGTACAAGCTGGCTCTTCATTTAAATACATCATATGGCCCGAAGTTGTCTTCCCCTGTCCTATGTCATTACAGAGCCTATATTGGCGATGGTGAGTCTTATGTATATGATCCAACACGTGCAGTTGTCTTTGAAGATTTTCAATCGCTTCGTGGACTTGAGCCATAAGGTCCTCTGCTGACGTTACCGGAGTGCCATACACCATACTCTTCACACAACTCCACAGAAAATAGTTGAGAGGTGTCAGATCTGGCAACTGTACTGGCCATAGAACTGGTTCTGCTCTACCAATCCATCGATTTGAATATATGACATTGAGGCGATTCCACACATCTGCAGCAAAGTGTGCTGGAGCTCATGTTGGCCATTTCAGCAGCTGTGTAGTGTACTTGTCGCACTGCTGATAAAAAAGCTACTGTACTGGAAACTGCACAAGTAACGCAGCAGAATGGGCAACAAGGACTCTGTGGAGGAATTTAGCGCATGCACAGGAATGTTATGCTCAGGCCGTTCATCCTAGTATGCAGATGGCTAAAGGTTTGCATATCTCCTGTATTAAGGTACGAAAACAAATATTAACAAATTGTCACAACTGTTCATTCTCAAATTTCAGTGCTCTCCATTGTCCAAACCGTGCATTTCCAGACAGTGGTTCCTATTTGAAAATCAATCAATTTGTCATCCCGCTCAACATATTAAGTGTTTGTGTTTTTTTGGGACACCCCGTATACTTGTAATAGAACTAATAAATTATGCAGGATAAATAACAGCAAAATTCAAAGATTAATTCAGAATTTATGTATCTATGGAAGAGTCTGTGAAAATATGTATTTACTGGTTTTTTTTCAAATATGTATTTTAATGTGAAAAAAGATTTCATTTTTATGCTTATGACTAGGTTGCGGATTTTATGCAATTTCAAATTAAAAAAATATGTACATAAATATGTAACCAAAATTGGTGAAATATGTAATGAAGCATTCATATGTAAAATCCAAAAGTTTACTTTTTTGCTACAAAATAAAGTTCACAGTCAAATCTCCATGTTAATTCTTAATCATTTCACTTCTGTTAAAAGTACTGAAGTACAAGTGTCTCCAAGTGTTCAAATCACATTTGAACAGTATGCACAATTAAATATAATGCACTTTTCCAAATGTTCTGTTATGATGCAGTGTTCTGTTTGACAATATGATTTTATAAATAGGGAAAGATCACTCAACTTTGCCAGAAGTCAACAGTGCATATTTATACAGAGGGATTGTGCTAGGAATATTCCAGCGGTTTTATAATTTCACAATTAAACATCCAGACAAGATAAGATTTGAGTACCCAGGGTTTTTATTCAGACAGATTGCAGGTTAGTGGGAACTAAACAACTCTCTTCACCTGGTACAGAATTGACCTTCTAAACTGCAGCTTCCATAGTTCCCACAGCTTCTTGGAGAGGCATGCTTGAAGCATCCAGTGTCTTGATACTATTGGGAAGCCAGCTGCAGTCATTTGCTGTGTAGGAAACCAAACTGAGCACTTTAGAACTGTTGAATCCTGAAAAGGATTCGCTTACAGGTACTGCAGGATCAGAAGAAAAGTACTCCATCACTTACTTTAAAGCTTTGAAGTGCTTACCATAGAAAATCACATCTTCAGTCCATGTTGCCCATCTTATCACTGGCTCTGGAGGCAGAGGTACATCAAGTAGCTGCTGCTTGTAGCGTTGTCCACAATAAGCATATTTCAAGAAAATCTTTATTGCTGGTGTCATTGCATTTACTTCTGGGAATTTCTGTCTGTCTCTGCCACTCGTTGCAATGCATGAGCTGCACATGTGACATACATTAAATTTAGATACAATATATTAAGCAATTTACCTGCTTTCAAAATGTATGGAGCTGTATCAGTGTACGCCAATAGGATCCTCTCTTCCTTTATGCCATCTGACCATAGTATCTGAAGTCCATCATTAATGAATCTAGCATTTGTTGGCTCCAAAGGTTTACTATAAATTAAATACGGTTTAGTTGCAGCCTCTGAGTCCAACTTGCGCACTATTAGTTTAGTGGCGAAACAGTCCACAGCAGGTGTCGTCTCATCAGCAGAAATCCATATAAGTGATTTTCTTACGTCAGCCCTGATTTTTTCTTGTGTATCAACACAAGAATCCAAGTAATTCTTCCTGAGAGTGGACTCATCGGGAATGTTGCGGTTGCAGTATTTCTATAAGAAATGTTTAAATTCAGGTACCTGAAGTTTGTTCCAGGGTATGTTCGCTGCAAACAATGCTATGCACAGTTCTATGTAAAATTCACTGTTAGATGATGTAGGCTGCCCCTACAAGTGTGTAAGGAGTACCTGTTTCTTTGAAGAATCACGTTTATGCCTAATATGTAGAGTGCTTCGTAAATGTTCAGTTCGAGATTTCTTCGTACACCCTATACGTTCATCACAAGTTTGGCACAGGACTATTTTATGATCAGTGGTTAAAATGCTGTCAATAGAACTCCATGTTTTCACTTTGATGACGAAGATGCAATGGGTGCCATGGCTAACTTACATCCAACTGACTTACAAATTCTGAGGTGTTTTAGAACAAGTCTAGATAGGAAAACATTTAAAACAAGTCATTGTTGTCTACATCAAACACATGCAATTTATCTTTGAATGTAAGGGAAATTGTATGCAACGATGTCAATATATGACAAGCACAATAATGAAACTTAAAATTGTTTTTCCTTTCTTGCCTTGTAACGAAAATGTATAACATATTCTATAATAATATTAAAATATGTAAAATTATGTAGTATATTGTAAAACGCGTATTATATCTCAAAATATGTAAAAATGTGTATTTTAAAGCTTTGAAACTAGGATCCTTTCACACTAATTGGTCAACATTTTAGCTTTTCTTATAACTACATATACAGGAACAGAATTTATAATCAGACCTCTGTTAATGACCCTTTATTGAGTTTCCTCCATTTGTAGACATTTGTCTGTTTGAAGAAAAAGAATATTTGTCTAAGAATCTGCTCCCTTGTTCATAACTATGTCATATTTGTTATGTATTTTAAATGTTGGTTACATGCCAACATGAAAATCTGAGCTTCTCTGCATGTTGTTACAGGAAGCTCAGGGATTCTCACGCACTCAATCTAATTCACGACTTGTATATGATTATGCAAAACGTTCTTCACAGGACACTAATACCTCTGCGGACAAAGCTTCTGTCAAGCAGGAACAGATCTCCTCTAAGCGGTTTAATGAAGTAGGCTCATCACAGGCAAGCATGCACTATTTTATCTTAATATTAGCCATTTATTAACAAAATGATCTTTTATTCTTAGTTTGTTAGTTTGTTACTCTCTGTAGTACAGTCTGCACCTAAGGAGCATTCTGTGTTTGTACATTATCTTTACAATGGTGATGAATGCAGTGTTCAAATTGCCAAGGAAATTCTAAAACATGTGTAGATTGAAATAATTTTGGTTTTCTACTTCCACATTGGTCATGAAAAGAAAATGTAAATTTGGGGTCATTTGCAAAATTCTAAATTAGGTGACTTAGGCTGAACAATGGTTAAATCTATAAATTGTGTTGCAGAAACTGTGCATAGCTGGAAACACTGTCTGAACTACTGCCATCTTCAAGTACTGCTTGAGACATGGTTTAGACATTTTTAGCTGTAAGCAAAGCATGTACATCTGTATGAGTCATGTCTGGAATACTAGGCTACCTTAATTGTAGAGAACAACTCCTTGAGTACCAAATAACTAGCTGCTTTCACAAAGTAGCTATGTTTGACTGTCTATGTGTCATTTGTGTGTGGGTGGGTGTGGGTCTTTGTGTATGGATATATTATCTGGCAAAGCCATGAGGCATATAAGAAAGAATGTGAAACTCCTCAGCTGTTTATGTGAGCTTATCGCACAAACAAGGCGAGGCCGGGCATGTACACTCTGTTCAAATACAATCATATCTTCAGGACAGCAATGTATCATATATCTGCAGGCACGAGAGATCATCTATTTGTGTTTTATCACTGACTATACACCAAGTTACTGTTATTTCGCTGTTCTAAGAAACAAGATAAGCGATCGTAGTGCTCGACAGCCAAGGTCAATATGCCTCAACACTTTGCCAAGTAGCAGGCACGATGTGTGTATACGTTCCAGACATGACTCTTTTTTTTTTTTTTTTTTTCCCTTTTATTTATTTTTTTTTTCCCCCCCAAGGAGGTGCAGTAACAAATAGTTGGAAGAAAGTGGATAAACAATCCAAGAATAAATCTATGACAAAGAGAGGTGGAAATAGTGTTCAAACATTGATCATTGTATTATGTAAAAATATTTTAAATGTTGCCTAATTAAACACAGCATTGATGTACCAATATGAAGTTAGACAATGTTCAGTTTATGTTTAACTGAACACTATTTTAAGTCTTTACACATAGTTTTTGTAAATGGCCCGTTAGATCTAAATTTTTAGTTTGAGATTTATTGCATAGGTTTTTTAAGCATCACTTCTGTTCGATTTATGTTAAAGCTCTGACATTGTTTTGCAGGGCCTTAGAACAGCAAGAAATGATGCACAAGGCAATTCAAATAAGGTGAACATCAGTCCCAGCAAAGGAAATATCGTGAAAGATTCGAGCAGCCCTCGCACTCCTACAGCTCCGAAAATGGGTCTACAGGTGATTAGTCCTCGTAAAAGCCCTAAAACTGGTTCAGTGCTTCATAGGGCTGCAATGTTTGAGTCAAATAACTCTACAAATACAACAGCACCCAAAATTCCAGCTAAGGATCCCACTGAGCTAACAATATCAGAGAGGAAAGCATTATTTGAGCAAAATAAGGGAGAAGCACTGATGCCCAAGACTGCTTTCTCAATGCCCGTGCCACCAAAGTATCTGTTAGACAAAGAGAAAAATGCAAAAAATGTTTCCCCAGAGAAAGAAAATAAAAGCACCAGAAGGATATTACCTGACCCTTTCAAAGATGAAACCTCCCAAAGTTCAATAGGTAAGTTGCAGCTATACTTACTATAATATTGTCAATACAGTCATTACAAGCATCTGACATTGTCAGAAGGAACTGTCAGTATCACTATGTTTGTCACACTATAATAGTATCAGTAATCTGTATACAAGGGTCACTATGAAAGTTTTGAGATACGCAAAATCTGTACTTACTAAAATTAATTCACCACCACTCTATACACTTCTTCATTCTCGGAAACCACTTTTGAAAGCACTCATGCCACTTATTTGTATGTAGGCCTAAAAGTTAACTTTCATACACTGCAATTGCTTCTTTAGGGCTCAAAAACCTCTTTCTGCTGTGGCAGGTTTTTCTCCCCACTTTGGGTCCAAAAGTTTAACTCTTATGACTACGTCCTGGATTTGATTCCTTATTGTGGAGCTACAGCATCATAAATCTTGCGTTGGCTTATTTTCTATCTACAGGATGCACTATCAGATAGGACAAAGGTTTTAAATGACTTTGCGTTGTATCTTGTTTGAGTTTAGGGCGCCTATATATTTATTGGTTTTTAATGTTAAATTAATAGTCCTCTTCTTCTCGTTCTTGGTCCTCTTGTTCTTGCCTCGGCTGTTTTTGAGACTGCTAAATAGGTCATGGGAAAAATGAGTGGTTATCTTAGAGTGGATTGGAATAAGTATTAATAAAATTGAAATGAAGGTGAAAGACAATTGCACTTTTATTACAATGTTCAGCAGCTAAAACTTGAATACTGTACATTATATAGACCGACTTTCAATAAATATGCCAAATGATTCGGTATCCTGAGCTTCACTTCACCATCACCAAGAACATATATAGCCGAATAAACATAAGATGGTATTGCCTAAATGAATCTTGGATGGAATTTAGCCTGACGCTTGTCTTGCAGCACGGAAACTTTCACTCTATCACTTAAACATACTAATACGTCGTATTCTCCGTAGGATTGTAGACAGACCACTCTGCTAAAACTATATCAAACCTCCCTACTCTTGCCTGCCAAAATATTGAATTTCTGTTGGTTGCTTAGAATGTGGTATATTTCAAATTGAATTGCTTCGGGATTTCTCATTGGGTAAGCGCGCGAAACTGCTGCTCCCACACTCTTGTCATCTAACAGACGCTCTGCTAACAATGTATGATGTTTTATGACCGTTGCACTAAAATAGGTCTACAAAGAATATACTATATAGTTTTATTACTTCCAGGGTCAATATATTGCTGCCTGTTCTTGCATTCTGGTGAAATGAATTCTTGTACTATATGAAACTTACTGTAATATATGGAAATATTTATTTAAATTGTAAATATCTTATTACGCACGGGATACTGTCTCATAAGTGCCCTATCAAAGATGATCAAAATATACACAGTGTTTTGATTCAACTTTGATATCTTCCCTTAAACACATATTTTAGGTATACAACTAAGTTTTCACAATGCCTCACAGGGACTCTTAACCTCTTGAGCGACAGCCATTTAAAAGCTCTGCAGGCCGAGAACGGATACCCAATATCCAGCGCAGGGCATTTAAATTGTTAAATGCGCTAAAAGTGCTTCCTAAATACACAGCTGTATTTTGCGTAAATTTTAAGTTATTTTAATGAAACAAAAACTGGTATAAAATTCATTATATGCAGTATACATGTACATCATCAGCAATGTTGAGTTGCATTTACAAATCGTTGAAATGGCACTATTTGTTTCACTGTGGTAAAAAGTTAACTTTGCTTTGTCGAAGGCGCCTAATATAAGTTCTCTGAAAGAAACAGTAGTCGACCCATTGTATGTGTGGCCCTTGCGTCAGCAAAACAAAGCACTAGTGTATGCGTGGTCTGTGAGTCATCAGAATAAAGCAGGTTTGCAATTTTTCCTTACACGTGTTTCGTAACTTGGATATAGCTTACAGGCTCCGTTTGTTTCTTTCTTGAAATGCATACGTATACTTTCCTGCTTGTAGCTGAAGTGAGAAGCTATTGAGTGTTACATCTCAGAGCTAAAACATGGCATCAACAAGCAGTGTTGCACAAAAGTTAGCGAGTGGTGGAAGTGTAAGGGCTTCTGAAATTACACACGATAATGTGGAGGACTTCTTGCTGTGTGACAGCGATTTGGATATTGATGGCGAATTTTCCGAATTTGAGGGGGGTGTGGAGGATGTAGGTACAAGTAGCAGTGAGGAAGAACGTGACCAACTTCCTTCAGGTGTTCGTGAAGAGTCAGCATTGTGGAGTGCTGAAAACAATTCCAATACAAACAGGCACATCTTCACGAGCACAGGGTCTGGTGTTCAATGCCAGGCTCAGCTGACTTCTGATAGCCAACCAATTGACATTTTTACAAAATTTTTTACTACCGACTTAGTGTCTCTCATTGTTTCAGAAACAAATGTATATGCGAGTAAGGTGAAGGAAGACCTGCTCTCTAAAGGTAAATTAGGGCCTAAGAGCAGAATTCAAAGGTGGACAGAAGTAACACTCAATGAGATTTACAGGCTAATTGGTCTAATTATACTTATGGATGTTATTCGTAAACCTGCATTATACATGTATTGGTCCACAGATGACATGCTAGCTACTCCTTTTTTTGGAAAATGCAAGTCAAATAACAGGTTTATGTCAATTTTGCGGTTCCTTCATTTCACCTGCACAGAGAATGTAAATGACAAACTCCACAAAATTAGGCCTGTTTTCGATTATATTATTTCAAAATTTAAAGAAAATTATGTGCCTGGTGAAAAGGTCACTGTTGATGAAAGCCTAATGCTTTGGAAGGGCCGCTTAGGTTGGAAGCAATACATCAAAACAAAAAGGGCTAGATTTGGCATAAAGAGTTTTGATGTTTGTGAAAGTAAAACGGGATATCTTTACAATAGCTGCATTTACACTGGTCAAGGGACTGACAATACTGGAGACAAAGATTTGGGCTTATCTGGCTCCATAGTAATGCACCTAATGGAACCTGTGCTTGATCAGGGTAGGACTGTGTACTTAGATAACTGGTACAGCTCTCCTAAATTATTCATGGCCTTACACAAAAGAAAGACTAATGCAATTGGAACAGTAGGTTCAAATCGTATTGGTTTGCCAAAAGATGTGAATACGAAGGCTCTAAGGAGAGGGGAAATGGAGGTGCGTCAGCTCCCACCTTTGACCTACCTTGCCTGGCAGGACAGGAGGGTAGTTACGGCATTATCCAATTGTAGCTCTAAGATTTTGATGATTGACACTGGAAAAACAGATGCCCATACCAAAATGTGCATTTTCAAGCCTGACGTTATCCAGGAATACAATATGCACATGGGCGGTGTCGATCTAGTAGATCAGGTATTGCAAGCATATCCCTCTTTACGAAAAACAGTGAAATGGTATAAAAAGGTATTTTTGCACCAGCTGGATATAACCATATACAATTGTTTGGTAATTTGGAGAGCTCTAAACCCACACAAGACAATGACCTACCTGGACTTTCGACTATCAATAGCTCGCAGCCTAATTGAACAATACCAGGTTGAGAGGCCTCTTCATACTGGGGGTAGAAAATCCAAAACCCCTGCACCCCTCAGACTTCAAGGAAAACATCCTAAAAGGATACCGTCAACAGCAAAGAAGTCCCGCCCATCTCGAAGGTGTTTCGTGTGCCGCAAGAAGGGAATCCGTAAGGAAACTGGGATGATCTGTGGCGAATGTGGAGATGTGCCCTTGTGTGTTTATCCCTGTTTTGAGGCATATCACTGCAGAAGGAACATATAAAGGTAAGCCAGTAAAGCATATAGAATTTAATTAAATGTTTCATAACGGGGGGAAATTAAAATAAGTTGAGTTAGATAGTGGATAAATAAGGGTTAAATGCACAAACGCACAGGACGTGTATACACGTCCATATCGCTCGTCCGTCATTTTATATGGACGTGATTTCACGTCCATACCCCTGAAGAGGTTAAATAACCATTGTTTTTCTTGCTGTTGTTTACAACTTCCTTAATGACTAACCTGAGAGATTGATACATTTGCTAGCTATACTATCATAACATTAGGGTTAACATATACAAGTGCTTATGAACTTAGACCTATATTTACACATATGTGCATATACAATTACAATCAGCTCTGGAGTTAGCAACCCGCATCCTGTATATGGAACTAAGAAAAAGAAACTATCAGATTGTTTCGATACTGCCTTTCTCTGTATTTTCGTGTTCCTCTCTTTTATATGGTTTCAGCATCCTTTTGTGGTACCTTCCTATCATTTTGTTTGTCCTCGCATCCTTCAGCTCATAACTATCTGTACCAAGCTCCCTCGACATTACGTAAGGTCCACGGTAATACAGCATTAGCCTTTGATTTTCATGTCGTACTTTACTTGATAAGGCCTTATTCCTGAGCAGTACTTCATCTCCAATGGTTGGATTCCATACAATGCCTTTCTTGTTAGCATCGTGCCTCTTTTTGCGTTTCTCTGCCATCTTCTTTATCTTTTCAAGAGCTATGTTATACATTTCTTCTGCTTGTAATTGTCGTGCTGCTTCACTATCGACTGGTGCAGGAACATTCACTTTGATGGTACTCATCATTTGTCCTTTCATGAGTTCTATGGGTTTGAATCCTGTTACAGCGTTCAGTGTTTGATTCCAAATCTTCTCAATTGCCTCCAAGTAATCGATCCATCGTGACTGTCGGTTATGGCACAATATTCTTAAAAATATACCCAATTCTTTGATAATACGCTCACTTGCATTAGCTTGTGGATAATAGCGTGAACAATAATGCTGTTTGATGTGTGCATTCTTCATTGTTTCGGTAAACAGTTTGCCTGTAAAGATGGTTGCGTTATCTGTTATAGCTTTTATACACCCTTCATTCGGTACGTCATTATCTAGTTTTCCTGGTTTGTTTTATGGTGATAGACCTGAGAAGCTTCGTATTCGTGCGTAGGTCTGTTATGTATTACTGGTGCGACGTAAATCTCCTGCCAATCGTGTTGTATATCTGTAGGTCGTTGCGTACGAACCCTTGGCTCCTGTTCATTATAATTCTCTCGCTGTGACTTCCAATGATGATTATTTTGGTTTCTAGGAACATCACAGCAGTATCTGCTATTACAAAAATTTCTCCTTCTCCATCTATTTGGACTACGCTGTTCAACCTGTATCATGTTGATCTGCGGTGTGTGTTCCCGGCGATTTTCATGTCGCTGGTTTTGCAAAAACTGTGGGATGGATGTGTTACACTGATCGCGTGCCCAGTTATCTCGACCTTGATAATTCCTATTGTTGTGGTTTGGAGGATTCCGGAAACCTTGATTATTTCTCTGATTATTCCGGTGGCGTGTATAGAATGAAGATTGTTCTTCATTGGCTTCCAATGCTGATACGAGCTCAATCATCTCTACAACGGACTGAGGTTTCGCAATTAATAAATAGTTCTGAATTTTCATTGGAAAATGGCCTGTCATTAGCGTAATGAAATCTTGATCAGAAATTTGTGGTTTCAGATGTCGTAGATACTGCGAATATTGCAAGATATAATCAGCCATACTTAAATTACCACACGGTGAGTATTGTCCATGGCTTAAACTTGTGCGGATTTTCTGTTGCTTAGCTGAGTTCCTGTTGCTTAGCTGAGTTCCAGAATTTGTTTAAGAACAGATGCTTAAAATACTCGAAGCTATTCTCAGTTCCCACAGCAAGGTTAACCCAACTTAAAGTTCGGTTATCAAGTGTCTTGCGAAATACAAACATTTTTGAGTCCTCTGGCAACTTCTTTAATCTAAGATATTCTTCTATTTGCTCTAAATATTGTAGTGGGTCATCTAGATCGGAACTCGCGAATCTAGGTAATGGCAGATCTTGGAATATAGAACTATGACAGGATGTCGCATTTGGTACGGTATATGAACTCTGGACTACAGTTTCAGGAAGTTCATTATCATTGACATTTGAGTGAGGAGAGTTTCCTCGAAGCACAGAATTATTACTAGAGCTATTCACACTGTTATCATTGATAATATTATTGCTGTGTAGTACGTGCAATGCATTTACCTTATCAATTAGTGCTTTAACATTTGTTTGTGACTTTTGGCACCTTGCATCTTGCTGGTGTATGTGCTCATTTAGCTGCTGATTTATACTATCTACTTCCTCATTTAACTTCTGTGATAACTGTGCACGAGCAGTATGCAAGGTATCCTCCAGTCTCTTATCACTTCTCTCGTGCTGTATTTCAAGTTTCTTTTTTAAATTATCTAATTCGGTTTGACAGTTTACACGAATCAGCTGGGTATCTTCGTGTACTCCCTCTATATTCTTCTTCAGCTCATGGCTTTGCTTAGTCACTTTTTCATGAATTGAACCATCTAGTTTCTTTAATTTCTGATCTACTAGCTGTAATACTTTAGTATTCTGCTCTTCCACTACCTGGATTATTTCTTCCCTAGGTACTATCTCACTATGTACTGATCTAATTTTCTCTTCTAACTGCCTGTGAGTTTCATGGTTAACATCTAAAAGTCTCTTTTCTACACATTTTAACTGTTTCTGTAACTCATCTTTCTATTTCCTGAGCTCATCCCTAATTTCTACTTGTTGATTCTTAATTGTCCCCAACTGACCATCCATATTTTGTTCCATATGCTTCATTGCTTCAAATAATTTAGCTAATTGCCCTACAATCTCTAAATTTACCCCTGCCGGAATTTCTACCTGGCTGTTGGAAATTTTATGTGTGCTAGGTTGGCCTGTTGAAGTTGCAATTTCATGCTCTACTGAATTTTGAACAGGATTATTATTTCCTAATCTACTGTTTTCAAGACTGTTCAGCTACAATGGATTCCAGCACACTGTGGAGTCATGGGGAACGAAGCTGCAGACTCACTTGCAAAGAAAGGCACAACAATAAAACAAAATTCTAAATTCAATTTCTCATATTCCTCAATAAAACGCTTGATCATAAAAAATTTTTGTCATTCATATCTACAAGAAATAGAAACAAATGCCAAAGATAAAAAATGGATTACACTACTTTCCAATCCAGATATAATCCCCCAGAGACCAAGGAAAACAGCTGTTGCAGCCTTCCGACTATTGACAAATCATGACTGTTTGGCAAGTCATCTCTACAGAATAGGTATCTTAGCCTCACCAATATGTGTCCTGTGTAACGATCCAGCAGAAATGAACGAAGACCACTTGAAGACCTGTGAAGCATTAAGATCAGAAGAAACTACAGTTCAAAAGTATTGGAAAGCACGAATGCTAATGGCTTCATTGCCAGATGCAAGGCACTAGAAAACAACAACAACAACAACATCTACTGTTTTCATCTATTACTTCCAGACCTGACATGTTAGATGCTCTACTAAAAGTTATGTCTAAAGGTTGGCCTTGACCGTAATCTGCATCAAAATTACCAAAGTCTTTTGCAGATTCAAAGTTATTCACCTGAGCACTTTCCATGTTACTGACAATCTTTCTACTTCTGAGTAGCATAAGTATACAATCTTAATTAAATATAGAATTGTTGAACTTACAGTCTCCCAGGAAGAGGTGAAGGTATCCAAATTTCACTAATTCATTATTTTCACTCACTAGCACTTTCACTTTTACTGACGACTCCTGCCCATTCTTCCCTAAGTTGCATTATTACACTTCGCACCGTTCTACTGTTCCCTTTGTCAAAACCGTCGTGTTTTACATTCTTTTCTGGCCCCACGTTGGGCGCCAATTTATGCGTTGTATCTTGTTTGAGTTTAGGGCGCCTATATATTTATTGATTTTTAATGTTAAATTAAGAGTCCTCTTCTTCTCGTTCTTGGTCCTCTTGTTCTTGCCTCGGCTGTTTTTGAGACTGCTTAATAGGTCGTGGGAAAAATGAGTGGTTATCTTAGAGTGGATTGAAATAAGTATTAATAAAAATGAAATGAAGGTGAAAGACAATTGCACTTTTATTACAATGTTCAGCAGCTAAAACTTGAATACTGTACATTATATAGACCGACTTTCAATAAATATGCCAAATGATTCGGTATCCTGAGCTTCACTTCACCGTCACCAAGAACGTATATAGCCGAATAAACATAAGTGGTATTGCCTAAATGAATCTTGGATGGAATTTAGCCTGACGCTTGTCTTGCAGCACGGAAACTTTCACTCTATCACTTAAACATACTAATACATTGTATTCTCCGTAGGATTGTAGACAGACCACTCTGCTAAAACTATATCAAACCTCCCTACTCTTGCCTGCCAAAATATTGAATTTCTATTGGTTGCCTAGAATGTGGTATATTTCAAATTGAATTGCTTCGGAATTTCTCATTGGGTAAGCGCGCGAAACTGCTGCTCCCACGCTCTTGTCATATAACTGTCAATCTAACAGACGCTCTGCTAAAAATGTATTATGTTTTATGGCCGTTGCACAAAAATAGGTCTACAAAGAATATACTATATAGTTTTATTACTTCCAGGGTCAGTATATCGCTGCCTGTTCTTGCATTCTGGTGAAATGAATTCTTGTACTATATGAAACTTATTGTAATATATGGAAATATATATTTAAATTGTAAATATCTTATTACGCACGGGATACCGTCTCAACTTAAACCATATTAAATGTATAGTTGGTTTTTCTAATTTCAAATATATTTCAATATTAACAATTGAAGAAATCCCACAGATTTGTTTGTTTTGAAATTTCTCAGCTTTAGGTATGCATATGGCCGGAATGTTCAAAATGTTAGTGACATCGAAGAGGTATATGCCGACACTACGAATGATTAACTATTATTGCATCTCAGAAAATTTTCTTTGTACATAATGGTACACAGGTGATGTCAACAAGTACTTTTGTCTGTTATAACCTCTTGGTTATATTACACCTGAACTGAATTTTTCACTTTGATAATAATTCTTAATTCTGGCTATGCGGTTTATGTATAATTTATGGTTATCAGGGTTGCCAACCTGTACGTTAATTATGGGGGGCATATGATAATTTAAATGTATGTACTTATGGTTATCAGCCCTTACGATAATTATGGGGTGTACGATAATCTCGACACTGGCGAAATATCATTTTCACTGGTTTGTAACACCAGCGAAATGAAATTAATTACAAATAGCAACACCACTTTTGCCCTCATGGCCTGTCTCCACCTCTCTAAGGCAACCATTTCATGTCCTACTAGTCCTTCTACCCTTTATCCTCTTGTTGCTAGTGTGCCAAGATCTAGTAATCTGAATCAAGAGGGCACTGTTCAGAAAATTGATGATCAATGGAGAAAACTCGGAATACATGATATTCCGTGTGAAATTGGTGCGGTTTTTGTAATTATTGATGATGTTGTGTCTTTGAGCTATTGAGATCTTTGTGATCTCAGGGCTTGGTAACGGATGGAATGAAAAATCACACAATGTTTCTTCACCACAATGTATTATTTTATTAACACTTCATCGATACTTTACATTAAATAATTCCTCTCAGCACCATTCTAAATGATTTAAAACGCTTCCACCTTCTCATTTAGTGGAACCAATGCTTGATGAAAGTCTGGTGAAAATTCTATGTTCACACTGCCTAAATATGTCCTTTCAGTTCGATTACACACACGCGAGTAGACAGTTTATGGCGTCACTTCACGCGACACCGCCTTTTTCGTATACATCCGCGTATGCTTCCATCAAATAGTTCTTTTTTGTTAGAGAAGTGATCCCTAACCATCCTCCCCTACTTTTATTATTATGGAACACATAAAATTCTAATATTTATACATATATATTAAAATCAAATATGGAAAGATTTATGACGTCTTTGGGTAAACTTAGTTGTTCGTAACAATGAACATTATTAACACGTTTTCGCCATTTAACCAACTCATACCAATATCAAAAAACAAATTACACTTTTAACAAACATTCACATAAACGATTTTCTTTTGGGGTCTTCTAATATTCTGTCTCAAAATAAAGAAAATGGCAGTTTCTGGACTGCTGTTAAACACATGTCACTGTGGTGGAAATACTGATTTCAAAGAACTGGCGGATGTTGCAGTATCAGTGATTTCATTGCCCCACAGAAACATTTCTTGTGAAAGAGTATTTTCCAAACTAGGTTTCATAAAAGCCAAAATTATAAACAGATTGGCGCTAGATATGGTAAATGAACTTATTCGGTCGTCTCAGCTTATGAAAGAGTGTGGTGGGTCTGGAAAACTGCAAGCCACTGAGATGTTTAAAGTTTATCTCGACAACAAATTTCTATAATGCTGCTACAGTTGAGGAAGATGATGACTTTCAGTTGAATAGTGCCAGAAACATAAATACTAAAGTTGTGATACTGATTGGGGTCATCAGTCTTGTATGTGTATAGCATAAACATCAATACTATTACATTTTCATAAATGTTACGCTGATACATTTATTGTAGCATTTGGTTTATGATGTACAATAATTTTGAATCCAAATCTATAATTTTGAGTGGCCAGTACGATAATTTTACTTTTAAACATTGGCAACCCTGATGGTTATGTAAATTTTCAAGTTACTGCATTTTTTGGTTATTTTTCATATGGATGTTTTGTCATATAAATACATTACTAGTAACAGATATTAAATTTAGACAAATTATGGAGCTCCAACAATGATCAGTAAATTAAAATATAACAAAATTCATAGTAACTCATTTGAATAATCTTTTTGAGAGTCTAATGTTACACTGCACTTACGATTGTTCACTGTTGGGGTGAAAAAATAGTCTCAAGGAACCAAATTGCGAATGTAGGGGAATGCATCTTCAGCTCTGTGGATTCCAGAAACTGGATTGCTGTATGCACAGAGGTATTGTTGCAGTGGAGCAGGATTCCTCAGTCCTTGTCTGCCATTCACAAAGGTTGTCAAAATCTGCGGTAAGCAATTTATTGTGTGCCAGAGAGTAGTAAGTGTCCTTTGTACCACACGATTTTTAGCCACAGACAAAATTTAGCAAATGTGGCCACCATTTTTTTCTCAATGACGCTTTACTTCGGTTGGAAGATTATCACCTGGATTTTTGTTTTTCTGCATAAAATGCTAGATTAACTATTGATTTCTGCACATTGCCGGTACCCTTTTTTGCAAGAAAATCAGCTTTCTCATTACCACTCAGTCCACAGTGAGCTGGTATCCATTGGAAGACTAGATGTTTTTGAAGTGCTGTTAGATGGATAAGGATTTTCCAACATTCTATAAATGTTTGGTTTTTTGGTGACAACTTGGAAGTAATTGCTATAACTTCCAAGTTGTCACCAAAAAACCAAAGAATTTATGAATTTATTTTGATAATTCTCCAGGTCAGGTCGGTGAGACCCATAAACCAACGACAGGTGTGGTCCTCTAGACGTTCTGGGGGTTGTGAGAGAGCGATGTGACCACCAAAACATAAAAAGATGGTGCTCTCTAAAAAACGGTTACTATTACTGCTAAATTTAATTATGGAACTTAACATTTATGATGTCTTTAAACAAACTTAATTTTTTGTAACGATGAACAATAGCAACACGTTTTCGCTACTCAACTAACTCGTATCAACACCAAAAATAAATTACACTTTCAATAAATATTTACATAAATGATTTTCTGTTGGGGTCTTACAATATTCTGTCTCAATCTGAAAATGATTAATTCTATTTAAGAAAGTTCTGGTTCCTGACGTGTTTCAACTTCTTCATGATACATATTTCTCAAATAGCTCCCTGCTATCCACATGCACATCTGGGACCGTCATTGCACATAACATTGAACTGTTGTTAAATGGTAGATGAGTATAACTTAAGTTAAACTGAAGATTAGCATTTATAAAGTGAAAGAAAACCATAATCTGTAGTTTAAACCTTACTGGGAGTTTGAACCTCCTTTATAATACCAGCTCTAAATGTCATTCCATCGTTTTGACATCCATTTTTTCCACAGTAGGTATGTTTCTCTCAATCACTGCCATAGACTGAGAACCACTACTAACCTCATCTTTTAATGAAGTTCAGCCTCTTTTATAAATTCTTGAAACCACCAAAAAACTGTGACAGTGGAAGGAACATCCCCTAAAGCCTGTTGCAAGTGTTCAAGACTTTGGGAATTATTTAACCCACTTTTAAAAATAAAATAATTGTGCAAAAGTGCTCTATTTGTAGCTCCTTCCTGGAAAGTACCTTTCAGCACACTATGAGTCATTTGCCTTTACGCTGTGTAATGTTAGTGGGGAGAGGATTGCTACCCACTAGACCACTTTACTCACAAAGAACGTGGCTCCACGGTGCAATCCAATTAAGTTGGTCAACTTTAGCTTTCCTGCATATTAAAATGTTTGTAGTGATGCTCATAAGATAACCCTTTTAACAGTAACAGTTGGCATGAATTTTGAATTCCAGAATTTAGTTTAGGAAAGAATGTTATACCCATGTGAGGTTTGATCTATATGATCTACATGCCCATATTGTAGAAAATGGCTACAGACCTGGAATTTATCTGTCCAATTTTAACTTCACGCTTCCTTATTTGTTCCAAAGAGCTTAGTATTCAACATATAACCTTAAGTTCTGTCCCAACTCAAGATTTACTATGGTTCCATTACATCTTGGCTTGGAATAGAAGACCAAATTCCCAGTTGTTTTGATCAGTAGTGTTCTCCGTGAAACTTGTACTTAAAGGTCTAAAAATCCTTGGTCTCATTTTAATACCATCTTTGATAGTCTAATATTAAATTATTACATTTGAAAATCTAATAAAGAAGGAAAATTAGCTAACTTTCTAAGACACAATTTGGCTAAAACATTTAAAATACAAGATGTTAGGGGTATGAGTGCGCAGACTTCAAAGGTAACTTCCTGGCGTTAAACTGAAACATAAGTTCCTGTACCATTTTTCTCTATAGTGCATAGTTTCATAAATAAAAATTAAAACTGGTCATAAGTGTGATTGCAAATATGTCCCCACTCCATTATCGTCTACTTCTTCAATTAGAACAGCGAGGTAGGGCTACAAAAGATGCGTTATTTATGTCTTTACCATATGTTGCTAAAATGATTCGTTTAGCCACAAAATGATATGAAAGGACTGGATTCCAGCGTGTCTATTGGAATAAAGTCATGGGCATATTCTTGGCAACCCCGCAACATTAGCCCATGAGAAGTGCAGAAAGTGAGAGAATGTTGACAGTACAGCAACCTCCTCGATATCCGTGCACAACAGCAGGTTCTGTCAGTGCTTCAGGTGCGTTAAATGCATTCAGAACTATGGCAGTCTTTACAAATCAAGAGTATTTAGATATGCTTCTTGCTTAGGGCAAAACCGATTGCAACACACGTGAAGCGCAACACTTGTTGATCTTCGTTCAAGTGTGTTTGAAGCAGCCCTAGAGATTGAGCAGAACACAGAAGCTCTAACGAGGGTAGGGGTTCTTTATAATAGATATTCCTGTTTAGCAAAAGGTGGCTGTTTTTAACTACACAATAACACGAATGAGGTGTTTCCATACTTAACCTCTTGAGCGATGGCCATTCAAACGTCCGCGAGCCGAGAACTGCTAGCATTTAAATTGTTAAATGCGCTTCGTATATACACAGCTGTATTTTGTGTAAATATTAAGTTATTTTAATGAAACAAAAACTGGTATAAAACTCATTATTTGCAGTATAAATGTACGCCATCAGCAAAGTTGAGTTGTATTTACAAAACGTTGAATTGGCACAATTTTGTTTCACTGTGGTGAAAAGTCAACTTTGCTCTGTCGAACGCATCTAATATGTTGTTAGCTAATGCTGGATTTCTGACCATGAAGTCATTAATCCTCTTGCTCTCCAATATTGAAGAGAGCAATAGCAGTAATAGTAACCGCTTTTTAGAGAGCACCATATTTTTATGTTTTGGCGGTCACATCACTCTCTCACAACCCCCAGAATGTCTGGAGGACCACACCGGTCGTTGGTTTACGGGTCTCATCGACCTGACCGGGAGAATTATCAAAATAAATTCACCGACCATATCCTCTGATTACCAATCAGAGGACGTATTACATGCCATGACAGGTCAGCATGTTAGGGGTTAAGATTTTATAGAGAAATTAGAGAAATGGAGAGGTTGGAAAAATAAAGACTCCTTAGCCCTCAGGAACCCTAATAGCATCGGGGTCGGAAGAGAACAAGAGATGACCAAGGTACGGTCAGATAGAAAAGTTACAGTAAGGAGCAAAACACCAGTAAGTGTTAGATCTTGTTAAAACACACAATTATGTTCAATGATCTCTTTTGTGAAGTGAACCATTTCTGATATATTCGCCGTTATTTGTCAGAATTTTGCAACAGGCCGTTGTCAAATGGGACATCATTATTCACGTTTTTATTCTTGGGCATACAAGGAGAACGAAATTTCAGTCATAATAAAGCGACAATATAGGAGTGCTGTGAAATCTGCTATGATATTGTGTTGCAAAAAGAAGGGGTTCAGAGCAACAGTTCCATGTGTAAAATATCTTTATAGGATGACTGAAACAAACAAACATAAAGAGGTTTATAAAGTGGACACACTTTGAGTTTCATTGGACCACATTGTCGTTTGTTTGCCCCCCCCCCCCCCTCCCCCCCCATACATGTGTGATCTCAATCCCATAGAACTAGCTTGGGCCAAGGTGAAACAAATAGTTAAATAAATGTAACCGGTGACTTTTCCTAACAGAAACTGCATGATATAGCGCTCCAAGGTATATCACATGTGACCGAAAAGGCTGGCAGGCCTTTAAATGTTGTTGTTAGCTAATGCTGGATTTCTGACAATGAAGTCATTAATCCTCTTGCTCTCCAATATTTTTCACTGATGATATTGAAGAGAGCAATAGCAGTAATAGTAACCGCTTTTTAGAGAGCACCATATTTTTATGTTTTGGCGGTCACATCGCTCTCTCACAACCCCCAGAATGTCTGGAGGACCACACCTGTCATTGGTTTACGGGTCTCACCGACCTGACCGGGAGAATTATCAAAAGAAATTCACTGACCACATCCTCTGATCACCAATCACAGGACATATTACATGCCATGACAGGTCAGCATGTTAGGGGTTAAGATTTTATAGAGAAATGGAGAGGTTGGAAAAATAAAGCTTCCTAGCCCTCGGAAACCCTAATAGCATCGAGGTTTGAAGAGAATAAGAGATGACCAAGGTAAGGTCAGATACGCATCTAATATAAGTTTTCGGAAAGATACAGTAAAGAAACACCCATTGTATGTGTGGCTTATGCTTCAGCATACTGTGTAATAAAGCGCTACTGCATGCGTGGTCTCTTGAGTCATCAGAATAGATCAACATTACAACTTTTGCTTACGCGAGTTTCGTAACTGAGTAGAGTCCGTGTCTTTCTTTGTTGAAATACATACGTATTCTTTCCTGCTTGTAGCTGAAGGGAGAAGTGGTATAAAAAGGTGTTTTTGCACCAACTGGATATAACCATAATACAATTGTTTGGGGATTTGGACAGCTCTCTAAACTCACACAGGACAATGACCGACCTTGACTACCGACTATAAATAACTCACAGCCTAATTGAACAATACCACGTTGGGGGTTGAAAATCCAAAACCCCTGCACCCCTCAGACTTCAAGGAAAACATTATCCTAAAAGGATACCACCAACAGCAAAGAAGTCCCGCCCATTTCGAAAGTGTTTCGTGTGCCGCAAGAAGGGAATTCGCGAATGTGGAGATGTACGTACCCTTGTGTGTTTATCCCTGTTTTGAGGTAAATCACTGCTTTCACGTCGATATCCCTCAAGAGGTTAACATTTGAAGTTGCTATCTCTGATCATCCAACTACACCTTATGCATAGGCTCTTACGCAGCTTTTAGTTAAGTTCTTGTAAATACGATTGAATAGCTTAAAAGCAAACCACCCCATCGCTCGTTACTGGTATTAGCTGACAAGAAACAGACAGGCATGTGGCGAACTGGATTTCGAGCGCTATCCTAGTTTAGACCTTCAGGCCTTGCAGGTGTGAATGCATGCCTGGCCTGTGTAGCCACACTGTACAGATAATGTATTCAATAATGTTCGATTATCTCCTTTAACTTTCAAGATAGAGGAGGTGTTATTGGACTTGGACTTATTGGTTATTAGTGATATTTGGATCTCCCAGCACGAGAAGTCTGCGCACTCATACCCCTAACACCCTGTATAGCAGTGCAGTCATACACACTCAGCTATTTTCTGTCATTGGATATCCCTCACAGTATTATAGAATTTTACTTCTCTCCCTCTTTGTCAAACATTGACGAAAGCAGTGACTAATATGGATGAGCGATAAAAATAATTATTTAGAGACTAACAGCTACCTTATCTTAGCATTTGCTGCAAGTTCTTGAAGTTACACACAAAATAGTTTCTTCATGCATCCATCATATCCTCAGTGCTCTTGTTGATAACAGATCCGTTTAGCTTTTACTTTCTAAATAATTTTTATATTTAAGATTTGTGTTGCTTCACTGTTAGTTTTTTATTGAATGGAGGAATGAATTTTATATATATAGGAGATCACAAAGCTGACAAAATATTATAAGTTGCATAATACTATTTACAGTTCTGGCAGTAGGGGTGAAAACCAGAGAGAAAAACATTCTTGTTGCAGTCATGTCATGTAAAATAATGAGCAAGCCAAACATGATGTAGCTAGTAAAAAGTAGCATATGTTGCTAGTAACAAAAAAATTTAATGTGTGTGCTGGCATTACTCTGTGCTCTTCTACAAACTCTTCTTACCAACACACATTCTTCTGTCTACTTTCTGTCAATCCAAATAAACTTTGCAGAAATTGTCTTATGCATATTTCCATCTAGGTATAAGGGGATAAGGGAATACAGTAAGCGTAAGCAATAGTGAAGTCTTTTACGAGTTAGTCGCTCTGTGATGGCTTTGGAATTACATCTTCAAAAAAATGAAAAAAATCTGATGTGTTGCACTCACATGACTTTCTCTACTCTTGTACTGACCATTCTTACAAACTCTTATCCTATATCTTCTTCGTGTAAGATAAACATTTATACAAACTATCTTATTGGTTATTTCCTTGTAGGTGCAAGAGGAATATTAGAATACAGTAGGTTTTCTGCGATAGTCAAATGTTTTAAAGCTTTGAGATTCCGTTCTCTTTGTACGCTTAACATATAAAAAAATAAACAACAATGTTCCATTTCACGAAAGCTTTAAGTTTTCAGAAACTCACACACATAACAAGGAATATCTCCGAAATGGTTCAACCTACAAGAAAATTTATTGAGACATAAATTGTGTATCTTAGCAAGATCTACATTTTTTCTGTAGTATAATTTGATGTATCTCTGATGGTTTACCAATTATGCAAAAATCGTCCAGAGTAAACACGACTACAGGGGCTATAGCCAGAAAATTCAAGATATACATTTCATTTGTCATAAAAATATCTCAAACATACTGCATTTTAATCAAAATCGTTAGTCATTTTCAAGAAAATCAAAATTTTCAAAAATCTTCCATGTAAAGGGTAGTTTAGGGCAGGGGGGGGGGGGGCTATTTTCTTCAAAATCTTGGTATTGCATCCTTGAAAGACATTAAACTTAAATACCAACTTTGGTTTTTAACCGACTTTTCGTTTCTGAGTTATTCTGTCCACTGACTGACAGACTGACACACAGACACACACACGGACCTTTTTCTAAAAATGCTTTTTTTTGGATTCAGGGGGTCTCAAAACATATATTTCCGGTGAAATCTCGACATCGAATTTTTGGGTGAAATACAATACTTCCCCTACTTACTAGTAGAGAGAGTAAAAAGAAAGAATAACTATTTATTTGAGAAAAGAAAGTATTGGGATATTGAAACTAATAAGAAATATCTCAAATGTGGTTAGCTCCACAAAAAAAAAAAAGTTGACAAATTGTTTTTAAACAAGATCTACATTTTTTGAACACTAAAATTTTGTCTATTTCTTGCAGTTGACCAGTTATGCTAAAGTCGTTCATAATGAGTACTCCAGAGGCTGTTCCCAGAAAATTCAGGATATACATATATATAAAACAGGTGATCCAAAAGATTCTGAACCGGCTACATTGTGTTTTACCTGGATGCGTCCTCTGTGCTCATTGCCGACTGCCACTGTCATAGAGCGCAGATGAAACTACATTTTTAAAACTACTTTTAAAGGCTTTGCTTACCAATGTTATTAAAAGAGATGCTGGAACTGGCCACCGTCGTCGTCCATACATTTTTAGTACCTCTTTAGTAAACTATCCATCACTCGCCGTAGTTCACGTTGAGAAATACTGGCAATTTCCTGGCGTATATTTTGTTTTAATTCTTCCAGGGTGTGTGGGTTTCTCTTGTACACTTTATGCTTTAAGTTACACCTGAGTTAGAAATTGCAGAGGGTTAGGTCAGGGGACTGAATGTGCCACAAATCTCTATCTATTCTGAAACACACTTTCAATTGTTCTCATCGAAAGATTGGCTGTATGAACTGTCATACAGTCTTGTTGAAAAAAGGCAAAATCATGCTCCCTGTCAGTTAATTCTCTAGAAAAGGGGCCAAAATTGTATTCTCGTATGTACGGGCGTCAACTGTTGATTCAAAGAAAATATGGGCCTATAGCGCTTTCTACGCTAACAGTGCATCATACACCAATGTTTTCATCGTGAACGAGTATTTCATGAACAATATTAGGTTTCTCAGAGCTCCAATAACGATTACTTTGTGTATACACATGTGCATGAAGGTGGAACCAAGCCTCATCTGTGAAAAATATTAAATGTGCGTCAATTTTGCCATTGCATACAGTATGAGAGTCCACTCACAAACTGTGTGCCTAATTACTGGAAGAGCATGTGTCACAGTTATTTTATATGGCTTTAACTTCAGCAGTGTAGTAGCTCTTTGCACAGAGCCTTAAGAATGCCTGCCTGTTATGAAAGGTGCCACCACATGACTTTGTGTACTGCGGCTGTGTTATTGTGTATCCATGTGCACAGTGGAATAACACTGTGTAGCAGTTCAGGTATTTATGGGTCTCTCTGTAAATATATACAGGTGAATCAGCTGCCCCTTATTCTCCAGTTTTAACCTCTTAAGCGATATGGACGTGAAATCACGTCCATTTAAAATGACAGATGAGCAATATGGGCGTGTATACACGTCCTATGCGTTTGTGCATTTAACCCTTATTTATCCCTTATCTAAACTCAACTTATTTTAATTTTCCCTCTATGAAACATTTAAGTAAAGTCTATATACTTTACTGGCTTACCTTTATATGTTCCTTGTGCAGTGATGTGCCTCAAAACAGGGATAAACACACAAGGGTACAACTCCACATATGCAAATTCCCTTCTTGCGGCACACGAAACACTTTCGAGATGCGCGGGATTTCTTCGCTGTTGGTGGTATCCTTTTAGGATAATGTTTTCCTTGAAGTCTGAAGGGTGCAGGGGTTCTGGATTTTCTACCCCCAACGTATTGTTCAATTAGGCTGCGAACTATTGATAGTCGGACGTCCAGGTAGGTCATTGTCTTGTGTGGGTTTAGAGCTCTCCAGATTACCAAACTATTGTATATGGTTATATCCAGTTGGTGCAAAAATACCTTTTTATACCACTTCTCACTTCAGCTACAAGCAAGAAAGTATATATATTTTAAGAAAGAAAGAAACAGAGTCTACTAAGTTACGAAACACGCGTAAGCAAAAATTGCTATCATGCTTTATTCTGATGACTCAAGAGACCACGCATACACTAGTGCTTTATGTTACATTATGCCTTGCTTTGCTGATGCATAAGCCACACATACAATGGGTCGACTACTGTTTCTTTCAGAGAACATATATTAGATGCGTTCGACAGAGGAAAGTTAACTGTTCACCACAGTGAAACAAAATAGTGCCATTTCAACGTTTTGTAAATGCAACTCAACTTTGGTGATGACGTACATGTGTACTGCATCTAACGAGTTTTATACCAGTTTTTGTTTCATTAAAATAACTTAATATTTACACAAAATACAGCTGTGTATATACGTGCTGAATATTGGGTAGCAGTTCTTGGCTCGCGGACGTTTTAAATGGCAATTGCTCAAGAGGTTAAGCAATCTGCATTTTAATATAAGTGCTGAGGCTTTCACGGCCGGCATTATCAACTATGTTAAGTAGATTTTCCGGGCTTGTGGGCCGAGGTCGAGTTGGACTACCTTCCTCCGACGTTTCGCTGAAAACTGCATCCAGCATCTTCAGGGTCAACCTCTGTTATTTTGGTCTAACTTAGCGGCTGCACATAAACTAAAGTTCACTGCAAACTTTCATATTACTGATCATTTTTGTTTCTTATTAGTGTCCTTGGTAACATAAATTTTCACGATCGCTCGTTCTCATGAATACCAACATGAGATTATCGCTAACAAATCTTTTCTTAATAAATTGATCTCAAATTATATTTTCAAATGCCGGCAAATGGGACGTCTCTGATCCTGGTATAAAAGAGAAAGCTTCCTGTGTCTCGGGTTTTCTTCTCCCTCTTATTAGAGCCGGGAGCCAATTTTTGCTTATCTGCTGTCTCTCTTCTTTTCGATTGTAGGAGTTTTTAGGCATAAAAATCTCTATCACTTCCCGAGTCAAGCGAGCCTGGTAGTGGCTTGTCCTTGAGAGTACCTCCGTGTCTTTGTAATTCACGTCGTGGCCGAACAATAGAGAGTGTTCTGTCACCGCTGACTTGTCCGTCTGCCCCAACCGGCTATGTCTTTCATGTTCTTTTAGTCGAGTGCTGATACTCCGCATGGTGGTGCCTATATATACTTGTCCACAGCTACATGGTATTTTGTAAACACCGGCTGTGCAGTGTGGATGTCTTTTATCCTTAACGGAGTTAAAAGCATATCAATGTACTCATCTGCATAATCAAAACCCTTTCCGAACGGGCCAAGAAGATTTGTGAGCCACAAAAGCTGAATAAAGAAATCTGACATCTAAACAAGGCCCTCATCAGCAACGGTTATACACACAAGGAAATTACAAGAGCTCTCCATCCGACGTACCCGTCAATCCAAACAGACCGAATAGGAAAACTGCTGCAACAGTACAACATTAGGACTATTTATAGGCCAACAAAGAAAGTCAAAGATTTATTTAACTCCGTTAAGGATAAAAGACTTCCACACTGCACAGCCGGTGTTTACAAAATATCATGTAGCTGTGGACAAGTGTATATATAGGCACCACCATGTGGAGTATCAGCACTCGACTAAAAGAACATGAAAGACATAGCCGGTTGGGGCAGACGGACAAGTCAGCGGTGGCAGAACACTCTATTGTTCGGCCACGACGTGAATTACAAAGACACGGAGGTACTCTCAAGGACAAGCCACTACCAGGCTCGCTTGACTCGGGAAACGATAGAGATTTTTATGCATAAAAACTCCTACAATCGAAAAGAAGAGAGACAGCAGATAAGCAAAAATTGGCTCCCGGCTCTAATAAGCGGGAGAAGAAAACCCGAGACACGGGAAGCTTTCTCTTTTATACCAGGATCAGAGACGTCCCATTTGCCGGCATTTGAAAATATAATTTGAGATCAATTTATTAAGAAAAGATTTGTTAGCGATAATCTCATGTTGGTATTCATGAGAACGAGCGACCGTGAAAATTTATGTTACCAAGGACACTAATAAGAAACAAAAATGATCAGTAATATGAAAATTTGCAGTGAACTGTAGTTTATGTGCAGCCGCTAAGTTAGACCAAAATAACAGAGGTTGACCCTGAAGATGCTGGACGCAGTTTTCAGTGAAACGTCTGAGGAAGGTAATCCAACTCGACCACGGCCCACAAGCCCGGAAAGTCTACTTAACATAGTTAATTTGCATTTTATACACTAACATGAAAACATCGGCCCCAATGCTAGGTTCTACCCAAGTATTTAACATGGATGTCTTTAGTTACACACTCGATAAAATTATTAGGTACTACTATAGATGCTAGAGCAGTGCCTTTTAATATACTTGTAATTGGACAGTTGACATTTGCACCCCTGCAAATGTTCATTGGGATGAGCGAGTACTACCATATGTGTTAAACGGAATGTTTACCTCTCACATTACTAGGTAGCTCAATTGGAACGAGCGCCCAATTCGTAAGTAATCTGCCTGGTGTAGATGTGGTTTGACTCCCCTCCATTTGCTGATTTTTTTTTTTTTTTTTTAGTATGTAATAATCACAAATAACATTGGCTGAACAATTATTATGTTAAAAGCTGTTATTATTTTAATTGCTAATTGTTTTATTTCCATTTTGTGGTATTGTTGTTGTCTATTAGCATATCGCTCCCGGTATAGATGCTGATCTGCTTGTGCATAGGCCCTTGTTTCTCCATAGATCAAAAGCATATCAATGTACTCATCTGTCGAATACGTGGTGAAGGAATGGCACAAAATATGCAACAGCTTTCGCATGGAGAATGAAGGGAGTAGGCACTCATAATAACACACTACAGCATGCCAGTCCAGTGCGGCAAAAGTCATTATACCTGTTCTACAAAATGCAGACTACCAAAAACGATTTCAGTTATGTCCTAAACTCTCAGGGACTTTATAATTAGATTATTGTGAGTTCGGTTTCCAAGTTTTAATGAGCATAATAAAAATTGCACAATGCCGAGATGCAAACCCATTTTCGTGAGGGTTAGCGCACATTCATTATTCTCTTCAGCTATTTTGAGACTTAACTGAAAGCAGGTTTAGCGTTCAATAGACGACTTGTGTGCCAGCCGTTATGTCATTATCACTTCGTGAGTTTTCATGCTTGATTTAGCCTTTTGAGACAGTTTTAATCCTTTGCTGGGCATTTTAATTTTAGTACGTAGATGGCAAAAGCTATTATGCCGGTTATTTGAGATGTACAAGACGTACGAGGTCTGTACAAAAAGTATCCGACCTTGTGCCGGGAAAAAAAAATTATGTACCCAAGTGGATGGGACTCTTAATCCCCTTCAAAGTAGGCCCCTTCTGAAAGCACACACTTAGTCCAGCGGTCCTTCCATCGCTGGAAGCAGTTCTGGAAAGCTTCTTTTGAGATGGTGCGCAGACGTTCCGTCGCGTTGTGCATTATCTCCTCACGGGTCTCAAAACGGGACCCTTTGAGCGTTGTCTTTATCTTTGGGAACAACCAGAAATCACATGGGGCCATGTCAGGTGAGTAGGGAGCTTGACAAACCTGCGGAATGCTGTGCGAGGTCAGGAAATTCTGGATCAGGTATGACGAATGAGCTGGAGCATTGTCGTGATGCAGCTGCCAGTTGCCTGTGGCCCACAGATCAGGTCTCTTGCGCCGAACTGCATCACGAAGATGACGAACTTCTCGGTAGTACTCCTTATTGATGGTCTGCCCTTGTGGTGCGTACTCATGATGCACAATGCCCCGATAGTCGAAAAAAACAAGCAGCATCACCTTCACTTTGTTCCGAACCTGTCATGCTTTTTTTGGTCTTGGGGAATGTGGGTGCTTCCATTGAGATGACTGGGTCTTTGTTTCTGGGTCGTACCCGTACACCCAGCTCTCGTCACCAGTGATCACAGTCTTCATGAACTCAGGATCACTATTGGCGCATTCCAGCATGTCCTGTGCCACTGCAAGGCGGAGTTGTTGCTGCTCCGGTGAAAGCAGCTTGGGCATAAATTTTGCTGCCACTCTTCGCATGCCCAAATCCTCAGTCAAAATGCTGTCTGCAGAACCAACGTTGATCCCAACCTCAGCAGCAATCTCCCGAACTGTCAAACGTCGGTCCTCCATGATCAGTGTCCGCACTTGCTCGATAACAACAGCATTTCGGCTCGTTGATGGTCTTCCGGTTCGTGGGTGACTCTCCGCCGACATGCGGCCATCTTTGAACCGGTTATACCACATTTTAATTTGAGTAATTTTCATTGCATCATCACCGAAAGCCTGCTGGATCTTGTGAATGGTTTCTGATTGGGTATCCCCAAGTTTCTGGCAGAACTTGATGCAATACCGTTGCTCCATGCGTTCCGTCATCTTCCAGAAAATGTGAATGCAACGAGCACGTGTTACATGGAGCCAGTCACTGGTAGCTACTGACGTGACCGGTGGTGCTGCGGGGATATAAATATTCATGCATGCGCAGGAAGCTTCCTTCTACGAGTATGCGCAGTTGCCATACCTACGTCATTCTTTGTTAGCGAGAAAAAAAATAAGGTCGGATATTATTTGTACAGCCCTCTTATTTTATGTAAAAATTTAAATAAACCTTAATTTTTGCCTAATTTTTGGCAGCCAATCCCTGCTCTAAGTACAAGTGGATGCCATTTTATTTTTATTTGATGTTGTTAGTGTACTCATATGATAGATCCTTTTTATCAGAGACATTTACTGAATTATGCTGCTATGTATACTCTAATAAAACGTTTGTAAAAATCGGCTAGTAACCGGAATTCGCTCTCAGTAAAAGAGTCATATGTGTTTGAGGTGTGCTTTAGCGAGGAGTACGTTCTGTCCCTTAAACCGCTGTTCCTCTGAGTTTTGTGCATTACTCTCTCTAAGAACGTCAGGCAATACGTTTGAGTAAGTGCATAACTGGATGAAAGCGCACATGGCATTTGATGGGTGGCCTACCTTCCACAAAAATAAGGGGTGCCTGACTCACCTGGTGTGTGTATATATATATTTTGTCATGAAGATGTCTTAAACATATGGCATTTCATTCAAAATTACTATAATCATTTTTGAGACAGTAAAAATCTTAAATATTTTTCCATATTTAACAGTAGTTTGAGGTGGTGAGATTTATTTTGGAAATTTTCGTGTTGCATCTTTGGAAGACACCGAACTTAAGTACCAGGTTTGGTATTTAACCTTAAATTCTTTTCAGTGTTTTTTTTTAACAGTCTGGATACGTTGTCGTTGTTTTCTAGTGCCTTGCATCTGGCAATGAAGCCATTAGCATTCGTGCTTTCCAATACTTTTGAACTGTAGTTTCTTTTTATCTTAATGCTTCACAGGTCTTCAAGTGGTCTTCATTCATTTCTGCTGGATCGTTACACAGGACACATTGGTGAGGATGAGATACCTATTCTGTAGAGATGACTTGCTAAGCAGTCGTGATTTGTCAATAGTCGGAAGGCTGCAACCGCTGTTTTCCTTGGTCTCTCGGGGATTATATCTGGATTGGAAAGTAGTGTAATCCATTTTTTATCTTTGGCATTTGTTTCTATTTCTTGTAGGTATGAATGAGAAAATTTTTTAATGATCAAGCGTTTTATTGAGGAATATGAGAAATTGAATTTAGACTTTTGTTTTATTGTTGTGCCTTTCTTTGCAAGTGAGTCTGCAGCTTCGTTCCCCATGACTCCACAGTGGGCTGGAATCCATTGGAGATGAACAGTCTTATTAACTTTTTGGAGTTGTGTTAACATTTTGTAGCATTCTCTAATTTTTGTTGACTTCTTTGTAGTATTTGAACATATTCCCTGAATTGCAGCTTTAGAATCTGAAAGAATTACTGCCTTGTTAAATTTATTTAAGGGAAGATTTAATAATTGTCGGAGAGCAATGTGTATAGCCTCTATTTCTCCATCATAATTTGTTGTGTCTCTGCCAACAGAATGATAAAAGGAAAAATGTGAGCACGTAACTCCAGCTCCAGTAAGGTTTTCCTTGGAGGATCCATCAGTATATATGTGCAGCCATTCTTCTGTGGGATACCTAGTATTGATTGTTTCCAGAGCTAGAAGTTTTTGTATTTCTTTTGGTGTGTCTGATTTACTTATTTCCTCTATTAATTCCAAACTGAAGGTAGGTTGCAACAATTCCAATGGATTTTCTCTTATAAGTAGATTTTCTCTGGTGTTAGGAATGTTCAATTTGGATTTAATCTGTGTTACCTTTTCTAGGAAACTACTATGAGTTTTAAGGATTGAAGGGGGGGAAGTTCTCTTCTGTCCATTTAGAGTTTGGCAGTCGTAACATTTTCTCGTGTTGGAGCAATGCTTGTTCTATTTTTGTTGTTATTGATGGGGTCCGTGTTAAGGCAAGCATGGCATCAATAGGTGTGGATTTAACTGCTCCAGTGATTAGGCGAAGAGCCTGATTCTGTATTTGTTCAAGTGCATTGATGTTAGCATTTGCTGCTGTTATTAAAGCTTCAGAACAGTACAAGAGGTTTGGTTTAACATACATTTTATATGTTGTGTTAAGGACTCTCCTTGAGCAGCCCCATTTAGCACCAGCTAACCTTTTCAGGATTTGCAGTTTCTTTTCAACCTTTTCTGAGATGTTTGTTATATGTTTTTTCCAAGTTAGCTTTCTGTGGAAAGTGATGCCTAAGTATTTGGCATCATCAACTGCTTTGAGTGGTTTACTATTATAATTTATGTTAATATTAACTGGTTTGTATTTTAGTGTAAATAATTCATAATTTGTTTTTTCCACATTGATAGTCATGAGGTTTTTGGAGCTCCATTCATGTACTTTGTTTAGGGCTGTTTCTATTCTGTCTTTAATTAATTCAGGTTTTTTTTTTGGAGAGCCTGAAGTCCAAATGACTACATCGTCAGCAAATAAAGCAATTTTGGTTTCTAAAGTTTTTATTATTGATGGAAGGTCATTTATATATATGTTAAAGACAGTCTGGATATTGTTTTCACAGATCTTGCACACATCACAAAATAGTCTGATACATTCAGTAGTTTGCATGATTGCCCCTCTAAGAAAAGTCATTTTTGTTATGTATAGATACACAGGATGGAAGGGAAGTCATTAAATTCCTTCTAATATGTGCTTTGTATTACAAACAAAAAAGTCAAATGGCATTTTGTTTTTGATCAACCGATTTTGAAAAAATAAATAACTTTTTATCCAAATTGGATGTGTAATTCCACATGAATATACGAAGATAACGGTTTGTCACTCGTAAGATGTGTAGCATAATTATTTTTAACATAGATTCGGTAATAATTATGGGACATCACACAGGGTTATGAAATAATTAATCACTTAAAAGACTTGATGGGACACTCCGAGCTGCTCTTTCTGATGTGCAGTAAGTCGCCAACATTGCGTTGAGGTTGGTCAGGGAATTGACCTCGCTTGTGGATGTATACAGGTCGGGTGCTTTCGCTTTCGTGTAATATTTTGGGAGCTAGCACTTGTGATTGGCCTTCACTTGCACAGTAAACACTGAAGGACAAGGCAGGGTATGTGTCTGTGTTCTCAATAGACATTGTTATGGAGTTTATCTACTGAGCTAGGGAAAATGACACTCACACAATCTGCAGTGTTGCCAGCTTGTTTTCAACAAAACTAAAATATCTCTGTAGGAAATGGTCAAAGGCAAAAATCTAAGATTCAAAATGTGTTCCAAATACCGAGATCTACCATTGGTTTAAATTAATGTAATGACTTTCCTTCCACCTGGTATATAATACCGGTCATTTATAAGATAAATATAAATCTGTTAGGTTGTGAGATACCTTTTTAGCTCTTTTGTTCTAATTTCTTGTTATCCTAATTTAAATAAATAGAATTCAAATATTTGCAGTTTGCAGCTGTCTCATATAAAATTATTTGATTTTTTCCAAAACCTGTTGTCCTTTTATCAGGATAAGAGGAAGCGATAACCATGCAACTGCAGTCAAATGTAAAACTCTTTCAGCCTCCAAATGTGCCATTGCACTGACTATTTCACATGGTGCATCAGTGTGTTAATGTTCTAAGTACAAGCATAATTGTTTCATAAATACAATGCAGGGAAATGGAAGACTACCCAATTTTTTAAACAGAGATTTGCAGGATGACTTTGGTCAAACAGCTTCCATGGTTCTAATAATTCTTTTCTGTACAACATAGTTTGCCTTGCTCACTAGGGACTCACCCCAGAAGACTGCTATATCTCAAAAGAGAAAAAACTTGCACAAAATGTGCTGCCCTGTTTCTTTCCTTGTGGAAGTGGTTAAACCATTAATGCCCAGCAGTCTATGACTGCTACAGATATTTTTTTATTTAGTTTACATGAATTCTCAAGAGTTATTTTGACCATGTATGTCATCATTGATGTTTTCTGATTATGTGAACACATTATTGTCCCTTAAAAACTAGAACATGGTGTAGTTTATTAATTTACAATAAGGTGCAAATGACTGCAGTGCCTGTAAAAGCATGTCTTTTTTTTCCTTGTATTACATTTCCCTCCCAACTTTCTGTAATACAATAAACTCAATAAAGGTTCATATTATTGCATCGTACAAAGAAATTTTAATGCTGAAAATATGAGCCTAAAGACAAGTGATCTATCTATGGACTGCTGGGCACAAGTGTTATGTCATGTCAGCACACAGGAACGCTAGCTTACACAACAGCTAGCGAGATTGTTACTTCTATAATAGTATGCAAGCATCTTCCCTGTGTGTTATTTGTCTTCTACAGTGAACTGGTGTGCAATGGTATTCTGTATTATGTTCTTTGAAGTTAGGATAACATGTAAGTACATGGATTTCTAAAACACATGTGTCGTATAGTTATTCTTTTTGAGGACAGTTTTGTAATTCTGCAGTGACAAAAATTGCAAGTTATTTCTTTTTTACTTTTCATTATTACTTTCTCTTCTGGTAAGTAGAGGAAGTATTAAATTCCACCCAAAAATTCTATGTCGAGATTTCACCAGAAATATGTTTTGAGACCCCCTGAATCCAAAAAAAGCATTTTTAGAAAAATGTCCATGTGTGGCTGTCAGTCTGTGGACAGCATAACTCAAAAACAAAAAGTGGGTTAAAAACCAAAGTTGGTATTTAAGTTTAATGCCTTTCAGGGATACAAAACGAGGATTTTGAAGAAAATAGCCCCTCCCCAAACTACCCTTTCCTTGGAAAATGTTTCGAAAATTTTGATTTTCTTGAAAATGGCTCTAACAATTTTGATTAAAATGGCATATGTTTAGCATATTTGTATGACAAATGAAATGTATACTCTGAATTTTCTGGCTATAGCCTATGTAGTCCTGTTTTCTCTGGATGAATTTTGAATAACTCGTTAACTGTAAGAGACAAAATCTTACTGTACAAAAAATGTAGATCTTGCTAAAACACACAATTTATGTCTGAATACCTACTTTTGTAGAGTGAACCATTTCGGAGATATTCCTTGTTATTTGTGTTGGTTTTGGAAAACATAAAACTTCCGTGAAACGCAACATCGTTGTTAATTTTTTATGTTATATATGCGAAGAGAACAGGATCTCAAAGCTTCAAAAGTTTTGACTATCACTCAAAGCCTACTGTATTCTAATATTCCCCTTGCACCTACAAGGAAATAAGAGTAAGTTAATTTGTACAACTGTTTAACTCAACTGATCTGAAGATATAGGAATAAGATTTTGTAAGAATGGTTAGTACAAGAGTAGAGAAAGTTATGCGAGTGCAACACATCAGATTTTTTTTTAGATTACATTCAGTGATGTGGCATGTAATAATTATGACATCATATTCAAAGGAATTATGCTGGATATTGTGACAATAACTTTTCCAATGAAATTCATGATGATCGTGCTACATTGATGTCATTCTTCCCCCTGATGCAATTTGACTGTGAAGTTGAAGCACTACAGGTGTAGTAAATGTGAATGACGTTCCTGGCCCAGATGAGGTATATTTCACAGCCTCTGAAAAGAGTGACAGAGAGAAAACGAATGACTCTAGATTTGAAAAGTCGAACAAAAAGATAAAACTTTGCAACAAGGTACAAAAAAATGTGCTTTTAAGTACACAAAACTTTCAGAAAATGATCATGCTTTAAATGAAAAATGAGAAGAAACAAAAACAAGTTTGAAGGATTGCACAGAATGTTTTGAACCGTACCACAGTTGATAGAAAGGTTTTACCACTCCATATGTTTCAGTAAATACGTGGTCTGGCTTTAAATGATTTATAATTGCTTAAGAAAAAGTTTAATCATAAAACACACCAGCTTGGCAGAAATGTATTAGTTCATCATTTCAGCATGTTTTTATACCATTAATGCCCAGTGGTCTATTTATAGTCCAGCTGATTTTGGGACACTGGGTAAATAAATTGACAAGTAAATATATTGTTGACATACTGTATGCTGAACTAATACATTACATGTTTTTTTTACAATTTTTGAAAAAAAAAATTAGTTGGGCTTTAATGGATTAATACTTTATTATGTAGCATAGTGAATTAAGTTTATTGTTTGTTACATTAATGTGAGCATCCTATTTCATATAATTGTGCACTCATATGCCAAAGAATTCAATGGATTTCAATTTTTTAAATGTGTTTAAGGACTTGTATTTAAGGGGCAAGATAATTTTATTTCTTGTTTGTGTGTATATTCATTGTTGGTTTTATCCGTATTTACAGGGTTCTTCATTTAAAACCTAGCAGGCACACAGCATTTTGCCTGTGCACAATTGGGTGTGCTACAGCCGGCTTTGCTCCTACATGAACTCTGCTCGTAAAGCATTTGTAACACTTTGACCTTGTGAAAGATGCTGGAAATGTCGTCCACCCTTGGCTAAACAAACATATTGGGGGAACACATTCTGATTCACATGATTAAGTTGGGTCGCTGTTATGCTTCAGATTTGATTTATAATATTTTGTTTCAGTTCTTCCAGTTATGAGAATTTGTCTTGTAAACTTTGTCTTTCGGGTTACCCCACAAGCAAAAATCACACACCGTTAGATCAGGGGAGCGAGAGAGCCATACACCAACACTAATTACTGTATCTTCAAATGGCTCAAGTTTAGAACAGCTCACTTTCCACTTGCCAGCCAGATTCTAAGTCCGAACTTACTTAGTGCACATGCACTGACAGTAGTTTCACAATCGCCCACTAGATTTCACTGCATGACTAGCAGACGATTTTCGCATCTGCCAACATTGCTTTTTACACTACACTAGTTTTCGTTGCCAACACATTAAACACAAGTGCACTCACTCGCGTCGTTGCCGCCACAGACATACCGCTATCGCGTATGATGATGATTATTATATTTATATTATATATATTATTTATACATTATACTTATATTTATTATTATTATTTTATTATTTAATGTTATTATATTTATTATATTTAATATTATTATATTTTTGTTATGTTTACTATTTATCGTTCTTTTTTTGTTTATTTATTTTATTTTATATTATTATTTTTAATGTTATTAGATTTATATTATATACATCATCTTTATATTATTTTTATTATTTTCGTTCTTTTTTATTTATTTTATATTATATTATAATATAATGCTAATGGCTTCATTGCCAGATGCAAGGCACTAGAAAACAACATATTATATTATTTTGTTGTATTATTATTATTTAATATTATAGTATATATATTATTTATATATAATATTATATTTAATAGTATTATATTATTATATTTATTTTATTTTTATTAATTATCATTCTTTTTTATTTATTTATTTTTTAATTTTCGAGTGGAGAAAAAATCCATTTACGGAGCCCCATGCGCTGGGATGGCACAGATGGGGGACTGTAGGCTTCGCCCTAGGGCACATCACATTCCCTGCATAGCATTCGAGTCCTCAGCAGGCCCTCGTCGTACAGGAACTGCATGCATGACTCCTCATTAAAGCACAGAGGCGCCAAATCTAATATACTGATAAAGTGATCCATTGCACTAATTGCTTCTAAGAAGGTCAGCAGCATACTTCCGACTCCCGCAAAAATATTCAAACTTACTATTGGCAACAAACTCCTAGGGACATTCTGCTGTTGGCAGCGCTGCATTAACACAGCAACTTCGGCAACTTTCGTGACCATTCGTACACACTGCTGAGTGGGACTTCGCCAAAATTCTGACCAAGTGCTTGCGTAAGCTTTTCTAAACAATATCCTCTTCAAACATTTTCCTAATTTTATTCATAGACTCCTCTGCTCTATGGGCAGTATCAGAAATTTTTTTGAAACCACACATGATTTCTCTTCTTCTGTCAGTTCATGATAAATTTGGGTCAAAATGTCATTTCAGTACCTCTGCTCGTAGAATAGGAGTGTCTAGCGCTAACAGTACACCAAACTCCAACTTGTCGATCATAATATGGGATTTCTTGAACGCAACATGGATTTCAAGTCCCAATTCGGGGTTGTGGGTTTTTTTTTTTTTTTTTTTTTTTTTTTTTTTTTTTTTTGTTTTTTTTTTTTTTTTTTTTTTTTTTTTTTGCTGCTTTGATCACAACTTTGGTATCATCAGCATATAATATAGTCTTATAAGACAGATTATTTAATTGGAAGTCATTTATAAAAAGAAGAAATAAAACAGGAGTTAATATGGTTGTGGAACACCATAGCTGACTTTGAGTGGGCTAGAATGAAAATTAATCTCCGACTTTCTTTGTATTTCATTTCCACTGTTTGCGTTCAATTACACAAGTATGATTTTAGCCATTCATTAGCTAACCCTCTGATGCCTTAGTATCTCCAGTTTAATGAACTTTTTCTAGTGATCTGTAGCGTGCAAGACCTTTGTTAAATCTAATAAAATAGCTGAGGCAAGCTGCTTGTGATCAATGGCGAGAAAATTCTGGTTTCAGTTGAGGCAGGATTTCTCAGTAAGCCTCTAACCAAATTTATTTCTTTATAAGGCCTCTGTATTAGAATATATAATATAGGAAGCATAGGCAGCCTCCTGTAATAATTTGTTATATAGCTGGCCTATGTTGACTTTCTTTTGTCTTCTTGCAATTAGAGAATGGTGGAAAGAAGTGTTTGAAATTGACTTTTGTCTTCAAATACGAATAAGTATGTTAAAAAGTGTGATTATGGAGGAGTTAAGTTATATTCATGAAGTTGTAACTATACTATGAACGTTCTGCATAGTATTTGAACATTAATCGGAAGGATTGATCAGATGTAAATTGATTTGTATAATAACAGCAAATCTGCCATAATTTAGAGGATTATTTAGCAACATGAAAAGTGTGAAGATTACTGTTTTAGAAGTGTCTATGAATATCAATAAAGAGTAATCAAAGCAACTTCTAACTTTATATAAAAGTAATTCTTCTGCACCGCACCCGGGATAGATAGAATTTAAAAAGATTCTACACACTCACCAATTGCAGCTAGGCTAGGGAATACAATGGCATACTATTACAACACTGAGTGATAGCAAGAAATATTAATCGCTACAAATGTTGCATCAATGTGTGGCTAGTGGGTAGAGTAATTAATTGCTACACAGTTGACTGACTTTTTCTAAACCCATGCTGAAATTCAGATAATAGATTATTTTTCTAGAAAGTTTGCAGGTCATTGAAAAAGCTGCTTTTCTGATATTTTGGAGAAAACCCATAGTAACACTGCAGACTAATAGTTGGCCATACGAGGGGTGTCCCAGAAGTACCTGACCTAACAAAGAAAGCACAAACATTTTCGAATGGAATACATTAATTTCTTAACATTGTCTCCTTCCAGCTGGATATACGTTTCCCAGCGATGCTCAATAGCTTTGATACCCGGTGTATCAGAGCTCTGCAAGGTAGCCATCATCTGCAGACTCCACCTCTTCATTATTGGTAAATCTTTTACCACCAAGCCATCTCTTCAAGTTTGGAAATGAAAAATAACAGAGGGGGCTAAATCTGGCTTAAAAAGTGCATGAGCAATTAATTCAAACTTCAACTCATTGATTTTGGCCATAGCAATAATTGATTTGTGAACTGATACATTCTCTTTATGAAACCTTTTTCGCTGAATGTAACTTTTTTTAATTTCAGCCCTCAAACGCTTTAACAAGTTTGCATAGTACTCACCATTGATTGCTTTTCATTTTTGGAGATAATCATTGAAAATTATCCCACAAGCATCCCCAAAACTGATGCTATGACCTTACATGCAGATGAACTTCCTTTGGTGCTGATTCTCCACTTTGAGTGCACTGTTTCGACAGTTCCTTTTGTCTTAGGTATGAAGTGATGGACACGTGTTTTATTCATGGTTATGCCTTGATATAAAAATTCAGCTTTGTTGCAGCAAAACATTGCCAAACAGTAGACTGAAGGTTGCTCACAGCGCTGCTTTTGTTCCATTATGCACAATCTTGCACACAGCTTTCTCATATCCAAATTTTCAGTCAGTATGCAATGTACAGCACTTTTTGAAATGCCTGGAATGTTTGCTAGTTCATGCACTTTCAATCGACAGTCATACAATAGCATATTGTGGATTTTCTTTACTATTTCTGGCTTGGTCACCACATTTGGTTAACCATTGTGTTCGTCTTGGCAGCTTAAACGGCCTTGCTTAAACTCGGCCACCCAATATTTTAGTGTTGTAAATGAAGGAGCAGACTCCCCCAGAGTAGAATCTAGCTCAACTTTAATATTACTTGGACTAAGACCTTCCAAATGAAAGTATTGTATCACGTAATGTTGACCAGTTTATCCATGTTTACAAATTTGCTGAGAGCATTCACTATTGATGGCTGCCAAGCAAATACTAAACAATGTAGCATCATCAATCTTAGGTTTTGTGAGGTTGGTACTTTCTACCATTGTCATTTGTTTGAAACAACCACCACTATATGTCAGGTTGGGTATTTCTGGAACTACCCTTGTGTCATCTCTTTTGCCTTTTTTGTGTAATGGTTTGATGATGGCTGTTTTTAAGCAAGTTGGAAAAATATGTCCTTAGGGACTTACTACAGAAATATTTTATTGGATCATGATTATGTGCACACACTTTTTGATGAAGTCTGGTGGCCCATCAGCATCACCAGAATGTCTTGGCTTCAGATCCTTTATGATCTGTAAAATTTCTCCCCCATTTGTTTTGTGAAGTATTTTGATTTGTGAATGCACTTTGAGTTTTCATTGCGGAAGGGAAATTGTTTACCATGGCATGTTTTACAAGATTTTCAACTATATTACTAAAATAAAATATTAAAACTGTATTCTACTTTATTTGGATCATGCACTTTTTTCAGAATTTAAGAGCAAATTGGTATTATTCTCTATAGCTTTGTTAATTCCTGTTTCCTTTTTAATCCTCCATTGGTTGCTAAGTGCCTGGGAGACCCTACATTTACTGCAACATTCTAGTTTTCAAACGGACATGCCTATGCAATTGCCTGTTTAAGACATCTATAATTACACCTTACTCGACTGTTTGGTGGAGCAACAACCTTACTTGTTTATTTCTTTAGCTCCAAGAATGACTAATCAGCAGTTATGTGACGCAGAAGTCAACCAAACTCTGTGCACCTACTATCATTACATATTACTGATATGCTTTCCCTCGTTAGTTGCGTAATATATAATTGTGATGCAAGTAGACATTACTACTTGTCAAAAACCGGAATAAAAGGTATGATTTACAAAATTCCAAGTGTTTGGAAGAGGAGCATCATCTACCTTGTGATGATGTCTTATCCATGTATGACAATTTGCATGCATTAGATTATTCTAATTGGGAAGATAAACTGAAAATGGGATCATTAGATTCATAAACTGATCATAATGAAGAGGATGAGAGCAATCTATTTCCTAATAACATGTATTTTGTAGGAAACGTCATATGCGTGTCAAAGATATTATTGATGACAGTATACTTCAAATTACAAGTTGTACACCTGAATATAGCAATTTATTATCTTTCCATCTATGCACGTAGTACAAATTATAATGTACAGTGTACTCATACTGTGGTTTATCTTTGATCTATCTAGTAAGACAATGCTAACAAAAACCATGTATATTTAAGCTAAGTGAAGCTGCATATGGGAATGAAGGAAAAATACAATTAAAAAAAATTAATGGAGGTTTAGAAGCACAAAAATATAGCGAGGGGTCTACTAGACCGAGCGTGACTAATAATATGCCTAATAACACGCCTAACAGAGTGTTAATTACATTCAAGATTGCTTTTTTTATGAGTTCTGTCATTTGCCTGCATTTTTGCTTCACTTATTACTTAGAACTGATTTATATCTTTATATATAAGTTTGAAACTGGGATTAGCAGGTAAGTTTTTGATAAATTATGTAAATCATGTTCAGTTTCACACAATCTCTTCTCATGGAGTAATCCAGAGCTTACTATTACATTTTTGGAAATGTATTGTGATTTTAAGTGGAAGGGTTACATATAAATAATATAATATATGAAGGAACAATTAATATTTTTGTGACGCACTGCTGAAGCTACACATTTCTTCCCATGCTTCACTGCTGAATAACTGAATGGAGTGTTGAATATTTTTACTATTAAAAGTTCTTTTGTTTTGCTAATTTTGGTGATTGTGAACGTCTTTTTGGTATAGGAAGGTTTAGTAATAGAGCTCTATGGTCACTAAAACTCATATTAAAGACTTTATCGTTTTATAGATGAGTGTCTTTGTTAGCAAATGTTGGATCAATAACTGTTGACTTTTTGTCATCTGAGTTGGAGAGTGGATTATTGGCTCCAGATTATAAGATGTTAAAATATTTAATGGTTCTAATTTGACTTTTGATTCACTTTGAAGTTCAATGTTACAGTCACCGCAATTATTACGGTTTGGTTCTGGTTTTTAATGCTACTAAGCGCTAATTCTAGTCTACTTAGGAATATGTGTGGGTGGCTGTCAGGGTTCTGTATACGCAAGTTATACTTGTTATGAGGTCGGAAAGGTATACGCTTGATATTTCAAAATCCTGTTCTTTTTCTAAATGTTTTAAATTGTCTATTGTTTTGAAAGTAATTCATTTTCTTATGAGTATGCGTATCTCCACCTTTTTTAAGTTGCCTACATGACCAAGCTGCTGGTGTGAAATGTGAACCCTTCAAGCATTAATAAACTATCCTATTAAAGCCCTTGTTCATTAACCCTCCATTAGGCATGCACCGTGGTAGAATGCAGTTGTGCAGGCTCTAGTGGGCCCTCGCTATATTTTTGTGCTTACATGCTTGCATTTATTTTTTTAACTGTATTTTTCCTTCATTTACCTTAAATATACATGGTTTTTATTAGCATTGTCTTACTAGATAGATCAAAGATAAACCACAGTATGAGTACACGGTACATTATAATTTGTACTACATGCGTAGATGGAAAGACAATAAATTGCTATGTTAAGATGTACAACTTGTAATTTGAAGTATACTGTCAACAACAACAATAATAATATCTTTGACAAGCAAATGGCGTTTCCTACAAAGTACATGTTATTAGGACATAGGTTGCTCTCATCCTCTTCTTTAAGTTTATGAATCCAAAGTTCCCATTTTCAGTTTATCTTTGCAATTGGAATCGTCTAATGCATACAAATTGTCATACATGGATAAGACATCACAAGGTAGATGATGCATTTCTTCCAAATTCTTGGAATTTTTTAAACCATAACTTTTATTCCTGTTTTTGAGAAGTATCATATTGCAATCACAAAACCATATGCTAGTAATATGTAATGTGAATAGGTGCACATAGTTTGGTTGACCTCTGTGACACATAACTGCCTATTAGTCATTCTTGGAGCTAAAGAAATAAACAGATCAGGTTGTCCCTCTGCCAAACAGTCAAGTAAGGTATAATATTAGATGTCGTGCATAGGTGCATTTATTTGAAAACTAGAATGTTTAAATAAATGTAGGCATCTCCCAGGCCCTTAGCAACCACTGGAGGGTTAAGACAAAGAACAGTGACCTGCTATAGATGTGTCGATAGTAGGTACTCTAATCATCAATTTTGTTACTGATTCTACATTCTGATGTAGAACTGTAATATACTTATTTGGCACATCTAAGTAACCACTTGCCTTTATATTTAAACTGTTGCCCTTGTGGAGTTGCTTTATTGTGGTGACATTTTGCTGTATTCTGTTGCTGGCGACTCTGAACTCTGTTGCTTAGCTGCTTTGACTTTATTCCTGAATTGAACTGTAACTGCCTTTGCTGTTAAAGTGGACACCATCTTGTGCAAAAATACCTTTGCTTATCCAGAAGTTACCATCCACAAAAGTGTATTTCCTAGTGTTATAGAAGACAAAGCTTATTGAGATAACCCATAAAACTGACATTTTCTGCCATTAGGGCGAGTTCTGGTTATATTTGGTGATATTCCATCTGTTAGGTTGCATTAGTGCTGCTAACTTTTCATAAAATATAACAATACTAAAGCTATGGCCATAGTTGGTGTTATTACATCCATTATGTTGCCACAGAAACCCTTGTTTTTGAACCTGTTGCAGAGAAGCCAACTGATTTTAAAACAAGATTCTGTTTAAACGCCATATTCATTAATTAATCTGTGGATGCCATTGTATTGCTCATTTGCACGATTTGGTCTTGAATTGTTTTGGAGCAGTATATGCAGCTAGTGTTGTTATTTTTGTGTTCACATCACAGTAGTTCATTAAATATATATGATATTTAGCATTTGGAAGTGGTTTTATCCAAAACTTATTGCAGAAGAAGATTTGCCAAAAATGAATAGGTTCATCTTGTGTTGTGGGGTAACGATGTTCCAAGCGTTTCTATCGTTTGAAAGCATGTTACTTTAACCCGGTGATATTTGAGGTTAGAAATAATACTTTTATTATGTACGTTGGCAGCACTGCTTTTTGGTATAATTTCGTCTGCAGTTTAGTGTAATGTCAGCCATATTGAATTCTTGGGAACTGCCAATAAGTTGTTTCCTCTGTACATGGTCAGTTTTATTTCTTGGGTGATTTTTGCTACTTTCCTTATTGTGACATAATGTCTTCTTATCACAACACTGACAATTATCTTTACATTTGGCATTTCTACTGTTATATAGGATATGAGGTCCATCCTCTCCTCCATTATTTCTTCTGTGCATAAATCCCATTTTATATTGCAAGTTCTCATATGTGCCACCACCACATTTGGATTGCTTTCTTTAAGATTAAACCTGCCTACTTGTTGAAGTTTGTGCATAGCTGCCCCAAAAATTTTAGTATGGAGTCGCCTGTTACTAAGTCTTTCCTGCCATGTGAATGTTAATTTCAGGACTGTATGTTTTCCCTCATGAGTTTGTTTTCGTTCAGCACTTCACATCTGCTTTTCACGGTCATTCTATTTGGATGCTGTATACAATTCTTTCAGCTTGCATCTGAGTACCATCTTTGTTAATGGCATTTCACCTGTTTATCCATGATCTGTACTCGCTAACTTTGCCTTGAGGCCTCCCATTGTTTTTTTAAGTTCTGTATTCTCCGTTTTCAGATTCTCATTTTCAATTCCCAGGATATTAGCATCTTCACTCTTTACTATCATACTTTGCTTTATATTCAGTATATCATTTTTACAGGTCGCGCGTTACTTCTTGACGAATGAAAATTTTATATGTAAGGTTGAGTGCGAGTCACTACTCAGCTTTTGCGGGAACGTTAGCATTGAAAGAGAGCGGAGGTACAGTCTGCAGTGAGATGCACGTGCTTCTGAGCTGAACCAGTACAACACTACAAATAAATTTATCGCACTTCCAGTAATATCAGCCACACGTATTATACACTATACCTCTATAACTGTTTCCACTTAACTTTATTGCATTTCTTCTATTCCCGACATTTCTCCCTCGTCTTCTTCCTCCTCCTCGTGTGAATTACTGTTATTTTCGTTCCATGCATACATCCGTACCGCACAAAACTTTTGCAGTCGACTGTATACACATACGCGACAGAGGAAAACAGAGGTGTCTGTTATCGTAGCATAAACATTTGCTGACCTGTTTATTAAGGGTAGGCCTTCTCACTGGATTTCTGCTCAAGGTCATTCATCAAGAACAAACGCGCAACCTATACTTCAGTGTTATTTCTTTCTGTGCATCTTGTAGGTCTTTATTCAAGTGATTGATAATTACTTGAAGCACTGCCGTCCTTTCTTTCTTTCTTGCTTTCTTTCTTTCTTGTGTGCGTTTCCAGTCAGTGTTTCAGTAGTAGAACAAGGCTCCCCGCCCCCTCTCCCGTTTATATTCTGCCTTTAACTGCAAAGGTCATATCGACGGCCTCTCTTTGGAACGTATTCGCTATAGGCAGGGGTGTTACTTGTTCAACAGTGGGTTTTGGGCCTTTAGGGTTTTTAAGCACTGAATTCACACACTCATTCATACTTCCAGAGTCTGGGGAGGATAAGGAATAATATTGGCTGGAGAAAACTTTGTACTCTCCCTGCCGGGAATCAAACCTGGGACCCCTTGCACTGCAGGCAGGTGCTCTATCAACTGAGCTACTGTGCTACAAGTTCTTGTTTGTTTCTCTGGTTATTTTTTATCCCTCGCATTGCCTTCATTTCCGTCTGTGGCAACACCAGTACATTTAATTTTGCCAGCATCTTCAGTTACTATATTGGTAGAATTAGCACGATTTTTACATAATTTGAGCTGCTTACCTTGGGTTACTACAACACTTGCTGCCATCTTTGAATTTATTGAACTAATATTTTGTGTAAATTAGTGTGCAAGCAATTTAATTAGTATAACGAACATAGATCATAATTCTTGTGTGTAATGAGATACATTGGCTTAGTTGCTCAAATATTGTTCCAGTTTTACCATAGTGTGAAACTGAAATTATTGGAAAAAAATCCTACTACTTTCACTTTTACAATAATTACTAAGTTTTCAACAGAAATGTTTAATTTATTCCAGATAGTCTGGATAACATATTTTCATAACTGTAGTGTAATTGGTGGGGGATTCAGCTGCCAGGTGGTAGGCCAAGGTTACACTCAAAGGGCCATAGTGCCACAGGATAGGACAGTTATGTAATTAAAAAGTGATAAAAATTATAAAAGGGTTTTAAAATTATGTACAGATCTTGGTCATAAATAGTAAAAGATCCAATATTTTTGTAATTATAAACATTTTTATCCCCTTTCTGTAATGTGTTGAAAATGGAGTCTAGTGTATATAATTTGGTATACTCTGTAGTTATAGGAAGTAATTAATATAACTTTAATCTTTCCACAATTATTTTTAGAATCAACAGTGAGGACAGGCTTCAGTAAGACAATTGCAAAACTTTTTGAAAGTGGAGCTGCTGCCACCAACACTACTAACAGGGAACTTGTTCAAAGTGATCAGTCAGCTCGGCAAAAAGAATTACAAATGCTGGCAAATCGTTGGAATATGAACAAGAAGTTTGCTTCAGATGATGCAGAAATTGTGAAGGATAACAAAAATGAAACTATTAAGGTAATTTGAAGATCTTCAACGCCATTTTGCATGATATTTTAGTAAAGGTCTTATTTTGAGAAGGAAAAATTGTTTATTCAGAGTAGTAGTTAACAGAAGGTTATCCCCTTATAAGCATGCCAGCTAAGCATACTATCAACTCAGATTCCATTTGTAAGTGACAGATGGAGAAGGACGGAGGTGAATCTTTATAACTGAACAAGATTCACCATTTTCATGATTTGAATAAGAAAAACTTAAAACATTTCAGGACACGTTTTGAAGGCAAATTGCTTTCATCTTTGGCTATGAGTTTTCCAGATACTGTGCCTTATACAGGTGTTCAGCGGTACTTCCGTGAACATCTGTTTTTGGCCTAGGAGTACTTGTGGGAAGCATTGGCTAGTACTCCATTCTGGAAAGTCAAGGACACTGTACAACCGTGGATGAGTTCTTGCTGGAATTCCTGGTAATCATAGGTTATTTTAAACCGCTTGAGATTAAGTTACACATATGCTACTCATGGACATCTTTTGCATGGTGACTCAACACCTGTCTGTCCAATGTGTGCATTATAGTTCTCGGTATCACATGTCCTTGATTGTTTGAGATATGCTCTTGAGTGCCAGTTCATGGGCATGGGGTTTATACTTGATTCAATTTTTGACAATGACCAGCAGCTGTAGATAAGGCGCTGCAATTTGTTGATCTGAACCACAGACCTTCCGCTTCAGACACAGCTGCTCTAACCACTGAGCTACAGTGTCAGCTTGCCAGTATGACACTGAATTCTCCAAACAATTCATGCTTTTCCCAACTGTGGCATTGAGTTTTCCAGTTCTGATTCTACCTCTTAAACATGGCCCACACATGGTTTGTGTGCTTAAAAACACCAGCAGTAAGTTTGTTGGCATAAATAAATAAGTGTAACTGGTATTTTATTTCTAGGAAGATTTTAGATTTTTAAGACTCTGTTTTTGCAGTATTTTAGCTTTATCTTTTCTCTTTTAGTGTCCTATTTAATATTTTAATTATTATCTTTGAACTTCTAACCTTATAACTTAAAGTTTTTAGGTTATAAGTTTTGACTTCAGGCCCAAATGACCTAGTTGACAACTGGCCCTTAAACTCCACTCACTCACTCACTCACTCACTCACTCACTCACTCACTCACTCACTCACTCACTCACTCACTATGATCAGCCTATACTGTCATTTAGAAATTACTTGTGAAAAATTAAGATGTAGTCAAACTTCATTACACCTACTGAATTGCATGTCATTACCGTACACAAGGGTTTGAAAAGTTCTCAGGATCACTAACAGAGGTCACTGTTACTGCAATTCAGATCTGATGTAATAATTAGTCATCCTTCTTGAGTAAACGTATGATGTATCAGTGTTCCCGGTATAGGTATACAGCTGTGATGCAGATGCCTCTCTTGTTTTCATGTAGAGATTTTTGAAGATGAAAATATCCAAGATATGAGCAGTGACAAAGTACTTGAAAGCAAATGAAATTCATGCTGATTTTCAGAACACTGCAGTGGATTCACTCCTTCATTTGACTATTACCAAGTGGACCAATGAGCTAAAATTTGGTCAGAAGAACTTAGAAAATGATCTACGTTGTGGTTGGCCAAAGATGTGTTACCACCCCAGAAATGATTACAAAAGTACACAATATGCTTTTGGAGGATTGCTGGCCCAAAGTGTGAGAAATTGATGATGTTCTAGGGATATCATCAGAAAGGGCATGTCATATTTTGACTGGAGAATTAGGTATGAAGAAATTATCTTGTTAAGTGTGTGTGTCACAAATGTTAACACAGGATCAAAAATCCACCAGAATGCAAATCTCTGAACAATGTTTGGCTCATTGTAAGAAAAATCCACCAGATTTTTTACATCAGTATGTGACCACAGATGAGACATGGGTCCACTACTATAACCCAGAGACAGAGCTACAGAGAATAACGCAATACCATCACTTAGAAAGGTCATGGCGTCAGTGTTCTGGGATGCGAAAGGGATTCTGTTGATAGATTTATCTTCTGAATGGCCAAACAATTATAGAGAATACTGTACTAACCTCCTAGACCAACTGCAGAAAGAAAGAAAGAAAGAAAGAAAGAAAGAAAAAATAGGTAATAAAAGGTCATGTTTAATAAGGAAGAAAATCATCCTCCATCAAGACAATGTGGGCCCACACCCACCTTACTCACATTATATGGCTCCATCAGAGTTCTATCGCTACCCTAAACTAAAAAGTTTCCTTGGCGGACAGAGATTTTCTTCAAATGAAGAACCCAAGCCAGAGTTGACAAGTATTTTACAGGCCTGGAGGAATCTTATTTTTGAGGTAGAATACAGGCATTGGTACATTGATAGACCAAGTGTGTTAGTGTGCAGAAGCATCATTGAAAGATAAAAATATTTTGGAAGAGGCCAGTTGTTATTTAATGTGTCATTCCAAGAATTTTTGAACCAACCATCGTACTTAAAACTGAGAAAACAGCTACTACAGGAACCAGATTATCAACCTGGAGTAGATTTACTGTGTGGACGCCAATATTGAGTTTGTCACTACAAGGCTAAGATGATGCTGGTTGGGGGTCAAACTCACTCTTGGGCAGATTCCTTCTAGGGTATGCTGCTCCACTGGACTTTGCCTTCCTGTATTTCAACAATGGTGCTACCAGAGGTGGAAATTCCCTGCCTTGCTCTCCTAACTTAGAGGCAGCTCAGGGTTGCCCGAGTTTGATGATGGGCAACCATGTAGAACTCTCCAAGACCTATGAATACCATCTTGGCTAGTAGAAAACTCTCCCTGAGGGTTGCCTTGTGAAGGGACATGCTCATTTTGCTGTTAGTAATGGTAACTAGGTCCAATACTAAAATACTTGCAAAGTGCTTCATTAAACAAACAGGGTATTTGTTCACAGAATTCAAAATCCCAAAGATGCACAAATACGGGTTCTTCATTTAAAACCTAATGGAGCACACAGTGTTCCGCCTCTCCTGCAACCTTGCTGGATTCCCTCAGTACCGACTACTGTTGGCTAGTCGGTACTGGGCCTCTGAAAATCCACATTGCTTTCAAGAAATCCCTCATTAAAAGTAAATTTATGGTAAGTTTATTAAATTGTGTTAGTGGCACTAGTGTGTCTGTCCTTGGGGTGATTAAAGCTTGTGAATATTTTGGGCACATTAATGGAAGCAACAGGAAGGGAACCTAAGCTATGATCGCCTGTTTACTGATTCCCCATTGCTCAACTTCTACTATTGTTTGCCATTAAGGAAATTCTAATTGCAACAAAATAATCTCTATGCTGTATAACTGCATATCAATAAAACTGTTCTACAAACAAAAAATCTATTTCTGTTGGAAAAGTGAGTGATTATATATAGCTGGACCCATTGTTCTTGGCCCCTGGACATGACTAAGTCCTGTAGGTGAACCCATAACTTTTGTCTTTCATCAGCTCATATAATTCTGCAGAGTGAAACCATGCACAACAGGTGGGGAAGGGAGGGAGGAGGTAGTGATGTCTGCATCTGAGACACAGTCCTTGCTAATTCACAGCTGCTTTTTTGTGCAGCATGCACTTGAAGACATACTTAAAGCTTTGTGATAAGGAGTGAATATAGTGAATTTATAAGACATTGGTCATTGCGTAAATCAATTATACCACTAGTACTTTCTAAATTAGGGTCCAAAACATTACACAGAGTAGGGGAATTGTTTCAGATCTATAGAGCAATTCCGTGTGTGACTAACTGACATTTACACTACATTTTCTTCCTAAAATGTCTGTCTAATGGTCGACATAGGTGTAAAAATGTTATTTTAATGACATCCGATGACAGAGAATACATTGGCGGTTGTGATAGGAAATATAAAAACCTTAAAAAAGTGAAACAATTATTTAATAATGAGCGCTAAACTTTTCGTAACTAACTGACATTTTTGTGAACTGCAGGTCCAACTTCAAACGTTTGTCCTCCGTTTCTCTGAAAGTTTTCTTATTTGATTTGTTCTGAAAAATCACTTGAGAGAGGAACTTCTAAGCTTTCAAATGACCTGAAAAAAGGTTTGGCATGTTATTCTCATCTGGAGATATTTATTCAAAAGGTCAGTGTGACTGACATGAATTTGTGACTGACATTTGTGAAAATTGTAATACCTTGTCTTTGTTTTACATGGTATAACATATAGTAAATCATAGTGATACGTATTATATGTTACATACATGTAATACATACAGGTGTGTAATTGCATTTATCGTTTTGACAATAATCATATCCTTTGGAGAAGCATTAATGTCATGCAATATAAACAGATGTTGACAGCTCTCATTTCTTATCACAGTTAACGTCATTGCAAGTATAAAAAGCTGACTCAAAACCATAACAAAGACAACACATGAGAGCACCCAGCACATACCTGTAACACACTAGTTACTGGATTGGACTCCTTATAGTGCAGGAACGCTAAATGCAGTAGTCTCGTAGTACACGCACATATGGCTACACTGTTTTTCTTTCAGAAAGTTGTGTATCATTCTGACACTTTCCGCACATGAAAGAAAAGCATATTCCTCAACATTTAAACCTAATACTTTCACATAATGAACCCACTGAGTGGATGGCATAGGTGAAATACGTTCAAATCTTTAGTCGAGAAATTCTTTTGCTTCTTCAATTTCAGGCAGAGAAACCTCAAGAAGACATATTTTGGTTTTCTTTCTAACAGTATTAACAAATTCTTCAGCACTCTGAATCCTGCTTTCGCAGCTGTCCAGGGCATCCTCTTCACTTGTCCTCCAATCGCATCTACTGCCCCCTTTCCATGATAGGATTCGAAGAAGTGCCATTCAATTTGGATTCCAAATGCTTCAGAAAGATATGTCACATGACTCAATGTGTATTTCTGCTTAAAATGATTAGCAGCTCCATCAGAAAACACTTTCACAAGTTCAAGATTCGGAACAATATCCAATCTTTCCGAAAATATATTCCTTAAGCAAATATCAACTGCGTAATTATTATTTATGCCAACAAACTTACTGTTGGTGTTTTTAAACACACAAGCCGTGTGTGGGCAAAGTTTGGTTTACCAGGAGAAATACGAACTGGTTTGAGAATTTAATGCCATTCTGGCAGTTTGTCACAATAGCTCAGTGGTTACAGCGTCCGCCCGGTAAGCGGAAGGTCTGTGGTTCAAATCCCAGTTGTGGCATTGAATTTTTAAGTTCCAGTTCTACCTATCAACTGCGTATTTGTCATGTGATACATAATCAGACACCAAAGCAAAAGATTGTTTCTGAATTTCACCAATATCTTCTTTCCTATACCAGGCAACAGCAGTAAATATTGAGACCTGTGTATTGTTCCAGTGGGCAGCTTGAATTTCATTTTGCTCCTTGCATGTTTAGTTCTCAAAGAAGTCGATCTGTATCACAGCTTCACTAATTGCAACATTTTCCCAAGCCTTCTTAAAGGCCTCGGATTGCTGTCTTTTTACATAAACGTGATTTAGCAAACATGGCAGGCAATTGGTCAGTTCTTCAATGCAGTCTTTTACAGATCCCTTTCTAACTTCTATTTCCATTCTTCCATTACGTGAACTCCACACATGGAGAATTAGCGAGTTCACCCAAAATGTCTGCTCCACTCAATCCCGGGTAGGTGGTGCATCCTCCCTGCATACACTTACTCTATTTCTGATCACAAACCACTTGTGCTATGAACTGACGAAATTCAGTCTCAGTGAGTAAGTGATTTTTACACAATGCTTAGAGAAGAAATTTCATATTTTCATGTATAATGCATGTGCACACATTATGTGGGATCTGACTTCGAAGACGCATGTGAGCAGGGCGTAATTCACCCCACCGACATTTCTTCTCGGCCTTGTAGAAAGAGTGCATGTGCTTCTTTTAATGTTACCACTAGATACCTAATACGAACTTCTTTTGTTTCTCCTTGAATACGGATTTCAATAAAATCATCTCCTCCAGGAGCTTGGTAAGATATTGAATCATCTGATACAACTTGATGATTGCACTTTTAATTTCCTCTGATAGTTGTTTTCCTGATACCGGGACAGAATGCTTTGGTTTTACAACATGCAATCCCTCTTCAACTGCTAACTTACGAATCATTTCTTTTCTTTTGCGTGGAAATTGCAGCAATGCTTCCTCAACACGTTTTCTGCACTTTCCAAAATGCTGTCTACTTTTGAAAGCCGCTGATGTTGATGGAGTATCCTTATCAATCCCTTCTTGGTCTCTTATTTTCTGTCTTGCCCGCTGTGCTTGCTTATGTCTCCTATATTCATCTTTGAAGTGTTCTCTTCCTTGTTTTGTTTGTTTCAGTATTGCTCTTCCTTTCCTCATAGTCACTTCTATTTTTTCCTTCCATTGTGCATAACTGCCTTGCTCCTTCAGACATTGTTTGTATTCACGTTGTCTTTGAGCTGGTGTTTTAGCCATGGAGTCAGAAACGGACTGATACGTCTATCCTGACTGAAGTCTCACAAGCACTGTACGTGTATGACGACCACAGGTTGCCAGCACTAATTGTCCGTTAGTCACGTGTTTTGTGGGAAAACGAATGACTATAGAGGAAAACTTTGATACTTTTTTATTTGTTATATTGTAATGACGCAGAATCAAAAAGGATATTCTTTTCAGTCTATTACTTTTCCCTGCAGAGGACTTCATCCTTATTTACCGTGACTAACTGACATTGACACACAGTAATAATTAAACAGGCTCTAAGGATTTTTTATAAATGTCGAAAATTATTAGCCATATACACGTTTCGAAGACGAAGAGTCATTGTGTGATGTACATCACAAAAAAATTAAAACAGTTGTACATAGCTCCTGAAATATTGGTACGAAAATCACTGTTTTTCATGCTTATTTTTAGTGTTTTGGAAATATATGGGTAAGAAGTGAAATTTGAATCCATATTCACGTCAAAAAGATCTATTTTTCACTTCATAAGATACTTTGGAGTATCTAGCATCATCTTTCCTCAGTAAAAAAAGTGAAACATTGATTTCAAATTTTAACACTCGGTATGACATTCGCAGAATTGCTCTATAAGTAAACAACTGGTTACATCAGAAAATTTTTTTCAAAAAGTTCAAATGCACGTATCATATTCCACAGAAGTATCAGAAAGAACAGTGTAAAAGAATTGTTCAAGAACTTACACAAAATGAAAATCAGATCACATCTTTTGGAATTCCAGGCAAAAAGTGCAACATTCCGAAATGAGTAACAGATCTAGATGACTGCAACAAATGTGTCATTAGATGAACGATTCAAAATTTTATTCAGGAAAAAAAGTGCTGAGATAGCTAAATTATTTATTTTAAGAGAAGGCATTAACTTTCAGAGCAGCAAGACTTCCTTAAACAGAATAGTGTGAGAACTGGGTTTTAAATGGAAAAAGACCAAAACAAACAGAAAACTACTTATCGAAAACCATGACATTCATTCTTAACGAGAAGACTATCAGAAAGCCATGTGTAAGTCAAAGGGAAGACATACATTTACCCAGATGAAACAGCCACACCAATCCCAAAGGATAGACTGATAACAATACTACAGGATTCCTAGTTCCAGTCTTCAAAGGCAAGAGGTTAATCATTGTTCATGCTGGGGGTAAACAAAGTTTTGTTTCCAATGGCTTGCTCATATATAAATCGAATCAGAAATTGAGAGATCATTATAATGAAATGGATACCAACTACGGTAAGTGGTTAAAAACCAAACTCATTCCAAATCTTTCCCCAAACTCCTTAGTTGTGTTTGATGTGCCATTTTTAACACTCAAGATGTAAAGCCTCCAACTTCAAATTCCTTGAAGGAAACCATGAAAATCTGGTTCTCAGATAAAAGCAGACCATGTGACGAAAATATGGCTATGACTTAATAAAAGTGTTCAAACCTAAATATGCTAAGTATTCCGTGTATAAAATTCTGGAGGAAAATGGTTATATTGTATTAAGACTGCCACCATATCACCCAGACCTAAACCCTATTCAACTAATCTGGGCAGATGTTAAACAGTGCTTTAGTAGCCATAACACCACATTCAAACTCGAGAATGCTGAGCATTTGTGCTACACATGGTTCAAAGAAATGGAATAGAAATGTGGCAAAATGTTTGCTGAAATGTAAAAGAAATAGATCACTACTGCAGTAAACATATTATAAAGCGCGTTCCACTCTTAGAAGACAGTACATGTTAAATAGGGCGCAACGTTGCAACATGTACTATATTCATGTATACCTCGAAGCTCGTCCGCTCAGCTGCGACATGTGATCGACACAACTGAACCTGAATAACACTCTTATTGTTTATTCTCTCCCTCTGGCGTTTTTCACCCTGCTTCAAACGTGACATATCCTTTGTTGCCTGGACCATAAATAATATTAGGCGAAGTAGCATCAGCTAACGAGTATTAGCGCATTAAACAAAGCAAATATGATCATACTTTCAATAAGTAAATCTGTTAAATCTCTATATATTATATTAACGCATCAAACGGAGCAATTATGATCATACTTTCAATAAGTAAATCTGTTAAATCTGTATACCTAAAACCACGCGATATAATATTGTAACAAATAGACAGTAATTTTGAACTGCTGGTGTTCACATCGTACCAAGAGGCTCGCCACTCCACATTGCGAAGGCACGTTCAAAGACAAAGACATTCTTCTGAGTCAATGACACTACCAAGTCATCTTATGAATTATACATATCCAAATAGTGGAATATGTATACTGCTATTTAAGGCTATCTACGTTATATCTACGTTAAGTTTCAGCCGCATTTCATCTATCTCCTTGGTATTTTTAGTACTTAGTACTTCTAAATGCGATTTTACAGATATAAAAATCTATTATCAAACACATATGGAGAAATGAAATGACAAAAAGCTTTAATAAATTATGCTGATTACCTTTAAACTTCCTCGTCCTCCAATAGTGACGCGATTCCTTTCATTTCCCATTGATCTTGATCGACCGGGTTGTTGTGAATTAAAATCAGATGATGGTGACTCTGAAGGGGCAGTTCTTGTTGATGAAGACGACGAAGATGTCGATGATACATTAATCAGAAAGGCGTCTGTCGTCTTGGATCTCATCGACTATCCACATATCGCTTTCTACCTTCTTAATTTTGTCCACATAGTTCACCCAATTCTGCACTGTAACATGTTTGTATGCCTCTGAGATCAACCGTCTCATTTCTGGTTGTTTAAATGAGATATTATTCATTTTTATATAGTTTTTCACTTGCGACCATACCATTTCGATGGGATTCAGTTCAAAATGGTATGGAGGCAAACGAAGAACTTGTCACCCTGCTGTTTTTGCCATTTCATCAACAATGCATTTATCGCATCTCTCTTTATGTTGAGATACAATGAACAGAAGTTCCCGTTTAAGCATATTAGGTTTACTCTTTCTGAGTAAGTCAACCAATTATATCATTTTTCCTCCATGAATTAACAGGCAAAAGCTCACTCTTTCTACTGTGATATTTTGCATTGTCGATTACAATAATGGCTCCCTCGGGGCTATTTGGGAGCAACTGTTCAGCGAACCACTTTTCATACATTTCCCCCATCATTTCGTCATGTGCGTCGGCCATATTTTTTTTGCACAAAAATGTCAGTTCAGCGTTCCTTACGAACCCCTGTTCATTGCCGGCATGGCTCAAAGCAAATCTTGCTCCGCGACCCTGAGGTGGCCTGAGTCCTGTACTTAGTCCTTCAATTGCTGCTTGACAGGCACTTTTAACTTTGGTATCCCTCCATGCCTTTGTCACTGAATGACCTAAATTTACAAATGACTTGTCTGTATAAACAATTGATTTCCCCTGGTCCCTAAACCTTTTTATGTCTTTTAGATATTTATGTCGCCATCTGATGATATCGTCTCCTATTAATATACACTTGTTACCCCTTCTTTCATATTCGAACCCCAAATCATGTAACAACCGACTAAGAGTGGTCTTTGAGAAATTTGGTAGGGTCTCATCACTGTTGACCCGTGACAAAATTATATTCAGCGTGGGTGGAATATTTGCAAACAACAAAGAATGTACAATTCGCCGCACTCCACTTTGCACTATTCCATCAAATTGTGTTAACCTAGCATTTTTTTGCTTTCCCACCCTTTTTGCTTTCTTTTTCGATGGCGTTCTTAGAGGTCCTTTCATTACTTCCTTTTTAATCCTATACACTACTGCTTCTGAACACCCGACAGCCTTAGCTGTTTCTTTTACTGCCTTACTAACACTCATTTTACTTGAAAAATAATCTAACCCATTCATAATTATTTGGCGTTCCTTACTTCTTAATTTACCAATATATCGTCTCTTTCTAGCTTCTCCTTCCATAACTACAAATACTTACGAAAATATTAAACAAATAATGCAATAACAGCTCACAGATTCCACACAGTTACACACACGACTTCTTTCGAACTAATGCTAGGGCTGCTCCTTATACTATCTTCTGTGTCAGGCCTGACGCTGAATAGATGAATACCTTTTGTTTGCCTTACTGGATAAAAGAAAGAGGTTACTGCCTTTTGGTTTATTTTAAAAACTTTCTCCAACCTTCCTCCACATTTATTCTCGCTGGTTCCCTGATGTAAACTCAATAACAAAAAAGTTTCACACTGTGTAACTTTTGCAGTGCACAGATATAAATTTTTCCGAAAACATTTAATTTAAAAAATTATAACACTTAACTGGGTAAACATAGAGAATTCAAAGTAGGCGGGTAGTAGCACTATGGTTTACTCTACCTAAGAAAAAAATATAGATGCATTCTAGCAGTTAGTTTGTTTGTTAGTGCGTGATGAGAATAGAAACAGCAAATATCGGACTTCTATTGAAAAAAACATTTTCTGAAGAAATTTGGGCCTATAGAAATGTATAATGACTCTAAAAAGAATATAACCTGATAGAGAAAAAAATTCTGCATAGGATAATGTGTTCAAACCTGAAATTTATAACAAATGAATATTTATACCATGCTATTAGGAATCTGGCAACAGCGCGAAGGTAGAAAAGGACTCGGTTAATGGCAACTTGTATGCTCTAGATAGAGACAGATATATCCCATTTAACTCCATACTGTCTTCTAAGAGTGGAACACTATATAGAAGAGAATACAATTGAACAATTTTTAATTGAGAGTGTTGCAGATAGCAGTGATAGTGACAGTGATAGTTCGACCGAGGATGTATCCGGTGAAGAAGACACTTTATCTGGTATTGAACTTAAATGAATATTAGTGATGTATGTATTAATACAAACACATCTACATAGCTAATTAAGCTAGGTACATTATGTAGACATTGTTGTGTACAGACTACTGCTTTACAAAGAAGAATCTTGTCTGAGTAGCATATGAAACTGACACGATTGCTTGCATTCTGGAGTCACCTGGCTTGCTAAGTAAATTCGCTTTTAAGCTTTACTTTTACTTCCCCCACAGGCTAAGAACAGCAAATCTAGCATACATTTTAACACTGAATTCCAATCTGTTTTTAGTTTATATACATCAGGGATAGTTTAAGAGTAATCAGATATTTAATTTCTTTTAATATTATTATTTATGCCACCGAACATACTGCTGGTGGCATTGAATTTTTCAGTTCTAATTCTACCTCTCTTTTAATATTTTCATATCATTATACATATAGCTTTAATTTAGAGTCATAGAAATACTGACAGAAATTCAATTAAGGGGGCTATAAACATTAGGATAGTAACAGGTGATAGTTGAAGTACTCACATAATGTTCACTTTTTTATCAGTCACTCACAGGAATAAAAATATTAAATAATGGAAAATGTGGACAGAAATTTGCCACCACAAAGTTTCATGTCTTATTTCTTCCTTTGGAAATGAGCGCCCTTGTCCAAAATTATATTCTAGTACTAATTGGTTAACATTGTGGGCATCCATTTCCCTTCATACCGTTTCTCCATGGTAGTTTCGTCTTTATGAAATCTTTCTCCATGTGCAATAGATACATCAGTATGACTCTGGAAAGAAGTCTAGACCTGAGTCCCTGAAATGTACTTTCAAGGACATATTGCTTCCTAAGTTGGGCTAGGAAGTTCATGCATTTGCATGTTTTTTCATAGGGGTTAAAAATGTATGCTTTTACATTATGTGCACAAATTATGGAATTTTCAGTTATTTGGACGTGATTTTATGGTGCATATAACTGCATATTTTAATGCTTTTTATGGTTTTTTATTATTTTTTTCCATCTGGATAATATCATATTGGTAGTATTGCACATGATGATACAACTCTCAAATATTTCAATATTATAGCTCCTATCTTGCATATTTAATGATTTTTATGTCTTTTTTATTATTTTTTCCCATCTGTATAATATTTTTCATATTGGTAGTAGTGCACATGATGATACATTCAAACAGTAGTTCGTGAGTATCCTCGAAAAACAGCAGTTGCAACCTTGAGGTTGATTACAGGACACGATTGTCTGGCAAAACATTTAAACAGAATTGGGATATATTCTTCACCAATCTGTCCTCTATGTGATCTGCAAGAGGAAATGGATCGAGACCACCTTCAAATATGCCCAGCCACTTCTAGTACCCCATCCATCAGTGAAAAATATTGGAGAGTAAGAGGATTAATGACTTCATTGTCAGAAATCCAGCATTAGCTAACAACAACAACATGATACAGCTCGCGAGGTGGCGAGAACTAATGTTGAATCATGTTGTCATGAAGTGAATCCCCTGTTTCCATCCTTTCATTATTATTGCAGGTGCGTAGAGAATGATCAGTGTGTTATCTGAGACGTTTATATTAACAGAGATAAAGTGCAGGTCAATACTTGCCTGCCCACCAGCTGTTGCGCCGTGGTTTTCAAACGTAAGTGTTGTGAACTGGAGCGTGTGAGTAAAATGTAGGAAGTGAGAAAAGATTTCAAATAGTTCAGCACATAGAGCAGCAAAGCAGAAGAAGAATTTAATCAGAAAATTTGCAAACAAAGAACCTGTTCAAAAACAGCTAGTAGAGTGTTTAGGAAGTAGGGTTACTGAATTTTCCTATAACTTGTGCCATGCATTTTTAGCTGCTGATATTCCCTTGTTCAAAATTAATAAACCGATATTTAAAAACCTATATCAACCTTCTTGTCAAGTGCACTTGACAACATGTGTCTGAAGAAAGTACACTGCGTAAGACTTATGTAGTACATTGTTACAATAACGTATTGTCGAATATACAAAATGACTTAGTGGTTCTGTTTGTATGGTTTTCTGTTTATGAAACTCCTGATTTTGAGCGCCATTCTAATGCGAATATAATCGTGGGTGCTTTAAATAATGAACAAAAGACTACACCTTATATTCTTAATGGGTGTGAATTGTCGGCCACTGACAATGTAACTGTGGCCCAGTTTGTGATGGACTCTTGGAAATTACTATGGCCGTGTGGAATCAAATACGACCGGTTACTTTTATTTGTTACTGATACAGGTCCTTATATGGTAAAATCAGGACAAACTCTGAAAGATATTTTTCTTAACTTAATTCATATAACTTGCTTGGCACACGCTCTTCATCGCATTTCTCAGACAATACGTGAGTCTTTCCTATTGGTAGAGTTGTTTCCAGTACAAAGAGAATTTTTGTTAAATCACCTAAAAGAGTTAAGTTGTTTAGATCAACAACACCTAATATCCAACTTCCTCCTGCACCAGTGTTAACTCGATGGGGAACATGAGTCGATGAGGTTTTATATTATGCTGAGCACATAGAAATAGTCGAAAAAGTTGTTAATGCATTGGACTCGAAAGATGCTTCATCAATAGAAACTGTGCAAAATATTCTGTCAGGCACTGGATTAAAAGAGGATCTTAGTTTCATATCTGCCCATTTTCCTTACTTACCAACAGCCATAACGGCATTGGAAGCTGTAGGATCTCCTTTGCATGAAGCACTTACTGTCTTTGAAAAAACAATGTGATCGGTTCCTGGTAGCATAGGAAGAAAAATGAAAGAAAAAGTGAATTATGTGATTTCAAAAAATTCTGGTTATAAACAGATGTGTGATATTCGAGACATCCTCGAAAGAAAACCATCTGTCATACCAAGAGACTTCACTCTTTCTGTGAAGCAGTTAACATCATTTAAATATGCCCCGATAACATCTTGTGGCGTGGAGAGAAGTTTTTACGTTGCAAAAGTGTTTTGCAAGACAACAGACCATGTTTTACATTTGAAAATTTGTGCCAAATGTTGGTTGTGAACTGCAATTTAGCAGTTAATACTAGCAGCGGGACCACTTCTGCTTCAACCTCTAAGGAATAAGGTAACTTTATTTATTATTTATACTAACTTTCTTGTATACTGCAAAGGGCATTAATTGTTTTTATTAAATAGTGCATATTTCTTGGCATATTTTTTGAGGTTTTTAAGAGCATATTGGCATGCATATTTCAGTGTTTTTTTTGGGCATGAACTTCCGAGCCCTATTCCTAAGTCTTTGTCTTTGATCATTTCAGTCACAAAGACCTTATGTTTAGGGCCTCTATTTCAAAGGAAGTTTTGTGTTACTAATTGAAACATACCCAGGCTTGCTTTTGTTTGTCATGCATGCTTCAAAATTTCAGTTTTGTTGGAGATGTTGAATCCGAGAACCTACAAATGCACCCTTAATTTTAGCAGCTGATAGACAAGGGAATTTGTCAGTCCAATATGTAAATCCTCTGGCTGTTGGATCCATGGCCTTTACAAATTCTTTAATTAGGCTGACTTTTATATGAAGGGGTGAAGGAACTGAGCAACCAGATTTCCTGCTGCACATTTTATTTTTACCAACTTTCTAATTTTGTTTTGGTCATATCCTTTTACATAGTGGGATCTTCTGTTTCAACTTCCCACTTGCAAAGGAAATACCCATTTTTGTGTAACCCTGCTGCATCCCAAATAACATAACAATGCAATTACTTTGAAATCACCACACACCTTCCACTTATGCTCATTGTACCTAATTACTTTGAGCATAGTTGCTAATGTATCATAACTAGGGCTCAGAAGTTCATCCCCTAAAAACACAGAAATATGCATGCAAATATGCTCTTAAAAACTTGAAAATATGCCAAGAAATATGTGCTATTTAGTTAAAACAATGTTCCTTTGCAGTAGACAAGACGAGTTAGTATAAATAATAAATAGTTATCTTATTCCTTGGAGGTTGAAGCAGAAGTGGTCCCACTGCTAGTATTAACTGCTAAATTGCAGTTCACAACCAACACTGCACAAATTTTCAACTGTAAAACATTGTTGTCTCGCAAAACACTTTTGTAACGTGAAAAACTTCTCTCCACGTCACAAGATGTTATTGGGGCATATTTAAAAGATGTTAACTGCTTCACAGAGAGAGTGAAGTCTCTTGGTGTGACAGGTGGTTTCTTTCAAGAATGTCTCGAATATCGCACATCTGTTTATAACCAGAATTTTTTTAAACTACATAATTCACTTTCTCTTTCACTTTTTGTCCTATGCTACCAGGAACCGAGCTTAGACAACATATTGTTTTTTCAAAGATAGTGATTCATGCAATGGAGATCCTACAGCTTCCAATGCCGTTATGGCTGTTGGTAAGAAAGAAAAATGGGCAGATATGAAACTAAGATCCTCTTTTAACCCAGTGCCTGACAGAATATTTTGCACAGTTACCATTGAGCTAACACTGGTGCAGAAGGATTGGATATTAGGTGCTGTTGGTCTAAACAACTTAACTGTTTTGAGATTTAACCAAAATTCTCTTTGTACTGGACACAAATCTGTCTACCAATGGGAAAGAATCACATATTGTCTCAGAAATGCGATGAACAGCGTGTGCCAAACAGGTTATATAAATTAAGTTAGGACAAATACTTTTCAGAGTTTGTCCTGATTTTATCATATAAGGACCTGCATCAGTAACAAATAAAAGTAACCGGTCGTATTTGATTCCACATGGCCATAGTAATTTCAAAGAGTCTAACACAAACTGGGTCACAGTTACATTGTCAGTGGTCGACAATTTGCACACATTAAGAAGATAAGGTGTTGTCTTTGATTCAGTATTTAAAGCACCCACGATTATGTTAGCAATAGAACAGCTCTCAGAATCAGGGGTTTCATCAACAGACAACCACACAAACGGATCCGCTAATTCATTTTGTATATTTGACAATACGTTATTATTATTATTGTTGTTGTTGTTGTTAGCTAATGCTGGATTTCTGACAGTGCAGTCACTAATCCTCTTGCTCTCCAATATCTTTCACTGATGGATGGGGCCCTAGAAGTGGCCGGGCATATTTGAAGGTGGATATGGTCAGTGAATTTATTTTGATAACTCTCCTGGTCAGGTCGATGAGACCCGTAAACCAACGACAGGTGTGGTCCTCCAGACATTCTGGGGGTTGTGAGAGAGCGATGTAACGGCCAAAACATAAAAATATGGTGCTCTCTAAAAAGCGGTTACTATTACTGCTAAGTCTCTTCAATATGTTATTGTAACAATGTCCTACTTAACTCTTACACAGTGTGCTTTCTTCGGGCACATGTTGTCGAGTGTACTTGGCAAGAAAATTTTTAAATGTCGGATTATTAATTTTGAACAAGGGAATATCAGCAGCTAAAAATGCTTGGCACACTCCCTAAACACTCTACTAGCTGTTTTTGAACAGATTCTTTGTTTGCGAGTTTTCTGATTAAATTCTCCTAATGTTTTGCTGTGCTTATGTGCTGTACCACAGTGCTTGAATTGTTATAATTATGGACATGTGGCAAAATCATGCAGAGAGGAAAGGAAAACGTGTGGAAATTGTGGAGAATATGATCACCAGAGGAAGGATTGTCAAAAGTCAGCGCAAAATATTTGTGTTCCCTGCACAAGAAGAAAGAAGACCTGTGGAGGAAAAGGAAATTGTTCAACATACAATATGATGTTGGAAAGAACAGTTTCTAGAATCGATTATGGATAATAAAGCTTCAAAGTATCCCTTAGCAGTAAAAAAGAACAGAAATACTCCATGTAGGATAAGGAGAAATATTAAAAGAGTAATAGAATATAAAAAAAGAAAAGATAATTTAAGTGATAAAAATTGTAAAGTAGAAGAAGAGATAGAAATAGAAAAAAGTGTATTAAATAAGAATGTTAGGGAGAATTATAAAGAGGAAGAATTGAGAAATATAATATGTGTCGAGGCTATAGTACATAATGAACCAAAACAAAGTAGGTTAAATAATATAGATAATAAAGAAAAGATAAATCAAAGGATTCCAAAATTTATAAATTTTGAGAAAAAAGAAGTTCTAATACATCAAGATGTAATAGAATATGATAATGTATGTATAGAGCATGAGGAAAAAGAGAATGTAAATTTAGTAGTTGAACAAGGAAGTGAGAAAAGTAAGGAAAAGAAAAGTGAAAATGAAAATGTTAAGGAAATTTATCAAAATTTTGAGCTAATGTTAAAATTAAGTAGACTTGAAGAACCTAAAACATTGATGGCAGCCTTAAGACTTGTGCGAAAATTATATGAAAATGGAGATAAAATTACTTTTACGATCCCAAATGCCATAGATAAAATGGAATTAAGAACAAAAAATTTACCAACCAATGCAGAGGATCTAAAAGATTTATTAGAGAAAGCTTTTCAAAGAAGAGGAGAAATTTTGGACCTGGAAGAACTGTATAATGATTTCGTATTATGCTATGGAAGGGTGGTATTTGATTCATCAGCAAATTGGCCTTATTGCTACGTGCAGACCAGACATCCGGGGACAATTAGAAAAATGAAACAAGTAAAAGAAAAGCCAAAGGAAATTATAATTATTAATAAACAGACTGATACAGTATTTAAACCAAAACCAATATCTTGTAAAATAAATACTAAAAAAATTCCGAGCAGAATTAACAAATCAGATAATGTGATAGGATCTTGTATATCGGCCATTAGCACAAGTAATAAGATAAATTCAAGTCAGAAGAATAAAGTAACCCAAGTGAGGAAACCCATAACAAAACGAAAATTTTTTAACCATAATATAGCAAAGGAAGTGGATGAAAATAGACAAAATTTTGCTAAATTAAGAACAAATGTTTTTAGCGGATTAAGTTTTAAAAATTTATCATGGAAATAAATTTGAGAATAGCTCAGATAAATGGGCAAAGAAGCAAATTAGTTATGGGGGAAATTAGAAAATTAATAGAAGAATTAAAATTGGATATAATCTGCATTCAGGAACCGTATGTTGTAAATTCTTATATTCCTTTTATGCCCTTGAGATCAAGACAAATATTATCTTCGAAAAATGCAATGGCAGCAATAGTAATTATTAATGAAAGTTTGGAAATAGTAAATATAGCACAGTTTGTGGATACGCATGTAAATTGTATTGAAATTATAAGCAGGCAAGGTAGTTTTATATTAGCAAACTATTATTTTCAATATAGTTGGGACATTGAACCTTTTTTAAATAAATTGCAAAATATTCAAAATAAATTTAGAGACAAAGAAATTATACATGTTTGCGATTGCAATGCAAAGTCTACATGGTGGTATAGTAAAAATCCCGACGAAAGAGGAGAGAAATTGGAAGAAATTATTTCGGAATTGAATTTATATGTAATGAATAAATCTGGAAATCCTCCAACATTTCAAAATAGAGCAGGGGCGGAGGAAAATATAGATATTACTTTAGCTTCTAGCAATGCGGAGAAAAAAATCATTAATTGGAGGGTCACACAAGGTCAAACAACAAGTGATCATAATTTGATTTTTTTTGACTTTCTGCTGGAGAAGAAGATACTTCAAGAAGATGTAGAAATAAGATATAATTTTAAAAGGGCAAATTGGGAACAAATGAGGCAAGAATTTAAAGAATTAGAATTACAATATACGGGATTATCAGTTGATTTTGATGCAAGGAACCTAACAGAAGCTATTAATCTAGCGGTATCAAGATCTGTTCCGAAATTAAAGATTTTTAATACTAAAGAGAAAATCTGGACAAATAAGTTACAGAAGCAAAGGTCAATAACCAGGAAATTGAGAAGAATTTATCAAAAATCGAACATATATATGGAAAGAGAAGAAAATTTGAGGAAATATAGCGAAGCCAAAAATAAATATAAATTATTATTAGAAGATACAAGAAAACAATACTGGGAGAAATTTGTTGAGCAAAATTTAAAAACGGATATCTGGGGACAACCATATAAAATCATCATGGACAAAATCAAGAAACCGGAAATATTAACAACTTTAGATAAAGGAAATGGACAAATGACAGAAAGTGGGGAAGAATCAGTAAAATTATTGTTACATACGTTACTGCCAGATGATAATCAGGAAGAGGATAATGATATTCATGTGGCAAGAAGAAATCAGATGAATTTGCGGTATAAAGGAAGTGTTGTTTATCCATTTGATTTGATGGAAATAAAATTAATTCTTGAAAAATTGAAAAAGAAAAAGGCACCTGGTCCAGATGGTATTGTAAATGAAGTCTTATATAATCTACGGGAAGAAATTATTTTATTTTTGTATTTTTTATTTAATGACTGTTTAGTAAGAGGAAGATTTCCAAATATTTGGAAGGAAGCCAAAGTTGTGATCTTGAGTAAAGGAGCAGATAAAGACAGAACACAACCAAAATCTTTTAGACCAGTATGCTTGTTAAACTCTTTAGGCAAAATATTTGAACAATTAATTTATAAAAGGATGATGGAATTTAGAATAATGATAGGGATGAATATGAAACAATTTGGATTCAGGAAAGGATATTCAACTGAGGATGCTATTTTAAAAGTACAAGATATTGTGTTAAAAAGCTCAACAAATTATGTAATTGGAATATCTGTGGATATATCTGGTGCTTTTGATAATTTATGGTGGCCGTATTTTTTTGGCATCTTAAGAGAGAAGGAATATCCAGGTACCATATATAATTTATTAAAAGATTATTGTCTAAATAGAGAAGCATACATTGGAGGCTCAAATTACGACACTAGGAAGCAAATTACTAAAGACTGTCCTCAGGGTTCTATTTTGGGGCCCCTTTTTTGGGATATTTTGTCAGAAAGTCTCTTGGAACAATTGGAAAATGATGGAAATGTTTTAGATATAATTGCGTATGCTGATGATATTTTGATAATGGTGGATGGGCAAAGCAGAAGGGAATTGGAAATTAAAGCGAAGGAAGTTACTGCAAAATTATCAAATTGGTGTGAAATAACCAAATTAAAAATTGCACCAAATAAATCAAATTATTTGCTCTTAAAAGGAAACTTAAAAAGGGATCCAACAATAAAAATTAATAATCAAAATATTCGAAGAGTGAAAGAAGTTAGATATTTGGGGATAATGTTGGATGAAAAATTTAATTTCAGAAAACATACAGATTATATTAGGCAGAAATCTGAGAAAATAATGTTAAAATTGGCAAGAATTACTAAATTAAATTTTGTACTTCCCTTACAGACCATACAAATTTATCACAATACAATCTTTGCCTCAATTATTACTTATGCTGCAGCAGTTTGGGCGGAAAGAATGGATAATGTGCAAATTAAAAGGCTGCCAAGAAGAACCCAAAGAAAGATCTTATTAAGGCTAACAGGAGCAGTAAATACAACACCCACAATGGCACTGTTAGTCTCTACAGCAATATGGCCCATTGATCTATTGGTAAAATTAAAGGGAGCAAAATTCTGGCTAAAGAAAGGAAATTTAGAAAAGGTTTATAAAATTAGTGGTGTAAGAACAGATAAAATTTGGGAAGTAAAAAATGCTTTGAAAAATAAATGGCAAAATGAATGGTCGGAATGTGCTGCAGGTAGAAGAGTTTATGGATTTTTCCAGAATATTAGAGAAAGATTAAAATTAAATTTCATTCAACCAACAAAAGGATTCATTCATTATATAACTGGACATGGACCATATAAAACATATTGGAAAAAAATTAAAAAAACGAATTCTGATATATGTAATATCTGTCAAGTACAAGATAACCCGGAGCATGCGATCTTTGAATGTGAAAGGTATGAACCTATGAATGTAGAAGAAAGGCATCAATTAGGAGGATATTATATAAATGATATAATTAGAAATCCAAATTTAATTGAAAAACTACAGTTTTTAACCAATTATGTTAGTAAAAAAGCTTGGGAAACTGAAAACATCGAGGTAGAATGGATTGAAAATGAACAAATTGAAATAGATGAGATAAGAAGATCTTCTAGATTACGAGACAGGCAGAGAAGAGGAAATGTAGCAGGATGAAGGAGGAGTAGGCCAACAAAGAGAACAGTAAGAAATTGAACAATAAATAGAGAGAAATGATTTAAATCAAGTAAATAGAAGAAGATATTTTGTAGTCTTAACGGGTAGGCAAGAATGGGCAGAAAGAAGAAGGATAAGATCAAGAAGAAGAGAGGGAGAAGCATATGCCGACTAGCTATCGTAGGAGACTGCAAGAGGAATGAGGCGGAAGTAATGTGTGAGAGAAGTTTGCTGTTGCAGGAGGAGGAGGAGTCCAGCCAGGGGAAGATGGAGGCCGTTGCTAGGCAACTGAGCAGCGGGCGGGTTGCAGAGAATAAAAAGTAAATTTGTGTTGTGTATAGTGTAATAAAATTTCATAAAAGTTAACTATTTGGATATGTATTCATAAGAAATTTATGTTTTTAGAAAGAGGTGAAAATCTAGATTATTGAAAAGATTAATTATCTAAATCTATCTTTAGGTGACATTTTATTTTTCTTTAAAGTTAGTATAATTATATTCCGAAAGTAGATAAATATTTTTATATAAATTTTTAGTTCATATTTAAATGAACTTATTTATACAAATATAAATATAATTTTAATATATAGTGCTGGTTACCAGTATGGTATTTTGCATAGAAGATAGCTGGAAGTTTTTTTTTTAACCAGTTGTCCAGTCGCTGGAAACCAGTGGCATAGATTTAGGTTTATTTAAATTAATGTTTTCTTTTTTAGAATAGTGTAGATGTCTTAGTTATTTTCTTGTTAGTAGAATTAGATTTGCTGGAAACCAGTAACTTTAGGTAGTTTTTATGTTTTTGTTGTAGTTTTCTTTTGTTTTGTAGTTAGAAATTCTGAAACATAAATTATATAATGATGATTGTATATAAATATTTTGGTTAAATAAATAGAAAATTTGAATAAATGCCCCGGTATAGTTGTCAAGGTGCCGGGGTATAATATTCAGATTTTATTTTATTTTATTTTTATGTGCTTATGTGCTGAACTATTTGAAATCTTTTCTCACTCCCTACATTTTTCTCACACACTGCACAAAACAGTACCCTATTATCTGTAAATATTAAATCATCCAGAAGCTCTTTCTGTAAATTAATCTAGCACTCGAAGTTGGTTTTATTTTCGGCATTTGAAGAGCTTTTTAACATTTTATACGCCTTAATTTAATTTGGTGCCAACCAGTTCACAGTACTGTTACGTTTGAAGACCACGATATAGCTACTGGTGGGCAGGCAAGCGTTACTATATATATATATTACATAAGTGTTACAAGCACATACATATAATGAAACGATGGAAACAGGGGATTCACTGCATGACATGACTCAGCATTAGTTCTTGCCACCTCGCGAGTTGCATCATAATGTGCAATACTACCAATATAAAAAAAAAAATATTAGACAGATGGAAAAAATAATAAACACACGCACACACTCCGTGATAGCAATTTGAATTTAGCAATGTTAATTCCTTTGGAATTACATATTTTCATCCCAGGAATAGAACCTTTGTAGAAGAGTGTAAATCATTAGTTATGTCAATAAACTTGCTGTTGGTGTTTTTAAACACACAAGTTGTGTGTGGGCAATGTTTGAGAGCTAGAACTGGAACTGAAAAATTCAATGCCACAACTGGGATTTGAACCAGTGACCCTCCGCTTACCTGGTGGGTGCTCTAACCACTAAGCTACTGTGACAACTATGTTCCAGTTCTACCTCTCAGTGTAAATCATTAAAAATATAGTATGACCATGTTACACTATGTAAAATATATGTACAGAAAAATGCCTTTTTAGGTTATCATTGCTAAGGCAAACTAAACTGCACGGGACTTTGCATTTAGCAAATACTCTACAAATGATGCACATAGTTAAAAATGACTTGGGCATATAAATTCATGTTCAAATCATTTGGGAGAAATTAAAGGATCATGATTCAGTAATCAAGTTCTATGTATGGTCCGGTGCATGGAAATTTTCCAATGCTGTGAGAGTCTTTTGGTGTGTTACTTTATTTAATGTTCCCTTAACGTTTTCACCAGTCATGTTCCATGCCAATTCTGGCTGTGACAATCTCGTATTGGTTTGCATCAAAGTCCAGTAACACAAGCAATGACTGTTGAATAAGGGGCGTGCCAGAGGTGCATAATTCAAGGGGAGGGGTAAGGAGGAATTTAACCCAAGTGAAACGATTGTTACCATCATGTGCTGGCTTTGTCCGTCGCTCATTGGTTTGATTTCATAACTCTGGGATTAATTACTAGAACATCATCATTTGTTTTCCTCTTATGTTTGTCTACATGATGAAAACATGCTTTTGTGTGCTCGGTAGACTTTGTGTAGATAAAGCTTATGTTACAGCTTTAAATTATTTTGTAATGAAATGACATGATTCGAAATAAATATGCACAGTGTGGAGTTCAAGTTAATACACATATAATAAAACAGCTAAATGTGCCTCATCCTCCATTCCCTTCCCAAGAAAACTACACAAACCTGAAAAGGTCATTATTTAAAAAATATTGGCAATCTGGCATTTGCTCCTATCCTTAATAACCGCTGATAAAATAATCAAAGGCCAATGAGACATGTTCTGAATTATATGTTTCAATGTATCTTAAACTTTCTGGGCTTCTGGTTCAGCTCTGCCATCACAAAACAAAGGGCAGGCGTGCGCCTTCCGATTGCTGACAGGCGTTTGAAGTGCGGTGGTGCCATTCACTACCAACCTAAGCAGGTGTTCCTCATATCAGAAAGTTTCTGTGCACCAGACTGTACCATGTGAACCAGAATGCATCACGAAATATACTAAACCAGTGAATGAATCAACGGTTAATAACAACTGAGGATGTACTAGGTAAATTGCTTTAGAAACATGTTCTGGAATTTGTAAGGTTTTCTTATGTTTATAAGGTTGGGGGTGATTCTTATTCCATCATTATGAATTCTAGTACTCAATCAGAATAATATAACTTTTAAACGGTGTGGAACAAAATATGCTCTGCACCTATTAAGTGTACTATTTTCTTATTCTTATTGATATCCCAACCCATGTAAGTCTCGCTCGTAAAGAAGTGCAGAAATATTTGCCCGTGCCCTTGTTTTGTTCTTTGATTTGTCTGTCACTCAAGAAGTTGCTATTCTGGTACAACAATATTGCCATCAGTTGAGCTGTGTACAAGAAAGTCTATACTGAGTTGTGCCACGAAGGTTGTGCTTTATGGCTTAAACATCATAAATTGCAATGTAAGTATCACTGCCAAATGTGCTAACTTGGAAATATTATTTCAGAGCTTGGCTATCACGCCACCAGCACCCCCAATGCCGCAAATGAACCATGTGAATGTATCACCACTAAGGAATCAGCAATTGGCTAAAGAGCCCATTGGTGGCTCAAATACTTCAAACTCAAAACTAGAAGGTAAAAACAGACATCCTCAAGGTTTTGTAACTTTCATGATGATAAACTGAAGAGGTTGCTTTTAATGTCATATGTATGTTTACTCTGTGAGAATGTTGATTTATTAACTCCAGAAAGAGTTAACAGAATGCTAATTGATTACTTTTCTTATGTTTTCTTCTAGTTTCTTTTCTTTCCAAAAATGAAATATTTTAGTTTACTCACCAGAATAAGAAATTAAGGAATGTTAAAAGGGTTTAAAATAAAATATTTGAAAAAATGTATGTGAAACCGGCAGTTTAAGCTGGAAGTACATTGAGGCAGCAACATATAGGATGTTATTGCTGCACATTGTTCGTTGGCAACTAATTCTGCATGTCACAGAGTTGGTTAAATTGAGGAAAAAGAATTGAGCCGAAAACTGTTTGCCAAATCTCTTTACTCCTCTATATTGCAGTTTTCTGTGCATGCAACCATTACTACCCTTTACTTTTCTTAAGAAAAACAATAGAAATGTCTCTTTAAGAAACCTGAAGATTCACGAGCAAATTGTGATTGCAGCAGACAGAAGAATTTGCTTCGTGTTTCTGTTGAAAAATCTTCGCAACTAAATGTTCAGCAACATGCTGGATTTAAAATTTACACAGGAAATAAGAAGAGGTTGCATGTTGTACATTATTCATCAGTATGATTTAACCATAAGAAGTTTAAGAAAAGCAGAATGTAAGAT